>JBAMJV010002085.1:0-155267 GCA_037951105.1 Echinarachnius parma
ACGTATCTTTGGTTTGATCCTCAATTACGGTCGCTAACTTCATCCAGGTAGTTTGCTGTGAAAACTGTACAAAAAAGTGAACATTATAATGTCTACGTTTTGAGGAAAAATACTCGATAAAAGATACGAAAACTGACACAAAACAGGTAAAAAAAGATAACACTTTGAAATCATAAACATTATTTGAGCAATTGTCGAAGATTTAGTTGATTTTCGGTACGTTATATTTGTGTTTCGAAGGGTACTCTTCACGAGCGCGTCCACGGGCAGCTAGCGGCCTAGCGTGCCGACACCAGAGGTGCGGGTACAATAGTGAACTAGCGCCATAAAATGGACACTGACAGTGTGGTGTAAGTATTCATTATTTATATTGACGATTTTGCGCACGAAAATTTCATATTTTTTCAAAGTGTCGTACTCGTACTCGTAGGCGACGTAGTCGTAGTCGTAGGATCAACTAAAATAATGACTGAAGTTTTGAACTGTAAGTGTAAGTGTAACCTCAATGAAAAAAGCATTAGAATACTCCCACATATCTGAGACTGAGGATTTGATGTATTAAAACATTTTCATTTAATTTTTCTAATAAACTCACAATTTTGAATTTATGTGATATATTAGCCCAATTCCCGTAACCATGTCCAGGCATGAGTCATGACTTGAGACTGAGAGTTGAGTGACGTTGTCAACTCAATTGTCATCAACAATAAATTCTTCCGCGAGTACGGTAGTCTTGAAACTTTGCGCTGCCATTGACTTCACACGCATTCCTGTGTAAGCAAACTTTAACATGCAGTTTAATGCAAGTCTGAAGAGCAACATTTTGTGCACGTTATTATCATTCTTAACTTGTTACACAGCGTTGTCAAGCTTTGTAAAAATTCTACGGCTGGGGATTGCGGAATCTGAAAGTAAATTGAAAGTGGCATTTTGCGCAGCCTTTCGATAACAATAAATCTGTTCTCCTGGAAGGATTTCAATTAATTTGCTGATTCTTCCTCCATAATCAGTGGATTGGTCGGGCCAGTGTGTGAAATAATTTATTTCCCTTTTCTGTTACTACTAGCACAAATTTTTATTTCAAAAGTGAACTTTTTACTTTTCAAAATATCACTCTTTCCTGATCAAACATGTGATTATATTTATAATGAAGCATGGAAAACAAGATTTTTCTAATTTTGCTCAAACGGTCGCCAGTCGGATTACAAATTATGCTTGCCCGATCGGGCACCAAAATATAATCATAATGATGACTAAGTTTATAGAATATAGTTATACATTTTTGCTGGCCCGAAATGCAATTTCACTGGCAAGCTAATAACCTTGGTTGGGGCCAGCAGGCCAGTGTAACCCTGACTATATTTTGGACTCTGGACTTTGGACTTTGGACTTGGAGCTCAATTAAAAATGAAATAGAAAATTACATGACTCATCAATAAAAAAGTAAACAGTTTTTTTCTTTCATTTTCATCTTCCTCAATGCTCCACTAAAGATGGCAGATCAAATGAACAATTTACGATTGTTGGATCAGCATGAAGAACTTGAACTAAGTCTGAGAGCGGGAAGAAGTGGCTTGAGCTCAACCTGGGCAAGAGACCTCCACGATCGAGGAGACCCAGACTTAGCCTAAGACTAGAGAGCTACGAGGATGAACCCTTAGACTATATGGTATTTTTAAAATTTAAAATTAAAACCCTTTGGCTTTGGCTTTGATTGTTGTACTTGTAATTGTAGAATTCAAATTGCCGCAAAATATAACATGCACGGCTCCACACATACTTTTTTGTCAGTGGGTCCATTCGGGCCAGTGAAATCATTTCTTCCCCCTTTTTGGTGACCCGAAAGAGAAATTTACTGGCCCCCAAAAGGTTGTTTTTCATTCATGAGTAAACTGATTACTATTAGCAAGGCTTGACACTCGCACTGGCCCGGGGCCAGTGAAATTGCACTTGGGGCCAGCAAAATGTATAAAAGTCGGTTTTTGGTAGCCCGATCGGGCAAGCAGATTTTCAACCCGACATTGACAAAATGAAAATATCTCGTTTTCTTTTATGTCATGCTTCATCTGTAATCACATGTTTGATATACCGTAAGGAAAGAGTGATATTTTGAATAGTAAAATAAAAGCTTACTCATAAAATACAATTTTGGGGCCAGTAAATTTTCTTTTGGGCCACCAGAATAGGGGAAGAATCTATTTCACTGGCCTGACCGGGCCACTGACTAAAAAGGTGATTGTGGAGCCCTGCTATTAGAAAATATCACTCTTTCCTGATCAAAACTGTAATTATAGAATATAGATGAATTATGACATGGAGCTTGGAAGAAAATCAGACTTTTCTAATTTTGTCAATGTTGGATAGAAAATCTGCTTGCCCGTTCGGGCCACCAAAATATAATTCTTATACATTCTTACTGGCCCGAAAGTGCAATTTCACTGGCCCCAGGCCAGCGGAAGTGCCCTGTACATGCCCTGTACATGTACACCTCCCTTACTCCCTTTCACCCTGTGACTACAGTGACTGTACAGTGACTGTAGTAACTTGTATTGACTATTGTTTTAGCCATTTTTTACTATTAAAAAAACCCCTTGCCGTAAGGAAAGAGTGATATTTTGAATAGTAAAAAGCTTACTCATAAAATACAATTTTGGGGCCAGTAAATTTTTTTTTGGGCCACCAGAATAGGGGAAGAATCTATTTCACTGGCCTGACCGGGCCACTGACTAAAAAGGTGATTGTGGAGCCCTGCTATTAGAAAATATCACTCTTTCCTGATCAAAACTGTAATTATAGAATATAGATGAATTATGACATGGAGCTTGGAAGAAAATCAGACTTTTCTAATTTTGTCAATGTTGGATAGAAAATCTGCTTGCCCGTTCGGGCCACCAAAATATAATTCTTATACATTCTTACTGGCCCGAAAGTGCAATTTCACTGGCCCCAGGCCAGCGGAAGTGCCCTGTACATGCCCTGTACATGCCCTGTACATGTACACCTCCCTTACTCCCTTTCACCCTGTGACTACAGTGACTGTACAGTGACTGTAGTAACTTGTATTGACTATTGTTTTAGCCATTTTGTACTATTAAAAAAACCCCTTGCCATATATGCACATAGACTAGGGCTACATGTAGATCAACACATCTGGCGCTTTCATGGCCTCTTTTACATTTTTACTGAAATATTTTACTGTTGGCCCAGGCTTCTATTCTAGCTAGATTTGATGATCAGGCATTTGGCTAAAGTTTAGACATACCAGGGTACGTCACTATGTCTACACTCTACAGTCTTGGTTGAGAATGCAATTAACAATTGTATGTTAATCAACTATCTCTATTTCATACAATTTATCAGCTGCTGGGTATGAGTGATTGCTTCCTTCTTCTTTTTCCCCATTTCGTCATGCAGTGGTTTGCACATTTCAAGGATAACATACAGTGGGACTATACATTCTCTTGAATTTCAGTGGCATATATGCTTATCTGTTTATTTTCTTTTCATTTTTTTTCTTCTTCAGGGAATCAGCACTATTCTAGAGGATGCATGTTAATGAGGCTCAAATGGCACAGTCATCTGTTTGGTGAGTCAAAAACGGATGGCAGAAGCTGTTGCAAGACCAGCAGGAACCATGATGGAGATCAACCCCTGTTCGTCCTTAATATCAAGAACAGGTTCTCTGTCAGTGTTCCGGTGCGAATAAAGATAACATTGTTTGTCATATGAAAATGGCCACTGCCAGAGCAGTGAAATAAAAATCATGTAACTACTGATGAAATTAATTATAAATGTTTACAAACATTTGATATCCTTGGCAATGAGAATAAAGTTTACATTGTTTATCTTGTGTATCTTTTGATACTGAATTTGCAAAAATCATAATTAATGTTGTGAAGTCATTGGACCTTTCATCTCTGCATATTTCTTACAAGTATATAACATATCAGTTATGTGGTAATTTTTTGTTATTGTAGATGTGTGTCTTGTTTGAGGGTTGAAACAGTAAATAATTAGTTAGAAATCAAGTAAATCAATATGTAATGTACAAGTTACAAACAGACAATAATGCCTTTCGAAACGATACCACACGAGGAATATCAGGATCTTGCAATTTTGTTTTCGTATTAATATCCCAACTACTAGTTGATAACCAATGATTAATTAATCAAAATTGATTATACATGAGCAAAATTGAACAATTTCCTTACTGGCATGATTAATCACCATGTTAATGTGTTGACAAAATAATAATCTATAAAATTAGCTTTATTTGAAAAACTAGTGAAATTTAATGTATTAATCAGGCAAAATTGTATTTGATTTTTCATATTGACAGGTTCCTATCGCTGCAAAGCCTTCGAGGTGGCAGGAGGTCTGCAAAGCTAGGATTTTGTATGAGAGCTTTGAATTGGCAGACAGCTTGAGACCAGGGCAGATTTGCTGCTTGGAGGTGGAGGAAAGGTAGACTAATTCTTTATGTGAAAACATGTATTTGTTATGTTTCTTCCTTAATCCTTATTCATTGTTATACTTTGGACAATCTGTAACATTCAAGGAATGTTCATTGTAAAAAACTTGCACTGCATATTTTTGTTGGTAATTCCTGTAAATAAGCTAATGTGTTTTGAATTTCAGTTCACAAATGTTTCTAATATCTAAATGCAACTTGATTAGTTTTGCTGTAAAGTGTTCCTCATATTTTTGTACAAGTGACACAAGATATCATTGCTGATTTTGTGTACAAAACATCCAGTGTATCCTCTATAGTATTCACCCCCAAAAGGTATTATTGTAATTATTTATATTGTTTTTTTCTCTTCCCCCCACCCCTCCCCTTTCTCTTAATCCCTTTCGATTTTGCAGGTATACATTCTCTCCATAATGCCATTTTTTCGCTCTGAAGGTGAACCACAGATGCCCTAACACTCTAACACTGCCCACAAAAAAGGGAGATGCAAGGAGGTTCCGCGCCTCAAAAATGTGTTGTGGCTCACTCGTTTCTATGAAATGGGCCGATCATGGAGGAGATGTTGTCCAAATGTCCCAGTAGTTTTCCGCAACAAGTATGTGAAGGTATATGAAGAATACGATATTTAAGTTCTTCAAGCAGGTTTTTCCAGCAATGTTACATTAACGCTGGCAACAAGTAGATTAGCAAGTCAGTTAATAACTCATTAGCAGGTAGTAATAACTATTCCTGCTCTGGAGCATGATCACGATCTCGATAACCATCTCGAGCACGATCTCGATCACCCTGTGCGGCGTACAATGTTCGATCAACTTTCTCAGGAGCACAATCTCGATAACCATCTCGAGCACGATCTCATAACGTCAGAATCAAATTTTTGAAAATCTACCAACATGGTTTTAAATTTGTTTCTCTTGATCTCTTTATTGAATAATCATTTTAACCAAACATCACATTCACACTTTGTTGGTTGATAAAGAGAAGGTTGTTAAATCAGTTTTGTTCATCAGAGATAATTGTTCTCTTTTATATTTAATTAATATTTCCAAAATGAGAACATGCATGTATCTCGATTTAGGCCAAAACTCGACTTCACACCCTTCTTACTCTCACCCCACAAATTGTTGATAAAAAAGTGGTTGAATGTGAGGTGTTTTGAGGGCGCTCTCTCGTGTTAACAGCTGCTTTTTAATCAAAACCACCCTGTAACTTAACCGTGGATGTTTTATTACCATGTTGGTAATTATGAACTCTGTAGGCTTTCAAGAACACAGTTCATTGTGAAGTAAATGGTGGATATCATTTAAGATTTCACATGAATTATTATTTGCATTGTATATATTTCATAGACTACTGATTGACTGTGATTCATTGTGCTGATACATATTTTTTTTGGACATGTACTTACATACTTGCTTACTGTGTGCAAAAAAAACACCTTGCATTGAACATTTAGCTCATGATCTGAATTATGTAACAATCCAATTCAAGTGTTATGTTTTATCTATGAATAATGACAAAACATGTTCATGTCAAATTCCACAGCATTGAAAACAAAATTTAAAAAGTATATTTCTTTGGGGTAAACAAGTTGTGATTCTATTTGTATTGTGCATAATTTGAGCTTTGAATATGAATAGATTATATTTAAATCTGTATATTTATCAATTATACTAAACAGAACAAAAAGTAAATTCCCTTAACAATTATGTATCATACAAAAATCAAGAAGTAGTTGACAATTTAAAAAAAATAGTTATACATGTACAGCTATGAAGTACATTTGGATAAAATCAGAGATATTCATGTCTTCATTTTTGTGAAATATCAGAGGCATATCAAATGCATTGATTATGGTTTTTTGAAAAATGCTGTTTAAAACTTATTTTTTGTTATGGAACATGTGATTCAATGCATTTGTTTAGATTGTATAATAGTACAATTTTAAATGTCTAAATTGTAAATGAACAACAGTTCTGAAGAAAGAAAAAAACATTTGTCTTTATGTTCATGAGGTAATGGTTATCTTATATTTTTACACATGTTTTTCCTTTCTACTATTATAGTTTTTGCCTGACAGCATTTGAAAAATATTTTGCTTTAAAATCATGAGGGGTTGCTTGGGGATGTGGGGGGGGGGGGGGGGAGGGGGTGGGCTTTCTTTTTGTGCTAGGGTGTTTGATGCCCCTTTGACAGTATTTGCAAATTAATGTTCTAGATTAAATTAAAAAGGGATCACAATATTTAAGATTAGTAAATATAATAACCAATATCGTGTTGAGTTTTGTATCATTTACTTGTCAAGAAAAGGTGTTTGTATAGTGGTTATTGTATAAAATAAGTGAAGTCACAGAGATTGTTCATGTAATAAAACTATAATATGATTATTTGAATTTTCTTCATCCATTTGTGTGTATTTCTAGATTTTTTTTTTGCTAATAGAGCTATACAGCCTTCCAGAACCCCCATAAAGCTCTAAAGGAAATAATATTTAATCAAATATCTACCAACCTACTAAATGCATAGTAAAATACTTAAAAATAGATATCAACTAAAATAAATGTATGTGTCTTACTGTCCCTTTTTGAGGTGTATGTGTGTGTGTGCATGCGTGTATATTTTGTATGTTTGTATTTACGTGTGTGTGTGTGTTTGCATGGTGTGTATGTGTGCGTGTATTTGTATAAATGTGTTTGTGTGTGTGTGTGTTTGCATGATAGTGTCCGTGCATTTATGTCTGTTTCATGGTTTAAAAAAAATACACTTACACAAAGTAATGTAATATACTCATTAGAAGCAAAAACACAACTTATCCCTGAGAAAATACACACAAAAATTCACAAAGTAGGTTATACCAGATAAGTGAGTCCAATAAATTCAATTTGAATTTATTTCCACAGTTGTTTGCGTGTAGGGGGCGGATCTAGCTGTTTGCTAAGGCGGGGGGGGGGTTGACCCAATGACGATCTAGCTTTTTGCTAAGGGGGGGGGGGTTTGACTCAATGACGATGTGGAGTTTTTTTTTTTGCTATTTTGAACCCCCGTAAGTGATTTGTTTTCACTTTTTTCACTGATACATTTTCACTTGGCAGCCCAAGGGGGCACTGGCGCCGATTCCAGCCGAAAACACAATGCATTGGGGGGGCGAGCATTGTTTGTGAACAATGCTTTGCCCCCCCAATGCATTGTGTTTTCGGTGGAATCGGCGCGCCTGCAAGGGGGGGGGGGGGGGGGGGGTGGTTAAACCCCCTAAACCCCCCCCCCCCTAGATCCGCCACTGCGTGTGTGCGTGTATGTGTTTGTGCTTACGTGTGTATGAGTGTGTGTTTGCGTATATATGCGTGTGTGTGTTTGCGTATTATGATTGTATCGTGAAACATTCCCGAGGAATTGACAACAAAAATATAGTTTTGTTATGAAGATAAGAAACAGATATAACAAGCAACTTCCAATGAAAAGTGAGTAATATTCACTTGTAAATAATTTTCTTCAAATACTATTAAAAGAAATGGGTCATAATCAAATCTTAATTCAAAACCACCAAAACAAGCAAACTTGTTGAGAAAGGATCCAAGAGAAAGTGGATAAATCAACGTCAACAAATGTGGCGCAGATCAGATATTAATAAATAAATCTATCTTGATCACATCACATAGTTCTTCTTTTTTTTTATTTATTTAGTTTACACTTCATTATTTGTTTTGACATATTAGGAAATGTTGTATCCATCGACCCTACGTGAAGTTTGGCCAAGGATCGGCGGAGGGAACAAAAAACCGTTATGGAGATAATGCAGTGACGTAGTTGTGTGGTTCACAAGTATAACACAAGTGTAAGTATGTGGGACACGTGTAACACTTCTGTGACGACGCGCTGGTTTTATTCGACTCGATTCATGCAAATACATTTACAAAGTTGATTTTAGAGATGAATAATTTATATTATTTATCAGAATGCTCAGTAACATCTCCAGATATAACTGAGATTGCTCAGATCAACTGTTTTTTTCCCCATTATTTACATTTAACCGTGGTCTGTGAAAATAATATCAAAGGGTCTGCAGGTTAAGACTAGATTCACGAACCGCGGACTGTGGACAGACCTCGAAATTGAAGGTTTGTGAAATCTTTCGTTTCTGAAACGGAATGATGTGCTCAGTCTGAGGATTTTACAAACCTTAGACTGAACAAACCCCAGTTTGTTACAGACTTCCTTTGTGAATACGGGCCCGTCTTTGCGCCGTACACCTTCTCACGGGCCCTGTATAGTTGGTAAACTTCACGATGGTTCCTGGGTCTGCCGGAGCGCTGGTCGCCTTCCCTTCTGCGAAGAGCAGAACCCAGGCGGTGACTGCGGTCGATGTCGCTGACATCGAGATCGATGTCGAGCTTTTCTTTACAGACACCTCTCCCCAGTTCATCGGTGTTTTCTCCTTCCTCCTCCTTCGTCAGTCCCGCGAAGATAAGGCAGTTCCTCCTCGTATACTGCTCGGAATCATCGATGTCGGCCTTCAGTTCCTTCACCGCTGTTTTCAGCATTTTGATCTCGTCCTGTTGGGCTTCGGCGTCGTAGTCGATCGACCGTTTGACTTCTTCGCAGAGCGTGTCGTGAATTTCATTCATCAATTTAGCCTTGATTGCTTTCACAAACTTGGCAATGAAGTTGTGGACGGTTAGGAAATTGTTTATAACAGTTTAGATCTCTGTCCTCAAGATCGGACCCATCGTCGTCGCTTAGTGCAGCCGCTGTATCGTCACGTTTACTGGTGGTTTTCCTCGGGGTACCGTCGGGCTTGGCCTTGGGGCCGTCCCGTTTATTGCGGCTTGTTCCCGGCATTTCTGTTTTAAGCTGCTTTATACGTTGTGAGGTTATGCTTGGCGGAGCATCGATTGATAAGCGTCTTTACTCGTTGGCGTTCAGGATGTATAATTCTTGTCATCGTGACTTTCATCCGTGGCATAAGATTCGTCCTCGAGACAAAATTACGTAATGTTTTAACAATAGGAAAAAGCCTAGCCTAGATTAACCCTGTTATTCATTTGCGTGAGTTTCCTTCCTCCGATCAATGTTTACATTTCTCGCCAAAATGTTATGCCTAGCCAAAATACGTCACGACCAGCTCACATAATGCAGAAGCATTTCTCTTACCAGCAAACATGCGACACAAGTTCTTCATTTATAATAAAGACAATTTGAAATTTGGATTTGAAATGTAAAAAATCAATGTTTCAAGCCGGATGCATGCATACCCGCAAGCTCTTTTTCGTATGTGCTTCGTAAATATCTAGCAGAGAGATGACGTACAATAAACCCATTTCACCTAAACGAGTGCGATAGGGCTTAAAGGGATAGTTGAGTATTGGTCAAACTTAACTTTAGTAACCAAAACCTGCACCATTACGGTACAAAATAATAGTTATAACTCCACCATGCTCGAAAAGTATACAGAATTACAAACAAACAAAGTGCCCCCTGAAAATGGTTTGCCACATACAATACAACATAAAATAAATACATAAGGTGTGCTACCCCAAATCCCTCCCCTAATCAGTTCGAAAACGATACTCTAGTGACTTGGTAAACGAAATCACCCCAAATTCGTTAGAAATAAATATATATTAATTTTGTTATGAAAATCATTTATACAGGGATTGGCGAGCTTTTACTTAGTCATTTGTTTTTTTGTTTATCCTTTCGAGCAATATGGTGGAGTTATAATTTGTAATATAATGGTGCAGGTTATGGTTACTCAAATTCAGTTTGACCCAAACTGTACTCTCGTTACCAAACCTCAACTATCCATGAGAAAGAGAGAGTTCAATTCTAAATAAGTGCCACTAATAAAATAACTTCATTTATATCGTAACGAATTGCAGCAAACATGTAAGGTCTTAGAAAAGAATCCTATCAAAAACTCCAATCTTAATTCAGCAAAATTTTACATTAAAATCATGCATTTGCCATGCTTAAAACATGTATTTATAGGGCCCTTACCGTGGAGGGGGAGGGGGTGGGGTTCCTTACTACAACCTACTCCGCTTAGTCGATTTACGATCGGACAGTTCTACTGAACTCAAGGACTATCAAATATGTCATGCTCCAGACGCTGCAGAAATTGTGGAAACTCGTGGAAAAGTAACATCTATTTGAGTTTTCAATAAATGATGTGAAAATGTTAGTACAGTTCGGCGTACTTCTGGTGAAATTTTGGATCGAAAACAAATGGGACGGTGAAACATTATTGAACTAATTTCGCATACTGGTCCTATTCATAGAAATTTGTGCTATGCTAATCAGACTCTTACTATTAAACTTTGTGCACTACTTGCAACAGTGAAACTTAAGTGTATCTTCTTTGAAAACTTTAATCCTCCTTTTGTTCGTGGTTTGATAGTTCTTACCCGCCCACCCACTGTTTTGCTTGACCTACTTTCAGGTACACAATGGCATTAAGTACCAGACAATCAGCTGCTATATGTAGCCAAGTGATTACAGCCTTACTGATGAACCCTGAGTTCATTCAGCAACTGGACTCCATTGTGGGAAAGGCTGTAGAAATAAAGATGGGGGGGGGGGGGGGTGTCACCAACATTCAGAAAATTCAAGGTGCAGTTTTCGGCCTTACAAATGCACTTGGAAGCAGGGGCAGAGAAATTAAATCACTGGAAGAGAGTTCTAACCAACAAAAGCCATCACATCAACTAACTGGAGAGAGAGTAACCTGAACAACCTGGAACAATACTCCAGGAGGTCCTGCATCCGGATCTTCGGCCTACATGCGCAGAGGGGGGAGAGCACTGACACCCTGGTTGCTGACGTCATCAGGAAGCAACTGGGGGTAGTCCTGGATCCCAACATCGATATCGACCGGTCACATCGGACTGGTTTTGTACGAGAGCCGACATCAGCAAACGCATCAACATCGACTGCGTCATCCATGCACCAACAACAAAGACCTCGGCCCATAATTGTGAAGCTGACCAGCTACAAGAAACGCAAATTAATAATAGCAAATAGCAAGAAGCTCAAGGGAACTGGCATGGTGATTGTCGAGGATATCACACTGAGGAATCAAAGACTCCTCTCCGCGACACGTGCGTCCAAGAATGTGATGACTGTGTGGTCATATGATGGCCGCGTCATCCCCCTCATTAGAGCAACTGGCGGGAGGAGCAACACTAAGATGATATCATGCGAAGAGGACCTTAAACAATTACATTTAATGTAAACCTAAAAACTTGAAATCAATACATCAGACAAGACTGCATTATGGGCCTCCTGTCTTATTTTGAACATAAGTCAATAACACCAACATTTTTTTTTCGATCGAAAATCACCACTAAACTTGTGATTTGAAAGGCCCTTGAAATTGTTAAGCAATACTACGATTACAATAATAAAGCAAATGTAAAATGATTATGATATGCTTTTTTTAGTATTACATATATTTATTTACTGTATACATTTCATATTTGTAGCATGTCATACTTTCGCATGAACAAGCAATATCAAACAACGATGAAAAACTATATATAAAAAAAAAACATTATATAGAAACATAATGCGCGAGAATAGGGGAAGTGATAGCAAAGAGGAATCGAAGAAGCGTAAGTCAGAAAAACAATGTCATTTTTTAGGGAATACTTAATACATGTACTGTATGTCATTATCATTACAACCATTTCAAGTATGAAAAATATGTACAAATATCATCCAATGGTACATAATGTGTATAATAATAATAATAAAGCGGTCTTGTAATGCGCCAATTCCACCTTTTTTAAGGTGCTCAGGGCGCAGTATAAGTCTATAAGTCTATAAGTATATAAGTATATAAGTATATAAAAATCAGTGTCGCTTAATTAACACAAACAACAACATACGATAAAGCAACAACATGATAGCGTATTAATTTCATTTGTACTGATCTATCAAATATTTCATCAGAAAGATCATCATAAAGAATTCATGAGTGATTATTCTTTTGTATTGTATTCGTATAAATATACTGATGGCGCTCTCCATATCAAGCCATAAAACTTCTGGCCTCTCCAGAGTTTTTCATAAAATGTAAGTTTTTGGGACCTCGAAATTAACTCAGACACGTCGTTTAACTCTTGAAGAGGAAGTCAAGATTCAGTGGAATACTCGAACCTGAAAAAAATGAGCCAGATGTCGACCAGATCGAAAGACCATCACCATTACCATCACGATCACCAATTTCAACGCTAGATCGTCGTCGACAAAACCCGGTCAAAGCCCCAAAAATCTGCGCGGGAGCTGCTGCGCACATGAAAACGGCTCTGTCGACCCCACAAAAGGATTCGAATCAAGGCGCCCCGGTATTCAGCCCAGCAACAACCCTCAACACTGTACCCAGAGATAACGCCATGGCAACCACGGCACTAAACCCTGACAACACCTCGGGCCAGAGCACTTCGTCTAGTGCAGTGCTCAGTGATGCAGACCGTGACGACCTTTCACCACAACTTGAAAGCTATAACAAGCGGCTTACAGAAAAGTTCGAGGTAATGCTGAAGAAAGCTGTTGATAGTCTCGCCTCCAAGCTACGAGATGTAGAAGACCACCAAGTGCGGCACAACGTGTTGACGGGCTTGAATCGCCAGAAAGTCATGGAGAAGCAAATGGCAGATATATCGAAAGAAGTAGACATCCTACGGACCAAGGCCAAGGTAGAGCGCGCTCACAGAGATGGGAAGAGAGCAGATGATAGGCCCAGGCATATTCTGGTAAAGGTGCTATCATATCGCGACAAGGTGGATATCACGAAAAAAAAACAGGGAAGTTCTCAATGGTGAGAACTCCTTCATCGTAGCTGACATCACCCAGAATGATCTGCAAGAGAAAATAAAGTGGACAAAGCAAGCACAAGAGCTTTACTTGGCAGGAACAAAGCTACGCTTCTTTGCTGGAAGGTGGCGCCAGGCTGGAGGTACCTCGTATGTATTTCAATTTAAAAAAATGAATAAGGATTTCAAAGTTAAATCATATTCTTTTCTGTGTCACTTGTATTATATTTTAAATATGTTCTTTTGAGAAAAAAAAAAAAATCATGCCAGTATTATGTTTGTTTAAGCACACTTTAAGATGTTTATATGTGATAAGTTGTTTTTAAATTTCACTAAGACCAAATATATTATATTTCGTTCTAAGACTAGACAAATTCCACATGATATTAATCAAATAACTGTTAATAATATTATTATAGAAAGAACTGAGACAATAATATTGTTTACGTATCATTATTCATGAATCATTAGATGGGAAATATTATATTGTAAACATTTCCTTTAAATTATCTAGAACTATTGGAGTATTATATAAATTGAAAGACTTTTTACCTTCTAGGATATTGATTTATATTTATAATGCAATTATTTTACCAAACTTAGATATAATGATATATGGGGAAGCTCACATAGAGTACACGCAAATAAGATATTTTTACTCCAGAAACGTATTGAGTGCGTACTATTTCAAACAGTCAATAATCATATTAGTCATACTCTTCCTATTTTTGTTCAATTGAAAACTATTCCATTGTTTCATCTTGTAAAACTCAATATTCCTATGTTTATCTTTAAAAGGGTAGATCAGTTTTGGTATAGAGGGCGCTACACGAATTTTTTTTTTGTGAGATAATGAAAAACTGAGTGTCAAACCTGAAAGAGCATACAATTTCAATGGCAGAATAAACTTCATTTGATCAAAATCGGTTCGGAAACGGCTCAAATATAAATAAATATTTCCGATCGTAATAAATATTGCGCCCAGATAAAATTATATTCGATGATTTTTTAAACAAATCAAAATAATGCTTACAATTTTTCACAAATTTTCAAAAGAGATTTTTTAAAATAGTTGTTGATGATCTCTCTATTAATTCATTTCTTTCAACAAAACATCACATGCATATGTTTGCATGAAAAATGGTTGAAACCAATGCTTTTTAGAGAGCGCCCTCTTGCGTTTTAATGTCTCTTTTTGTTTAATGATAACAGGCTTTTTACTTAGTCTTTTGTAATTTTCTATACATTTCGATCATGGTGGAGTTATAACTATTAGTTTGTAGTGTTATTGTGCAGGTTTTAGTTACTAAGGCTTAGCCTTACCAAAAATGTACTACCCCTTTAAATTTCATAGAGGTTTTATTGTAAATCTTCTTGCATATGAGGCAGCGCAGCTTCTACGCAACATCACGCAAATTGTGTAGCCAATGAACAGTGTCGGGGTCCTAGTTTTTTATATCTTGGTTTGGATGGCCGGGTGGGCGAAGGATTGGGCACTCTTCAATGATGTTGGAAGCAGTTTGCTCAGGTGATCCATACGTGCAGGCCGGAGAAGGTCTAAGTCCCCAGCGGTGCATGTTGGCATTGAATCTGCCGACCCAGGCCTGTGCGGAGCCTGCTGAGGGTGACCCAATCTTTTCGGGGTAGATCCATGCCTGATGGTAGTTTTGTGTTGGGGGTCACTGTGAATTTTTTTGGGGGGTCTGGGGGTCTGCTGCCAGCTGTCCTTCCATGCGGTGATGGTGTTGTGGGTACATTCCCGAACGGTGTCAGCATGGCGAATCAAGGGTCTGCGAGAGCGTAGGCGTTGGCGGCCCGATTGTGTGTTCTTGGTGGTGTGGTGTAAAGGGTGTGTACAGTCTTGAAGGGCCTTGTTTACCAGTTTCTGAGTGTAGTGTTCCCTACGGAGGGCAGGGAGTGCGATGCCAGCGAGCACTGCTAGGAGATCTCTTGGTGTGGGTCTGAAGCATCATGTGATGATCCTCATTGTATCCTTGAGTGTGGTGTCTATTTTGGGTGTGTGTGTGCTGCGACACCATGCAGGGGCGGCATACTCAGCAGCACTGTACACTAGTGCGAGGGCGCCAGTGCGGAGCGTGGGAGTTTTAGCACCCCAGGTGGTGCCTGCAAGGCGGCGGAGTAGGTTGTTCCTGGATGAAACTTTGACTTGGAGTGAATCAAGGTGTGGTATGAAGGTCAGCTGTCTATCTAGCTTTACTCAATATATGTTGGGGGAGGGGATGTAAGGCAAGGGGTTCCCGTTGACTTTGACTGTGAGCTGGCGGTTTGCTTATTTGGTGTTAAGATGAAAGGCAGTTTCAGTTGTTATTGCAGCGCTCAGCGAACTGCGAACTGGTACGATGTACAACAATGCAACACGACCTAAGCGATTTTCTCCACGAATGCCAAATCGTTGCGAGTCGCCGTGAAAACCGTGAGTAGGGGACTGGGCCTTAAAGGTGCACCTTTAAAGTGTCACATATTGCCCCAAATCACATTTGAGACTTCGATCCTGTACCATAATCATTGTAAGATATGTCCGAATGATGTGTGAAAAAAGTTGAAAAAGAATACTGCTTTCCTGGTTAAAAAAGCGAAAATTTGTGTTAGCTTTTACAACGAATTACTGTATAACGTGTATGCGGTTTATGACCGTTCATTAACGCTCTTATCAATGATAGATATCGTCATACTAAAGGGGCATTTTAAAAAATCTAATTTTTCGATAATATGAACAATTATTTATAGCGCCTACACATTTTCCAATTATCTAAACGTGGCTTTTAAATCGTTTATGATAATCTATATACGGATACAATATTTTTGTCAATCACATTCAATACTCGTTTGAAGCTTTCAGGTGTCTGAGGGGCGGCATATTAGGTTCACGACGACTGTTTGAAAACTCTCCTAACTTGATATGTTTTTGCTACCACTTAAGCATAGTTACCTCCGCCATGGAGGTTGTGTTTTCGGTCCCGTTTGTTCGTCTGTTAGTGTGTTAGTGTGTTCCAGCGTTGGCGGAGGTATGCACTACGTGAGTGCACTCTGTCTAGTTAAAAATAGTTACTAAAATTCAGTTGGGCCAAAAATGTACTTTTTATATTATTAGTATATATGTGGAAAGATAAAGAAACCAATAGAAAATCAAAACAAATTGTCATCAATATTTACCATTAACCACCGTGCAGATTTCCTCGTCCACGTAATAATAGCAGTCGAATTGGGTGTAGTCATCACACACGTACCTCTGTTGGATACAGCTACCATCCAAACAATCGAACTCGTCAGTGCCACATGGAACTAAGAAATAACATGGCAATGAGAAAAAAAGACAAATGAATACGAATACAAAATATGAAATGGATACTAATAAGTATAACATTTGGAACCGACTTACATGAAGATATTATGACATACACCCTAAAATGTTTTGTTTGTTTTGAATAATTCGGAAATAGGTGCAGAAGGGAACGAACGACGACGACGACGACGAGCGCATTCCAGCGCGTCGGGGGCCAAGACTGACTTGTCAGTTGACAAGCTTGCTCAACGCACCGAGCCGGGTCAGGCGGATGCAGTCTTTTGATGGGTTAGTCCTTTTGGTCTGATTGATAGAGTTACCTTCGCACCTCAAAACAAAAACAGGAAGAAATTCTAATTATATCAACTTATTGTCGAAAACCGACAATAGACTCCTAAAACAATGACTAATAACAGAGACACGTTGTATGTGCCGATTCACCAATTATATATCGCAGAAAACCACGTGTGCAGTAGGACCATGATATAGGAACAAGACTAAGAATGGTGGGATTTTACACTATAGCAGAAATTCACCTTAAAGTCATACCTGTAAAGTGTCCAAATCCACGAAAATTACTTGGAGCTTCCTCGTTTCTCTTCTACCGTGTTGTTTAGCTTATGGTAAGAGAAGAATAAAATAGGGTTTGATTTTTTCAAATGTCCCTTTAGTATGAAGATAATTAATATTGAAAATCATTATTTCTAAAGCGTTAATCAACGCAATTGAAAAAAAGTACAATTGTCTTAGCTGAGAACGTCCGCATGCAGCACCCGTGAGAACATTCCGGAGATTGAACTTTGAGCCGAGCGAGTTCAAATTCCATGAATTATGTACTACGCTTGTAAAAATACACGGGTGCGAATATCTCTAACGGATCATTCATTACTGCGACAAAAGTATGGCAGACCATCATTATTCGGTGATAAAATATGAACTCAATATTCGTTTTTTTCACTAGGTAAACAGTGTTCGTTTTCTTTCAAACTTTCACAAATCTTTCAATTGTATTTTACAATGATATTGATATAGGATTGAAGTCTCAAATGTCATGTTGTACAATATCTGACACTTTACAGGCATCACTTTAATATGTGCACAAAATGGTGCAATGTTACTCATTTGCCAAGTCTGCACCTTTCGCTGTTACTTATTTCATTTTCTTTTTCTTAGTGTGTATTTATTACCTTTGTTTGATTCTCGCTTTGTAGCTTATCATAACCAATCAGAGGGACTGTAACGAATCTACGTGTGAAAAAGAACTATTTTCATATTACGTTATTTCCAATGTCTCTGTTTTTTTCTTAGAATCCCTGCATGCAAAATGAGCTGTTATTTCACACAAGAAGTCATGAAGTTAGTGAATCAACAATTTTGCATTTAAACACAAAATACATGTGTTTTCTCTCCGTGAGATGAATGGTTTCTCTCGGATCCTGTAATTGGTTGATTGGTTGCTGTGGCCGTAGTTGTCAATAATATGACTTAACAGTCCTTTTAATTTATTCAAGATTATATGAAAATAAAAATTGGCACATATTCATTTAAAACCATAATGGTATACACTCATTATAGTGCTTGATATAATATGATGATTGACAAAGTTTACGATCGTGTATTAATAGAGGAGTACATAAAACCATGCGTGCAGTATGGACCATGGTATAGGAACAAGAGTAAAAAAGATCGACGTTGCTCTTTAGCAAAGATGTACCTTGATTGGTGCATAAAATGGTGCAACTTTACTCCTTTGCCGAGTCTGCACATTTTTCGTTACTTTTGCACCATATATCAACCTTTTTTCTTAGTGTGTATACCTCCAAAATTGTCGAGGCCGAGAATTGTGTAAGGGGAGGGGGGGGGGGGGGGGGGGGGGGGAGGGTGTCCGTTTACAATTTTCGAAGCCGAGACCAGGATACTTCGCAATTTTTTGAGGACGAGACCAGGTGCTTCACATTTTTGAGGCCGAGACCGGGTTCCTTCAACATTTTCGTGACCCGAGACCATTGGAAAATGATCGTCGAGACCGGTAAAATGTGGTCTCAAGACCAGCTACAAGTGGAAAGGGGGAGGGGGGTTCGAACCCCCACAACAGTCATTTTTTTGTCAAAGGGGGGAGGTTTCAGCCTTCATCCGCGTTCTGACCCGACGAATGCTATGAAAGGCAGCTTATAATTTCGGATTCAAATATTTGTATTATGATCAAAATTTCAAATATAAATGTAATAATTAATTATTGTGCATACAATGTCAAAGAATATTGCACGAAGCTCAGACTAAGTCAGCTTGTATATAACAATGCGCATAACGCCATTTTTAACAAACCCGTGTCGAATCTGCGCTGATCGAAATGTTCTGGCCCCCTTTGCATTAATAAATATTGATTATTTCCTTTATAAATTCCACATTAACTAGATGTTGAATTCGTCAATCTTGACGAATTAAGGTTTTACATATTGAAATTACGATATGATGATATTACTTGGCATAAATGAATGACACAAAATAGGGTAACAATATTAATTCATTACATTCAATTGTTATCAAATGTGGGAGTGGGAAGCTCTTAAATTTACCAAAATGACTGTAAAATGGCTCTGTACCTGACGTCTTATTTCAACCATATCACACCTTTCCTTTGGCCGATTTTTACCCGGTTTTCAGTATGTTAAAGCTGAGTTTCCGCTTCACTATCACGATTTTCGATTTTATTTCACGATTAGAGCACGGAACAGGTCATAAATGAAGGTTAAACTTTTGTTTTACTTTATCGTGCACTATGATGACTTTACCAAATCTGATTGGCCAATGTTAAATTTGTAAAAATATGTGCAACTCATACTCTTTCAGAATATGAACAAATATTTGTATATATCCATGTATCAAAGAAGTTGTGACCGTTAAGGAGAAATGCATGTTGACCAAATTTAAGCCAATTTTCACACTCTTTGCGCGATTTCAACTTATCCGGTCAATTCGATGACTTTATAACATTTACTCGGCATAAATGAGGTATGAATTCGTATCTACAACTCATAATGTATCCAAATATTAAAATAGAATTGGGTGTTTGTTGACTTTTAAAAAAGTTATGGCCGAATTAAAAAAAGGATGTTTTTACCATATTTTGGCCAATTATTTGTTTTGATTGTTCGCCGTTAGATGGCGCTATTTCAGACTTAGCCAATTTTCACACTCGTGCGCTATTTAAATTTTAACCGGTCAATATAGATGACTTTGTAACATTTACTCGGCATAATGAGGTATTGAATTCGCATCAACAACTCATAATCTTTCCGGATATTCAAAGAATTTGGGAGTTTGTGGACTTTTAAAAGTTATGGCCGAATAAAAAAAGAATGTTTTTACCATATTTTGCCAATTTGCGTGCCGCGCGTAATTTTGACTTTGACGCGCGCGTGCTCCGTTATTATGAGTCAACAATGACTCAAATTGATAGGGTGTGTTGAGGGATTTATAAGGAATGCAAAACATGTGAAAAAACGACAATTTTCCTATTCATTCGCGTTACGCGCGCAAATACGCGCACGCCGACGCGCACGCGCGGAATTTTGTGAAACGCTTAAAATTGTCTGAAACATATAGTAAATTACTCGGGGTTGAGGTTTTGAACATTTGTTGACATTTATTGTATTTGACGGACGCGTACGCGCGCTGTCTCCGAGTGTAATTGCACGCGCATGAGCTTAAAAGATGACCATTGACCTGATCAATATTGATGCGAAATTTGAATTGAAATTGATATTTCATGACTGAGATATGATGATTATTAACATTTGACAAAATGGCGTCCTGATGACGTCACAATGATGTGACGACATTGAAATGAGTTTCTTGCACTAAGTCAGACGATGATCTATCATGATGTGAAGATTCATGACGATTGATTGATCTGATTTTGACGAACAAAATCGGAGGAATAATAATAATAAAACTTCGACAAAATCAATAAGTTATACATATGTATATGTATAACCTAATAATGGGTTTTACTATAATTTTAACTGGGTGATAGGGGATGTCATCATAACACTCTTAAATGTGGATAACAAGTCAAAAAAATATAGTGCATTCCCCTTTGTAATCGAACTGCGACTCCTACCTCACGAAACCATCCCCCACCCCCCCACCCCCCCCCCCCCCCCCCAAAAAAAAAAAAACACACACACACACACATCAAGCCCACGCTATGCACTGAAAGCAACTGACGAGCTACAGAAGGGGCAAGCGAGGGCATTGTTATTCTTGAAACTCATGTCACGTTTTCGTTCACTCAATTATATGTTCTGCTAAAATTGCTAAAAAAGGGAAAATTTTCTTATGGGTCGGGGCGGGGTGACGCAGCCAGTTTATGAAAGAATAAATGATAATATGCTTGGTTGATATGCTGCATCCATCAACCCCCCTCAAATCTCAAATAATTATTCCATATCGTGCATCTGTTCAGTTTAAGTATGTTAGCTCGCCATTTCCTGAATGAATGATTACCCAAGAGGTCATATTATAATTAGGTTATACGTATATCATACGTATAACCTATTGATTTCGTTACGAATTTGTATTATTTTTATTCTTCCGATTTTGTCCGTCGCATATCTCAAGATCGCATGAATCAATTGTCATGAATCGTCACATGATGATAGATCATTAGATCATGATATAACTTAGATCTGCAAACTTTTTCGGTGACGTCACATTACTGTGACGTCATCAGGACGCCATTTTGTCAAATTTTAATAATCATCATATCTCAGTCATGAGTTATCAATTTCAATTCAAATTTCGCATCAATATTGATCAGGTCAATGGTCATCTTTTAAGCTCATGCGCATGCAATTACACTCGGAGACGCGCGCGTACGCGTCCGTCAATTTTTTTTTTTTTTTCAAAAATGCTTAAAAACCTAACCCGAGTAATTTACTATATGTTTCAGACAATTTTAAGCGTTTCAAAAATTTCCGCGCGTGCGCGTCGGCGCGCGCGTATATGCGCGCATAACGCTAATGAATAGGAAAACAAATTTTTTTTGTACACATTTTGCAATCCTTATACATTCTTTAACACACCCTGTCAATTTGAGTCACTGTTGCCCAGCTAGCCACCTGACGTTGGGCCGATGTCGGAATTTGGTTGCCGGATGTCGGCATATCGCCGTTGGCTCGAGGTTAAAATGTCTGCCAGCCCAACATCGTCACGACGTCATTTTTGTGATATATTGGCATAACGTCATTTTCCGACAATGGCCCAACATCATCTCATGACATGATGTTGGGCCATTGTCGGAAAATGACCTTATGCCAATATATCACAAAAATGACGTCGTGACGATGTTGGGCTGGCGGACATTTTAACCTCGAGCCAACGGCGATATGCCGACATCCGGCAACCAAATTCCGACATCGGCCCAACGTCAGGTGGCTAGCTGGGTGACTCATAATGATGGAGTACGCGCGCGTCAAAGTCAAAATTACGCGCGCACGCAAAATGGCAAAATATGGTAAAAACATCCTTTTTCATTTCGGCCATAACCTTTTAAAAAGTCCACAAATACGCAATTTTCTTTTAATATTCGGAAAGATTGTGACTTGTAGATACGAATTCATACCTCATTTATGCCGAGTAAATGTTATAAAGTCATCAAATTGACGGTTAAAGTTGAAATACGAATTTTACCAGATTTTAATCGAATTTGAAATCGATCACAGCGGACTTCTGCCCATATCTCGCTTATTCTTCTTCGATTTTTTCTCAGATGTTGATATGTTGTAGCTGAGGTTATGCTCTAAAAGGAATATGGTCAAAACCTTCCAACAATAGGAATTTAGGAACTAAAGTGTGTCTCTATACAAGTGTGATTAGTCTACCGCGCGTATTTGCGCGCGTAACGCAGATAAATACAAATTTCGTCGTTTTTGACATGTTTTGCAATCCTTATACCTTCCTTAACATGCTCTATCATTTTAGTCATTGTGGACGTATAATTACGGAGTACGCGCGCGTCAAAGTCAAAATTACGCGCGCACGCAAATTGGCAATATATGATAAAAAAACATACTTTTGTTATTCGGCCATAACTTTTAAAAAGTCCACAAACACGCAATTTTATTTTAATATTCAGATATATTTTGAGTTGTAGATACGAATTCATACCTCATTTATGCCAAGTATATGTTATGACATCATCATATTAGGCGTTGAAAAGTCAATATCATCATATCTTAATTTCAATACGTATAACCTTAATTCGTCAAAAGTGACGAATTCAACATCTAGTTAACATTAATTTCTAAAGAATTTTGCGTGATTTTAAGTGGTATGCGAAGACAGTGGTGTAGCGTGTTCGGACTGATTGGGGGCTCACCGCATACATTTCTTTATTACACAGATTGTCCTTATTTTATGCTGCATTGTTTGGGGTTTATATATATATATTATTTTTTTGGGGGAGGGGGTGCACATGCACATGCTCCTGTGTCACCCAATCCGGCTCGACATCTCCGGGGAGGGTTGGGGTTTAAGCTTTACACATGGAATTGGGGGGATTGCAAATCAAAATCGTAGATATGGAAGTTGTCCAAACGAATAAGAACTAATCAAAACATAGGTACGGTGTTAAAGGTAGGCTGACAAGAAAACTACCTAAAAATTGTGTTTTACAGTATCTAAGGTGGATTTTCATGAAGATTAGTAATAAAAACATATTTCTTCGTGGGAAAACCCGGTAAATTAAAAAAACTTGAAAACTTGAAAACTTAAAAAACTTGAAAATTCACTTTGGGAACGCCCGTAAAAAATGGTCCGAACGCCAATCGTTACTAATGTATTCATGATGTCACATATAGACAAGTTTCGAGTTTGCTGCATACAGTACACACACTTGCTACATACAAGCGACTTTTCTGTTGCGCCTATAATTCTATACATTTGCACATACACCCTTTCATTAATCGTAGAAGTATTAGGGAAATCATCTTAAACACACTCTAAAAATGAAGGTGCTAAAAAACGAGTGCTGCTCGCGATCGAGCACCTGGAGGAGCTAATTTAGCACTACAAGTCTAAGGAGTGAATAAAAGTCTGCGAGGTGCTAAAAGATCGGTGCTAAAAACTGGTGCTGTGAGAACAGCACCACAACGTGCTAAATTCGCAACAATAGAGACTGTATGATACTTTCGTTAGAGTGCATTCGGCTTCCCGTGATGCGAGTTAGCTCAGTCGGTATCGCGTCTGACTTGGACGCGTGGGATCCAAGGTTCGAATCCTACTATCGGACATCTTTATCCTGCTTCTTTTACCACGAAATACATATGAGCTAAATTAAGTTCCGAGTTAACGTAAGCCACCCCTCCCCCCGTATTATCTGTTAGCATTATGGGTTTTATTCATCACACACAATGTGGATTTCTCAGCACCAAAAGTGCAAATTCGGTAACACCTCAAGTGGTGCTAAACTAGCACTTGTACAAGTGCCAAACCAGCACAGGCGGTGCTGTCCCTATGCGAGCACCGAACAGGTGCTGAATGTAGCCCTCCAAGTGCTAAAAACAGCACTTCTGTTTTTTGAGTGCAGTGAGACAAATTAAGTGATTATTCGGTTGAGGGATAAGTAAGATTTTGTGGAGTTTTTGTGCTATAAAAAACTAAGCAGACGCCACTTTTTGCTATGTTCAGTTCGATCCCGGAAGTTGCTAACTAGCTGGGTAATATACATGTATACTTATATCAGGACCCTGACGAAAAACAGTATCATTGCTGACAGGGGCGTAGACAACGGGGGGGATGAGGGGGATGCATCCCCCCCACCTCACAAGGTGGGGGGGATGACATGTACAATCATCCCCCCAGGTTTTATGGAAGGATATATATTGTTGTGTGTACCTATACGAGTGAAAAAAAAACCATTACTTGTATGCATAGGCGTACCCAGGGGGGGGGGGGGGGGGGGGTTTGGTGGTTCAACCCCCCCCCCCCCTTTGACCCAAAAATGGCTGTAAGGGGGGGGTTTGAACCCCCCTTTTCACATTCTAGCTGGTCTCGAGACTACTTTTAAGCCGTCTTGACAATCTAAAACCTGGTCTCGACCGACTAAAACGTAACAACCGACTAAAACCCGATCTCGGTACCAAAAATTGTCAAAGATCTCCGGTATCGGGTTCGAAAATTGTGAAAGTATTTGGACTGAGAGAGTTGAATGAACCTGGTCTCGGTCTCGACAATTTTGAAAGTACTTGGTCTTGGCTTCGAAAATTGTTTACGAACCCCCCCCCCCCCCCCCCCCCCCACTGAGAGGGGTTTTCAACTTTGAAGGTACTTGGTCTCGGTCTCGAAAATTTTGAAAGTACTTGGTCTCGGCTTCGAAATTGTTTACGGAACCCCCCCCCCCCCCCCCCCACTGAGAGGGGTTTTCAACTTTGAAGGTACTTGGTCTCGGGCTCGAAAATTGTGAAAGTGAACAAATTAGTCTTGGTCCGGTGAACTGAACAGCAAATCATCCCCCCCAGGTGTAAGAACCTGTCTACGCTACTGATTGCTGATCAGGCTATCCTGTATAAATATATTTGAATAAATAATAAATAAATAGTCCGAAAAATCAGCCATTATTTGGAGGGTTCTTTGACGATTTTTTGTTCGGCTCACGTCATAATTTTAATGGACCCCGGCCCCATATAACGCGAAGGATTTTTCGTCTAACATGTACGGTACTATACTGTTAACATACTGCGCTGTTATGAACTTGGATCGAACGACTGCAGCTGCCTTTCCTGACGATCAGATGCGAACATTTACAGCCATTTAGATATTGTGAGAGAGTAAGTGGTAAGTAAATTACTGTTATGTGTTAAAAACTACACGCCTATAATTCTTATTGATTAAGTGATTCAGATCACAATTGCTCAGAGTCGGGTGCAACTTTGTACTAGTAAAATATGTCTGACCCGTCATATACCCTGGCCTTCGCACCGATCGAAGCGTCTCCGGCCGGGGCCCGGGATCACGCAGTAAGCCCCTTGACTAGCAGGGCTTGGTGTGAGCCTGTTGACAGTACTTACTAAACTAGCTAGGCCATGAAAACGAGAGATTTGTCAATCTATTAATACATTACCATGATTACTAGTTACTAAACCCCTCGCAGAAAGTTCCACACTTCAAGTTGGAGCGTCCATATATTCTACATGAAATTGGTACTACTGGAAAACTGTTTATTTTCTATTACATTGATACCTCATTTGTAATGTTTGTGTTATCATGAAATCGACATTTTACGTGTAGGGTGTAGGGCAAAGTCTAAAGTGAAATGTTGAAAGATTTCATAAAAGAAATTGAGCTAGAATACATCAATGACATTTATGCATGACCGCCTCAACATAAAACACTATATTCTCAAACAAAAGAGACTTTACTGTTCATGCCGTTGACAATATCAAACTTGATGCATTTTGCGACATTTCGCTTTTGACTTTGCCCCATGCATTTTGAGGTGTTATGCACTTTCCATGATTACATAATGACATTATAATTGATCCATTACTGTAAAGGGGAATAAACAGGCTTTCTAATGATAACAAATCAATGAAGGGTAATACATAAACAAAACATGTTGTTGGGGTTTGTAAACAAAAGAAGGTGAATCAGTACTAATACAATCTAATGTTTGTAGACGAATGCTATAAGCCATTATTCCATGATATCTGATGTTGTCTCGCCATACGAACAAAGTGCATTACACACAGATGCTCAATTTTACTATATCCATGATAATTACGATGAGCCTCTGTCTCTGGGCATTTTTTGTTCATGATTTATAAATTATGTAAATTCATGTTTTATGCATTCATGGTCGCCTTCTCAAAATGTAGGTTTTACGGTTTGTGACTCTGTACCTACCCTTTCATGAAAATGTTAATGTATATGTATCCATCAGCATAGCATTTTTTTTAACTAGTAAGGCAATATCCAGTCTAAATGTAATCAAAATTATGAAACAAATTAAATCATTACAAATTGTGAAATGTGTGTTTCTTTTTATTTTATTATTGCCAGGGAAACAACAGTGACGAGCATCACAAGGAACACTTAAGACGTGGACAAGAAAAGGAAAAGACAGCCATATACATGTGATGCTGCTGAAGACCGTACAGAAGGCACACGTGGTGTAATAAGGGGGGCACATGCTCCTTAGATGTGCCCCTCCCCTTATCAATCACGTACCCGCAATTAATTTGACTACGCTACGCCACTGCGATAAGACACAAGTCCACGTAATGGGTTCATCGGCAGATTAGGTCATGCCCACACATCACTTCTTTGATCCTATTAACATCCGGTCCCATGATTCTGACAACTAGTGACCCATATTTTGAAGCAAACAGGTAAGCTGAGCCAGGACCTCTGACATACATAATAACTCTACATAATAAGAACCCTAGGATACGGACCTTTGACGTCAGACGTCAACCACCATACGACTGCCTGCTCAAATGTTACTGTTTTAATTTAGTGTATTAAAAGGTATTGACCCTAATAAAACAGAACTTGCATTTGTTAAATGTTCTTTTTTTCCCTGAATTAATATGTAAAATTGCATTGGGTTGTGAGGATACCAAGTGCAGTGGAGCCTCATTATAAAGAGCTCTTACATAACAAAACCGTCTTATAACAAGGTAGTCCCAGCTTTTTATATCCTTTTACCATGATATACAGACTGAGGTACCTGAAATAGGAATGGGCATTTAATAGTTCCAAAGAACTTGTTATAAAGAGGTTCCACTGTAGCTGGACTTCAAACAAATCAAACAAAAAATATAAATACTTCATTCAGCATTCACAGCTCACAAACAGACACACACGTTCGGAGTTATTTTCTGAAATGAATGTTACCTCCACCCCCCCCCAAATACAAATTAATCAAATATATTTGATTTATCCAGTATAGGGTAGAAATATGTTTAGTACAGTATACTATAACACTTCTTACATATTTCTATTATTTTGTACAATGTTCCATGAGTAATTCATGTTATGTAATGCAATAAAAAGAGTGGTCCTACAGTCAAACCTTTTTATAACAAGCTCTGTTAAAACAAGGTTTCTGCCATTATAGTGAATTCAGTTTTATTATGTGTATCATTCCTAAGACCTCATATGAGAGATCTGTGATAAAAAGGTAAATTCAATGGCCAAAATTGCTGGTTATAATGAGGTTTCAATGTATGTGTGTGGTGATATTGTGCTTTTTGTTTTTGTTTAGATGATACAGTTAAATAAAAAAAATAACTAAATTGTATTGCATTATGTGCACTAGTGGAATGGTACATGATGGCATCAGGAAAAAGCTATGCCTCTACATTTACTTGGTGCTTGGTCAACCATCTCATTTGAAGATCAACCTGGATTTGAAAGATTTGGCATTGATACATGACTGAGACAATTGACCAATGAACATAGTAATGGGAATGTTCTAATCGGGTATCAGTCCACAGGTGAACACATTAACAAGTCCCTAATGTCAATACTACAATTCATTATTATTATTTTTTTATTTTTCATAATATGCTATAGTGAACAATAGCCCACAAGGTGAGATATAAATCTAACTCTAATATAGGCAAAGAGCGCTATAAAAGTCATTCTCATAGGCCAATCAATGGTTCGCAGCAGCTTTAGATCTCTGAATGCCCTCAGATACTTGATGTCCTTATCATAAGGTGCTGATGCACACGTGTCTTGAATGATTGAACTCCATTGTTGTTGATTATGCCAACTATATTCTCTGTCAGACGGTTCCCCACATTGACTGCAGCATGTATGAAGCTCCTGCCAGTTGAGTGGGTTCTTGGGTTCTGATAGAGCATGGCGCGGCATTGACGTGCTGGCGCGAGTTGCTCTTCTAATGGTGTAAGGTTGGGGAAGCCTTGCCTTCAGGTCAGAGGGACACTGGCTGGTATGCATCTTGTAAAGAACAGCTGTGGCAGCTACCTGTCTTCTATGTTGGAGAGGAGGAATGTTCAGGTTCAGGCGTGCTTGCTCCTCGTCCACACCGATGATGCGCAGAGCCTTACTCTGGATGCGATCCAGTAGTCTGAGCGTAGTAGCTGATGCGTACAGCCAACTCAGTGAGGCGTACTCCATTACGCTGCGTACCTGAGCCTTGTAGATCGTTGCTCTCCCTGAGGTGTCTATCTTGGTTGAAACTCTTCTTGGTGCTCCCAGCTTCTGTCCAGCTCTTGTTGTGATGTTTGATATGTGCTTTAACCAGGTGAGCTTCCTGTCAACTGTGACTCCTTAAAATCACCAGTTCATCTGTCTCTGTGATTTTCGTGTTCCCAAAGTACAGGTCTATGCTGGTTGGATTTATCTTCCTAGAGATTGTTAGGGCTTTGCACTTGGTTGGTTCGAATGTCACCATCCACTTGTCAGCCCACATGTTCATTTTCTCCAGGTCTCTATTTAGGCTTGTGTGTGTTGCCTCAGGATCGTCAGTGGATCTTATCTCGCAGAATAGGGTGGAATCATCTGCGTACAGGTACAGTGAATTCTCACAGTCATCTCCCAGGTCATCGATGTAGACTGAAAATAACAGTGGGCCAAGTACTGATCACTGAGGCACTGAGGAGTTGATAGAAGTGGTGCAGGATGATTGGCCAGACAAGACAAGACAAAACTTTGATCGTTCTGTTAGATAGGTAGCTCTCTATCCAGGTTAGCAGTTTGCCAGAAATATCTTTGCCTTTCAGCTTGGAACTTAAGCCACGATGCCAAACCTTATCAAAAGCGCCCTTTATGTCCAGCGCAATAAGACGTACTTCGTGTCCTATATCCAAAGCGTTGGACCATTGTTGAGATAGAATAGTGAGGATGTCGGCTGTGCTGTGATGAGATCTGAAGCCAAATTGCCTGTCAGATATGAGGTTGTGTTGCAGTAGGTAATTCTGAAGTTGCTTCTACACTACTGATTCCATGATCTTGCTTATGTTGCTCAGAAGGGAGATTGTACGCATACAAGTATCAAATATACAGACCAAACACACAAGCAAGTATGCACACACAGATACACACTAGCTTACCAACATTAGGTATAAGGGCTCTTCACTGATATTGGCCAGTAAAATTCTACTTTGGGCTATCAAATTATCATGGGAGCAACATTAGGTGACCCCATATATGAAATAGAATTATAAAATAACAGTGAAAGAATGATACAACATATTGTAGGTCGTCGTAAGTATTGGTCGA
Source organism: Echinarachnius parma (assembly GCA_037951105.1). Classification (NCBI taxonomy): domain Eukaryota; kingdom Metazoa; phylum Echinodermata; class Echinoidea; order Clypeasteroida; family Echinarachniidae; genus Echinarachnius; species Echinarachnius parma. The sequence continues at coordinate 29,840 of JBAMJV010002085.1, forward strand.
TGGCAAATTTAGTGAGTTTTTGATCTGAGATTTGAAATGAAGACACTTAACAAATTATGCAATCATATGATACACTCTCAGAGTGATGTACGCCCAAAAAGAAAAAAAACTGGTCAATGGATAATTTAATGTAGAGCCCTATATACCATGCACATAGGCACCGGAAGTGGGGTGGGGGGGGGGGGGGGGGGGGGGGGGCAGGGGAGGGGGGGGGGCGGCCCGCCCCCCCCCCCCCCCCCCAATCCAAAAAGTGGGGGGGGGGGGGCAAAACGCAATTTTGCCCCCCAAAAAAGCCCCAGCCCTCAAAAAAAAAGTTCAAAAAGAGTGGGAAAGACACAATCAAAACGTTCAAAAACTAGTTTATACATCCATTCAATTTTCGCTGCGCGCTTCGCGCGCGAACAGATTATCTCAGTTTGTTGTAAACATCTGATGAGAGCATAGCCATTTTATTATTTTTTTGTTTAACTCGAATTCTAAATTTCCTTCACAGGTATGGCATGAAGTTCACCAAATTGCCCCATTTCAAGTATATAATTGCAAAATCTTCCCCGTGGGAGGGGGCATCCAAACCCTCCCCCTCTGGCTCTGCCCAAGCCCTCGGTCGCTTCGCTCCCTCGGGATTCATTATTGGCTGTAGGCCATGTTGTTGGATCATACATGCGCCATATGGTTTATGTTGGAACTGTGTATGACACTTAATACAATATTTATGTGTGAGTTTGGGTGCATATTTATTAGTGCGTCAATTATTTGTTTTCTTGGTGAAAAATATATCAAATCATAACACGCTTTCCCAGATACAGTTAATCTTAAGCCCGAATTTCCTATCTAGGTATGCACCAGATTGCACAATTTCAAGTCAATAAATGCAAAATCTTTCTTACCGTGGGACGGGGATACCCCCTCCAAAACCCTCCCCCTCCCTCCCTGCCCCAGCCTTCATAATTATGGTTTATGTTGTTGTGTGTGTGTTTTGGGGTACATATTTATTAGTGTGTAAATTATTTGTTTTCTACGTGAAAAATATATTAAACCTTTCTGGTCGATCAAATCATATCACGCTTTCCCAAATACAGCCGAATTTCCCACCTAGGTGTGCACCAGATTGCACAATTTCAAGTCAAACAATGCAAAAGCTCCCTACCTTGGGAGGGGGGACACCCCCCTCCGACACCCTCCCCCCGCTCAGTCGCTTCGCTCCCTCGCAATGTCTCACTCTCACATCTGGCTCAAAGTTGGCAATCCAGAGTGTGGTTGGGCATGAGCCCCTACAGACACAAATCGTGAGCCCTCTTAGGGTTTTGCCCCCCCCCCAATCCAAAACTGCTTCCGGCGCGCCTGACCATGCATGTGTTAGGCTTAAAAACAAGCACAGTAACCAATGCACAGAAAATCATATTTGATAATATTAGAGAGAATATTTTTTATTTTAATTGAAAACAAATTCAAAAATGAAGTGTACTAATCTATTAATATATAGGAAAATAATCAAACAAATAATGGTATTAATGCCACTAGCAAAAGTTAAAATAACATGGGTAATACAGCACCCTCGCTTCCCTTATTTCTGTACTCTTCTCTCTCTCTCTTGCAAAGCATTGTTTTTGTTGTGGAATGATGCAAATGACAACTCCCAGCTACCTCCCCATACACCCCTGTAGCTTTTCCACAGAGAGACTAAACAGGACCAACAATGTGGCGGGTATAGATGATTCCCCCCACCAACCCCCACCCCCCCCCCCCCCCCCCCCGCTGGCTTTGGGTCTGGGGTCTGGAATGGCATTGCTGGTACGGTGCAGCCTGACTTGACTGCTTGGCCCTGGGCCCAGGTAAGAAAATCCATGCTTCTGAACCTAGGGTGGGGAGGCAGCCTCTACTTGTGGAATGCAGCAAAGGACATCAGTGATTGCTGCAATATAAAACAAAGACAAAAGGGTTAATTCAAATTGGTTTATCAAAAAACTCTCTTGTGAAAATGAGATTGCTTGTAACCTTTAATAATTAAAAACATTTCCAATGCAAGCACATGCAAAAATACCAAGAATGGATTAAATTGTAAAATATAAATGATTGGTTCTCACTGGAAGTGTTGGAACTGTGGGATGTGGGGGATGTGGTCACCCGTGTGAGCAGGGGGCTAACTGTGTTATGGGATATGGTACGAGTTTAAATTCAATAAGAGAGTAACATACCCCAAAATCATTGGATAATTAAAATATGAGGGGTAATTAATGTAAGAAATAAAAAGAACTATATAGAGCGTGTTCCAAATATATGTGACCAGCTACTCAAAACCTACCACTTGGAGAGGGGCATGCCCCCCTACCAATAATAATTTTAAAAAAATAAAAAACATAAGGGGAGATTTTTGGAAAAAGTATAACAAAGATATAAGGTGTGCCCACCAATTCCAATTTGATTTCTGTTGCATAATAAAGAGCGAGTTTATCTTGCCAGTTATGTCAAAAGTTACATTTGCCCCTTAGGCCAATAATTGCAAAATGTAACTACAGCCAAGTGGTGGGTTTGATAAAGCCCCTCCAAAATGTTACTCGCTTCCAGAAATATACCTACCATGCCACTGAACTTGATAAGAAGAACCATGTTTTAGAATCTGACGTGGTCAGGCAGCCTCTCTTTGACTTTATGGAATGCAGCGTAGTTCGTAGGACATCAGTAGTTGCTGAAATAAATAAACCAATAAAAGACTTCATCAAAATTGATTTCACAAGACCCCATATTGTGAATATCACCTTGCATGCCTTGTAAGTTCAAACTATTTTCAATGCAAGTAGAAGGATTAAAACATACTAAGTATGCATTAAATTGTATCAAACAAATAATTTATTTCTGCCCGCTGTAATTACAATACTGTGGGATATTGTACCCTTAACCGTAGCTTCGTGGTGAGTTCTCCCTGTTACTCTGTTACTTAGTCCCAATACATATTTACCATGCCATGCACTGAATAAGTAGGTGACAGTAAGTCACCCCTGCAATTAAAGTCAAAGGGTTAAAGCTGATGTGTTAGCGTATTATAATGGGGGTTCTTATTGTAGGTTCAATATGTTGAGCCCCGAGGAGATAATTTGCCTTTTCATTCCTACATAAATCAATTATAAATGGTCATACATGGAAAAGTCTTATTTCTAGAATTACATAGAAGTAGGATGACCATTCAGTTCACAAGTACATGTAAGCATATAATATCCGGGTTGTACAGAACTGTCACTTTATCTGATTGATTAATTTCTGAATTACTTTTTCATAAATCACTATCCTTGAAACAGATCTTTCGATTCACATGATTTCTGTTATTATATCAATATCAAGTTAACAATAATAGTCCCCAAGCTTCAAGTTAATTTTATAGGAGAACTGCTGAAACCCTTACACAAAACTTTACATATGGGACTGCTCTGCCCCTGTGGCTGCTATATTTGGTCTCACCCTCATTTTACGTCTAGGACTAGGCTCCTTTTCTGCCACTTCATGTAGTTGTAGCTTGTGTTATGCGGGCGAAGTTGCTGCCTTCAGACAGTCATGATGTCAAGCGCCACTGCAGCTAACGTCACGTTGATAATTGACGCAACATCGGAATTGTGTTTCTGTTGAATAAAGCTTACTTTCCTTGTTTTTAACAGACAGTAACCTTTAACTTTGCAGGCTAATCCCATCCTTCGCTATGTTGATGCATCCTGCTACGATATATTTCTCAGGCATTTTTGATTTCCATCAATTTAAAAGCAAATCCGAGTTTTTTTCACTAGCAAATCCGAGGCAATGAAACATGCTGATTACGATTGGCGCACTTCCGTGTTTATGTCAATATGTGACGTCAAGAACATTAATTCCCACGTTCCGCTATACAACTTTTTTTACGAGTATGGGGCGCCAAGATCATTTAGAGCCAAAAGGGTTGCATGAAATTTACCTTTTTGAATAACTTACGGATTTCTTTGAAAAATCGAGTGTGGTATATCAATATAGTCACATATTCAAAGTTATACCCCTAATCAAAGCATGGATTTCGGTCTCCCTTTAAGGAATTTACCTTATCGAGTACCAGGCCCGTAGTTTTATCGGGGAGGTGCGTAATTTACAAAAAACGGGACCGAGACCACTTGCCAAAAGTTTTCGAGGCCGAGATCGCAGGCTGAGAGTCGCGTAAGCCGGTAGAGATGGTCGAGACCAATAAAAAGTGGACTCGAGACCGGTAAAAATTGGATAACAATGATGATAAAGATGTACCAATGTTAAAGGGACTGTCCTACTTTTTAAAAATGCTGGAACGATCTATTGGTACGTCGGCCGCGCTAAAACAACTCTGGTTTACAAGCCGTTTCGCTTATTTGGTCAACGCGGCAGTAGACTCGGATCGTTGAACAGCTGGGCAGCACACTAACACATGCACACTATACTACACACTACACTACACACACGTACGAGCGCTGATGATGAACGTTTGACCTCGCTACGAGCAGCGAGCGCCGCTGATTGGCTGTTTGCCTGATCGAGCGGTCTTATAGCACGGACGCAAAATTGACCAAAAACCGTCGGTGATAACAGTTCAAGAACGGAGGGACCGCTGTTACTACAGGAAATTGGCGATTTTGCACACGACACGCTACTTTCTAGGGCCGCGTTGCGCTTGCGAAAAACCCATAATATGTGTGTGCGGGTCACGTAGCTAGTGCGGGTCACGTAGGGGTCATGCATAACATTGTGGTACTTCGTGGAATCCGTGTACGAACTTCCTCACTGGGTGAATACACGTAAATACACAATTAACTGTTGGTTTTCGTTTTATTAGGTTATACGTATATCATACGTATAACTTATTGATTTTGTTCGAATTTTTATTTATTAAGGTTATACATATACATATGTATAACCTTATTGATTTCGTCAAGATTTATATTATTTTTATTCTCCCCATCACTTTTGTTCGTCGCATATCTCAAGATCAGATGATTCATTTGTCATGAATCTTCACATGATGATAGATCATGTTCTAACTTAGAACTGCCCACTTTTTCAGTGACGTCAGATGACTGTGACGTCATCAGGACGCCATTTTGTCAAATATTAATAATCATCATATCTCAGTCATGAAATATCAATTTCAATTTAAATTTCGCATCAATATTAATCAGGTCAATGGTCATCTTTTAAGCCCATGCGCGTGTAATTACACTCGGAGACGCGCGCGTACGCGTCCGTCAAATGAAAACAAATGTCAAAAAATGCTCAAAACCCCAACCCGAGTAATTTACTATATGTTTCAGACAATTTTAAGCGTTTCAAAAATTTGCGCGCGTAACGCAAATTAACAAGAGAAATGTCGTTTTTCACATGTTTTGCAATTCCTATACGTTGCTTAATGCACCCTATCAATGTGAGCCATTCTTGACTCATAATAAGGGAGTACGCGCACGTCAAAGTCAAAATTACGCGCGCACGCAAATTGGCAAAATATGGTAAAAACATCACTTTTTTATTCGGCCATAACTTTTTAAAAAGTCCATAAACACCCAATTTTCTTTTAATATTCGGATAGATTATGAGTTGTAAATACGAATTCATACCTCATTTATGCCGAGTAAATGGTATAAAGTCTTCATATTTAGGGTTAAAGTTGAAAATGCGATTTTTAACAATTTCAATCAATTTTGAAATCGATCACAGCGGACTTTTGACCATATCTCGCTTATTCTCCATTAATTTGTTCCCAAATGTTGATATATCGTAGCTGATGTCCTGCTCTATTCGCAATCGTTTCACAACAATTCGTTATGTTAACTGGATCCTGATGAATTGTTTGATTGTAAATAACAGTCCAAATCTGATAAAAATTTAAGTTTAGCCAAAACGTATGCTTTCGACCTATAACTTCTGGAGGAATTATGCTACCAATGTGAAACTTCGCATGTAGATGGGGATTTGCAAGCCCAACATTTCATAAGTTAACACCAAATCGCGAAAATGCATATTTCATTGTCATATTTACCGTCAAAGGTCAAATAAATCAAGCATGACTATTCAATATCCACGTACCCCGCGGACATGAAATTCAGCACACATGTATATTATAATGAAAGGAACAATTTTCATAAGATAAGATCGGATTATGAAAATGGCGTTAAGGATATGTAAATTAGGTTCAAAGGTCAAATAACTCACTGTTACAATGACAAATGCAGTGTTCAATCACTGATCTATTTTTCCCGATTTCCCATTTTCGTTAAGAGATTAATAATGTTGGTCTCGCGGTATAATTTGTGACACAAGATCTAAGGGTCGTGGGTTCGAATCCAAGGCAATATTTGTTAACATCCTTTTTTTTCTTTTTTTACAGGGGGGGGGGGATCTATTATTATTAATATGATGATTGAGTAGTTATTTTTGGAATCATCCTTTTATCATAATAAATCGATACGTATAACCTTAATTCGTCAAAAATGACGAATTCAACATCTAGTTATTAGGTTATACATATACATATGTATAACCTATTGATTTCGTTCGAATTTGTATTATTATTCTTCCGATTTTGTCCGTCGCATATCTCAAGATCGCATGAATCAATTGTCATGAATCGTCACATGATGATAGATCATGATCTAACTTAGAACTGCGAAGCTTTTCAGTGACGTCACATCACTATGACGTCATCAAGACGCCATTTTGTCAAATTTTAATAATCATCATATCTCAGTCATGAAATATCAATTTCAATTCAAATTTCGCATCAATATTTATCAGGTCAATGTTCATCTTTTAAGCTCATGTGCATGCAATTACACTCGGAGACGCGCGCGTATGCGTCCGTAAATTAAAACAATTTTTTTTTAAATGCTCAAAACCCTAACCCGAGTAATTTACAATATGTTTCAGACAATTTTAAGCGTTTCAAAAATTTCCGCGCGTGAGCGTCGGCGCGCGCGTATTTGCGCGCGTAACGCAAATGAACAGGAAAATGTCGTTTTTCACATGTTTTGCAATCCTTACACATTCCTTAATGCACCCTATCATTTTGAGCCATTCTTGACTCATAATAACGGAGTACGCGCGCGTCAAAGTCAAAATTACGCGCGCACGCAAATTGGCAAAATATGGTAAAAACATCATTTTTTTTATTTGGCCATAACTTTTTTAAAGTCTAGAAAACACCCAATTTTCTTTTAATATTCGGATAGATTATGAGTTGTAGATACGAATTCATACCTCATTTATTACGAGTAAATGTTATAAAGTCATCATATTGACGGTTAAAGTTGAAAATGCGCATTTTAACTTATTTTAATCGATTTTGAAATCAATCACAGCAGACTTCCGACCATATCTCGCTTATTCTCCATAAATTTACTCCCAAATTTTGATATATCGTAGCTGATGTCATGCTCTATTCGCAATCTATTCACAACATTTCGTTTTGTTTACTGGAACCTGATGAATTGTTTGATTGGAAATAAGAGTTCAAATCTGTTACAAATTGAGGGTTAGCCAAAACGTATGTTATCGACCTATACCTGCTGAAGGAATTATGCTATCAATTTGAGATTTCGCATGTAGATAGGGATTTGCAAGCTCATCATTTCATAAGTTAACACCAAATCGCGAAAATGCATATTTCATTGTCATATTTACAGTTAAAGGTCAAATAAATCAAGCATGAATACTCAATAACCACGTACGCCGCGGACGTGTAATTCAGCACACATGTATCGTATAATGAAAGGAAAAATGTTCTTAAGATAAGATCGGATTATGATAATGGCGTTAAGGATATGTAAATTAGGTTCAAAGGTCAAATAATTCACTGTTACAATGACAAGTGCTGTGTGCAATCACTGATGTATCTTTCCCGATTTCCCATTTTCCTTAAGAGATCTGATGTTGGTCTCGCGGTATAATTTGTGACACAAGATCATAGGGTCGTGGGTTCGAATCCAAGGCAATATTGTTTAACTTTCTTTTTTTTACTGTTTTTTTTCTTTTTTTCGGGGGGGGGGGGGGAATCTGTTATTATTGATATGATGATTGAGTAGTTATTTTTGGAATCATCCTTTTATCATAATAAATCGATATGTATAACCTTAATTCGTCAAAAGTGACGAATTCAACATCTAGTTATTTATTATTATTCCTCCGATTTTGTTCGTCGCATATCTCAAAATCAGATCAATCAATCGTCATGAATCTTCACATCATGATAGATCATCGTCTGACTTAGTGCAAGAAACTCATTTCAATGTCGTCACATCACTGTGACGTCATCAGGACGCCATTTTGTCAAATTTCAATAATCATCATAACTCAGTCATGCATCATCAATTTCACTTCAAATTTCGCATCAATATCAATCAGGTCAATCGCCATCTTTTAATCTCATGCGCGTGCAATTACACTCGGAGACGCGCGCGTACGCGTCCGTCAAATAAAAACAAATGTCAAAAAATTTTCAAAACCCTTACCCGAGTAATGTTTCAGACAATTTTAAGCGTTTCAAAAAAAATCCGCGCGTGCGCGTCGGCGCGCGCGTATTTGCGCGCGTAACGCGAATGAACATGAAAATTATCGTTTTTTCACATGTTTTGCATTCCTTATAGATCCCTCAACACACCCTATCAATTTGAGTCATTGTTGACTCATAATAACGGAGTACGCGCGGGTCAAAGTCAAAATTACGAGCGCACGCAAATTGGCAAAATATGGTAAAAACATCCTTTTTTTTATTCGGCCATAACTTTTTAAAAAGTCCACAAACACCCATTTTCTTTTAATATTCGGATAGATTATGAGTTGTAAATACGAAATGTTGTAAAGTCATCATATTGACGGTTAAAGTTGAAAATGCTCATTTTAACTTATTTTAATCGATGTTGAAATCAATCACAGCAGACTTTCGACCATATCTCGCTTATTTTCCATTGATTTTCTCCTAGATTTCGACATGTTGTAGCTGAGGTTATGCTTTAAAAGTTCTGTGGTTTAAATTACCCAATAATATGAATTCAGGAACTATAATGTGTCTCTATACAATTGTGATTAGTCTGCCACGCGTATTTGCGCGCGTAACGCAAATAAATACGAAAAATGCCGTTGTTCACATGTTTAGCAATCCTGATACATCCCTCAACTCGGCCTATCAATTTGAGTCATTGTTGACTCATAATAAATGAGTACGCGCGCGTCAAAGTCAAAATTACCCGCGCACGCAAATTGGCAAAATATGGTAAAAACATCCTTTTTTTTATTCGGCCATAACTTTTTAAAAAGTCCACAAACACCCAATTTTCTTTTAATATTCGGATAGATTATGAGTTGTAGATACGAATTCATACCTCATTTATGCCAAGTAAATGATATGACATCATCATATTACGCGTTGAAAAGTCAATATCATAATATCGTAATTTCAATATGTATAACCTTAATTCGTCAAAAGTGACGAATTCAACATCTAGTTAGTTTTAGGTCTATAACTTCACGAAAAAGATATTTCAAACCCTAATTTGTTCAGGCATGCTATTAAATGCCATTTTCTTTCATATAAGACAATAACCTCGCAACTTTTAAAATTTGGCTTGCAAAAGAGGGAATGTCCTTTTAAAGTTTGACTCCAGTGTATATTGAATTATTAATAGAACGACGCACCACTCATTATGTAACTAGATACACATTGAGAAGCCCCTTCACAGTTCCTTATCCTCGTACCGAATATATGAAGAGATCATTTGTCTATACAGGTAGTTCGCTATTTAATAAACTTCCTATCTCCATTCAATATAGTTCTTCATTAAGTATTTTTAAACAGAAAAGTAGAAGTGCAATAAACATGTAATAGGTACATATTTATGACCCATTATTACTGTTATATTTAAACTAGTTTTTACTATAATTCTCAATTATAATGTATTTATCAGGTAGGGTGATTGGGGTAGATAATGCATGTTGACGTGTATATTTTTATTGTTGTTTTTTTGTTTTTGTTTGTATCTTTCATGTACGATGTTGTTTATTATTTAATGTATAGATTATGTATTTAACTATATTGTAATATATATTTATACGTCTCATACAGGGCGCCGCTGTAAAGCAGTTTTTCAACTGAACGGCCTACCCTGTATTTTTATAAAGAAAACATGAATAAATAAATATAAATAAAGGTATGGTGACAAGAAAATCAGCTGAAAATGGTATTTTAGCCCTTCAGAAAGCCACTTTCATGTAGATTTCGAATAAAACAACCGTTTTGCACTTGGAAAAATGACGTCATTCTTGTGACGTCACATGCAGGCAATCGCAGGATCCCCGATACTCGAATTGCCATAGACGTACACGCTGAGCGCATCTAATCACGTTGACAGAGAGATATTATTTCGACTTTTTTCAATATCTACATACATTTGTTTGAGTTTATAATTATGAAGGATCTACACTCAGACTCAACTGATTCTAACAGTGAGCGTGAATCAGACGAAGGATCTGGATCCTGAAGATAAAATTCCAAATGTGCGTCGGCAGCCAAAATGGAGTGGCAGTGATAGAGGTGCAACCGTACAGATATGAGCCTGTGGCTGAGCAAATTCATGACAATTTCCCCAGATTTGCAGACACCATTTTCATAATTCTTATTTCATTGTTTGTCTCCACAAATACAACAAATATAATTGCCAAATAAAGGCGCATACTTACTCTAAAATCGCTTCGAGGATGTCTCCGATATGATTATAGCAACCGTATATAAATACCCAGCACGGTCTTCCGGCCATCAGCACGCAAGAGCGCTGCGGCTAGCGCAGGCCTAGCCTAACCCTGTCATAATGAACCCTAGTAGCCCCTAGTGGGCGGCTTCATCCGATCACGTCTCAAAACACGGTGTACAAAAATGCGGTGTTTCGCACTCAAATTCATCCTTTTATGCGGCAATAAAATGACAAGCATCGACGATTTGATGGATCTATTTAATAATATTTACGGAAATATATTTACAAAACATTCAGAATTACCTCAGTTTTGAGCAAAACATTACTTTTCCCGAAGTATACTTCCAAAACTCAAGTCGTTGGCGAGCGTGAGGGATGTTTTCAATACGCGGTTGAACATAGTCAATCAATTTCTGGGCATCGATATCATACACGTAGTCTACGCCGTTTGCAAATTAACAACAAAACTACAAATGAGCGCTAAGTTTAGTTCACCTGGTCCGAGCGAGTAAAACATAATACCGAGATTATCAGCGCATTTTTTGTGCCGTTTTTGCAGGTAATCGTTCTTGTATTTGTTTTAAAAGCCATGCAAATATGTAAGTAAATTAAGAAATAGTCTAAAATAGGTGCGATCGTAATAATCTTGCATTTTCGTTACTTATCAGAACTGTTAATAGGTAGTTGGCGCGGCAGCTAGCCCGCGAGAGCAAAACCTGTCTTGCCGCGCGGGCCCCCCGAAACTCTGGCAGTCCTGCACACACTCGCTAGGTCCTTCCCAGTTGGCCCTCGTTAATTTAACCTTTGAGTTCTAAATCCGCCTCATGCGGTGCAGGCTAATACTTTCCTTAGATGTGTTGCTGCATCCTGCTAAAATTCATTCCTGAGGCAATTTCAGGTAATCCTCAATTTTCGAGCAAATACGAGTTTGTTTTACTAGCAAGTCAAAGTGTTTTCATTGAACCACGTTGTAAACAATTCTCGCTCTTCCGTGTTATTGCCTGCATGTGACGTCATGACTCATGAGCTCATCGCTCTGCTATAAATAATTTTTTCAGGACGCGACGCGAAAAAGAGCACAAATTTTGCATGAAATTTTCCTTTTTTGTCCAACTTAAGGATTATTTTGAATAAAAGAATGTGGTATATCAATAAAGGCACATATTCAAAGCTATAAACCTGAATCAAAGCCGGGATTTCCCCCCTCCTTTAAACAGCTTGCTATCAAATAGTAAGTGATATATATTTATCGAAATTAAGTAGACATACCAAGAAATCATGAATAAGTGCGTACAGGGGACAGATAATAATTATAAAAATAACATGACAAATCTATACATGGTGGTCAAGAAATCACGGAACTGGGTACTTCCAATTATAAAGAAACATACAGACTAGGTTCACTGGATAGATAATCTTTTAAAAGGAAATTTGATACCAACAACAGTAATTTTGGTAGAGTAGTTTTTGTTTTAGGGCGTCTTAAGTGACACCATGTCAGGGTTAACTTTTTGTCAATTTCTAGAAAGTCGGTGCCTGAAAAATAACAATTCATGCTCGCCATAGCATCAAGGAGTGATCAATGCGAATACTTTTGTCCACATGTGCATTCATGCCCCTTCGCATAGTCGACATCGGTTTTACAGCTGAATGCACATGAGCAAAGGAATTCGTATGGATTGCTACTTGTTCATATGGCGAGCATGAATGGCTATTTATCAGGCACCGACTTTCTAGAATTTGACAAATATTTGACCCTGACATGGTGTCACTTAAGACTCCCTAAATCAAAAAATACTCGACTAAAATTACTGTTCTTGGTATCAAATTTCCTTTCAAAAGATTATCTATCGAGTGAACCTAGTCTGTACGTTTATTCATAATGGCAATATCCCCGTTTCGTTATTTCTGGGCCACCCTGTATAGCCCTTAATGCAAACAAGCCTCTAAAGCCCAGTGCCCATTAGGCGATCTGCGCTTGCGATCTAGCCCGAGTTGCTAGCGATCTCAGTTCGGTGTGAATCGCACCAGTTCGCCGCGAGTCAGCCCGATCTCATTGCGTACGCGATCATTTCGGTGCCCACTATGCGATCTCACGGCGACTTCCTATTGTCCTTATTTCCACGCATGCGCGCATCGTTGAGAATTAGAGCCAGGTATTGTTCGCTCTTGCTTGTCTTAAAGGGGTAGTTTAGTTTTGGTAAGGCTGAACTTTAGTAGCCAAAACCTGCACAGTAACATTATAAACTAATAGTTATAACTCCATCATGCTCGAAAGGTATACAAAATTACAAACGACTAAGTAAAAAGCCTGGTATCATTCAAAAAGAGCCATTAAAACACAAGAGGGCGCTTTTAAAATAGGCATTGGTTTAAACCATTTTTCATACAAAATTATGCATGTGATGTTTTATTGATATAATGATTAAATAGAGTGATCATCAACAACTATTTAAAAAATGCTTTTGAAAATTTTTGAAAAGTGCAAGCATTTTAAAAAAATTTTTCTAAAAATCATCTAATTATTTGGGCCCCAAATAATTATACGATCAGATATATTTATTGATATTTCAGCCGTTTGTGGGTCGATTTTGACCAAATAAAGTTTATTCTGCCATTAAAATTGCATGTTCTCTCAAATTCGACACCCAGTTTTTCATTACCTCGCAAACAAATTGTGATGTGCAGCGCCCTCTCTACCAAAACTAAACTACCCCTTTAACATCAGAATACGCTTTGCGAATTTTTTTAATAAACCCCCCAGATAACAATGCGACGTTGGCGGAACGTAGTCTATAGTCGGCACCGTCGCGGTTGGAAAAACAACGTTTAGCCAACGTTGGCCTACGGTAAATTCACAACCATATTTTTGCAGTCGGCGAGCTGACGTTAAAACAACGTTAAGCCGACGTTGTCTGTTGACTGTTGGCAAACTGGTCGGCAAATGTACGTTGAAACAACGTTGGCTGATAGACGAACAATCATATTTATATGGTCGAAAAGCAAACGTTGAGCCAACGTTTCGCCTACTACGTTGGCTATTGGTTGGCTAGTTGACGTCGTACTAACGTTTGATAAACAACCACATTACGACGGTAGGCAAGCCAACGTTGGGCCAACATTGAATTATATAGTCGTATGAACGTTGGGGTTTAGTCGGCTCAATGATGGCTTGACGTCAGAAATAGCAAAATAAAAGGTTGGGCAAACGTTGGCTCAACATTGGCAATTGACGTTGGCTTATGGGGGTTGGGCCAACGAGGGCCCAGCGGCAAGAATGACGTGGGCCAAACGTCACGTTTTGACGTTGGTCCAACATGACCGCCTACATTGGGCCAACGATGGGCCAACGTAGCATTGTTATCTGGGCCAGTGCCCACCTTGCGATCTGCTCCTAGCGATCTTGCCCAATTAGGAGCGATCCCCTGAGATCTGTGGTTAAGTCGCAAAGTGGGCATCAATGGCCGCACCAGATCGCTGTAACTCGCGTCCGCAAGAGGGTGGTGTCGGTTGCGGTCGCAAGGTTTTGGACATGTTTACAAATTTCGTTCTCGATCGCATGTCGGGCGGGATCGCACACAAAAAGCCATTTGGGCAATTGTTCATATTTCCTGATATCAGGAATTCAATCCTTGATATCAGGAATTCTGTTTTCAAATATCAATAATTAAATTCTTGATATCAGGAAATAAATTAATGATATCCAGAGTTCGATTTCTTGATATTCAGAGTTCGATTTCTTGATATCCAGAATTCGATTTCTTGATGCCAGGAGTTGAATTTTTGAAATCAGGAATTGCCATTGGTTAGCAACAGAAAATGGTTTCTTGATATCAAGAATTCAATGTTCAGTTATGCGAAACTGCTCTACAAAGGCGCCCTGCAAGAATCAAGAATTCTTTTCTTGATATTTTTCTTGAATTGTTGATATCAATAAATGATTTGCTGTTGGTAACTCTTGATATCAAGAAAAGGAAATAAATGTTCAAACGGCTAGCCATGCCTCGCCAACAAATTCAGAATAAAAAAAGCGTGAATTCCTCGTTATTGTATTCCTTGACAATGGGTGGAAATAGGGGCCAAGCTATGACCCCAAGGAGGTCAAATTAAAAAAATCGCGTACACAATGGAATTAGGCTGACTCACTGCGAACTGATGATTCCAAGGTCGCTAGCCCTATGCGATCTTGTCCGAATAGGAGCGATCCCCTGAGATCTGTGTTAAGTCGCAAAGTGGGCACCAATGGCCGCACCAGATCGCACCAGATCGCCGCGAATGCGATCGAGACCGACCTGGTCGCCAGATTTTTGAACATGTCAAAACCCCGGCGACCACCACCTTTGCGGACGCGAGTTACAGCGATCTGGTGCGGCCATTGGTGCCCACTTGGCGACTTAACCACAGATCTCAGGGGATCGCTCCTATTCGGGCTAGATCGCTCTAGATCGCTAGGCCCAGATCGTTAAGTGGGCACTGGGCTTTAGGGTATGGTCACACGATTGCGACGACCTGCAACAGCTTGCGATTGGTCACGTGCGCGTATGAAAGGCGGATAGTGTAAAAGTCTGTAATACATCACCGCCCTGTACAAACTCACTGCAGATATACAATATAAACACTCACAACATGTTCCGCAATTCAAGGATGAGCGTTAATATCTCTCTGTCTTATATTAATATGGTCTTGATGCACAAATTATGGAATACTACTACCAGTCAGGACCACTTTCGCTTTTCCACTATCGGCCAAAATAGCGGAAAGGCGCTATTCCGCGATTATCACGTGATATGCAGTATTGCGTCATGTTCGGTTCCACGTGTCGTGGCAATGGGGATATTTGTGGAACGACTACATTCAATTAAATTACATTTATTTTCGCCCAATGTTCTGGACAGATCATCGAAATAGTAAATGTGTAGCATCCTTGATAATTAAACTAATGGTGTGTAGTTTGTCTAAATGATCTGGCCACAACATTTAAAGAAAAATCTTGCTCGATTATGCGGGTTCGTTTTTCAAATAAACGGTTGATTCGCGCATAGACTTACGCGACATGTGTTTGATGCCGTACGAACTGGTACGGTGCGAAATAACGAGAGAAAATGAGGGAGCGTGTGAGAGAGACGTAAAGCTCGGCATGATAAGAGAACGGCAACATACACTTAGCACGCGGAAGGCGAGAATGGCGGACACAAAGCTGCAAATATGTAAAAAACGGCTGTACAAAATTATATTTTGTTTCGATCCACCGATAGTATCGCATAACACTATCGCCACGATATATGCACCATCTAGCGACATTGATTGGAGAATAGTGGGAAACCGCTATTTTCACGATAGTGGAAAAGCGAAAGTGGTCCTGACTGACTACTACTACTACTACTACTACTACTACTACTACTACTACTACTTCTACTACTACTACTACTACATTGTACTACTCCTAATAATAATAATAATTATAATAGTAATATTGATAATTATAACAATAATATTATTTAATAATAATTAATAATAATAGTAGTTCGTATTTATACACCGTGTCCCAGAAAAAACGAAACCGGGTTTCATGGCAGAAATGTTATGTTATAATGAATAATTTCCTTGATGATATATATATGTCTGAAAAGCTATGTGTCTCTTTTTTTATTTGATATACAACTTATGGCACATAATTCACGCATGACTGAATTAGAACGATAGAAAGTGGTGTTACCAAAATTCAATTTGCGCGCAGAAATTGCAAGTTTGGGTGAGGTTTTGGGGAGAGTTTTAAGAGTAGTAAACGTACTTCTTTTGAAAAAGGACGGACACCGCATGAAAATTCATAATTTTATCTTTTATATGACACCTCATGATTAAAAAATAAATTATATATGCCAGAGAACGAATACAATGAAAACATGCTTGATTCCAGCCCAAATGAGTAACTTTCCTGATCTAGCCTGTTTCCTGATCCCCATATTTGTGTAAATTTACTCATGCATCAAAGTCCATTGTTTTTTTTTGTTATTGAAATGGTTTTATTGAACAAAATCTGATTAAAACAGCTTAGAAGCTGATACATATCAAATTTACAAAATGATGTATACAAAAATGTTGACAACATTGAACATTAAAATAATTATACAATACAGACATTAAAGAAGAAAACAAAAATCTAGTGAAGGACGAGTAGATATTATTGATGCATAAAATATAGGCATTAGAGGCATCATATCATAAAACTAAAACAGATTAAAAATTCAACCCGTGCATGTATTAAATTATTGAGAAACGTACTATGGGAATACATATAAAATCAAATTAAAACAAATTGTTATGCTAACAATTTTAAGTCAAGCAAAGTTGAATTAACAACATCGTAATTGAATAAATCATATTATGATTATTTAAAATTATATATTACAACGTGACCTAACATCAAAACATTACATTATAATGGGAATTAAAATAATACAACAATATAAGTATACAAGTTAATATTAAGTATAGTATATTTGAGATCGACATATTAATATTACAAACAAACAGTTTTGAGTATAACCATATATATAAAATCATCAAATTAATATTATAGACAAGCGGTTTGAGTATAAAAAATATAATATTCAGAGTCAAGTATTATGATTATGTGTATTATACATAGAATTACATAAATCAACAATTTTTACTCTATAATGAATGATAACACTTAGCAATAAACTAAATATATATTCAAATATGAATCAAAATCAAATTCAAATTAACAAGCAGTTTAATGCTCTAATTATAAATACCACATACAAAAAATATCTAAAATGAAATGTGGGTATAATAGTCTGTTTAAAATAACAACATGGCAAGGAAGTCCATAAATATCGGTCTGGTATAAAGTGTGCGAAAATAACTGATGTGCAATGAGATCAAAATTATAAGTCAAAATTGAATATCGAAGCAGAATTGGTATAATATATAGATAAATAGATTTTAAAAATGTAATTCCAGTCTGAATATTGCACACAAATTTTAGCATGCTGGAGGGTAAAACGTTAGAGTTATTTATGACAGTTTAAGCAGCGAATGATTGAGGGGACGGCAGATTGTTGGTAACGCGTTGTTCTACATCGCGGAAGAGTAAAAGACGAGTTACGTAACTGGCGGCCAGTCACGTTTGCACGTCGTTCCGGCAAGAGGTCGCGATGTCGGGTGGATGTGAGAAGGCTACGAGAGAAGGACAATAGCAGTTCTTCTCGGCGGAGCGATAGTGATGTCAGCTGAAGATCCTGGAGAGCCTGTTGGTATGACGTATATCCTCCCAGGATAATTCTACAGGCTCTTTTCTGAACGCGTTCGATATCATTCGACTGTTGTTCTGTTATCGATGTTGACCACGCGGGAGATGCATACTCCAAGACCGGTCTAATGTAGGTGGTGTAAATGTAGGTTAGGTCAGCTCTGGAAAAGCCACACTTTTTCAAACGACAGAGCATGTAGATGCGCCTGCTTGCTCTGGAGATCATATCAGAAGTACTCATGTCCCACTTCAAGTCGGCCTGAAGGTTGAGACCCAATATTTTGAGATGATCGACAGAGGGAAGTGCGGTTTCGGCGATGAGTAGATCGGGAAAAATGGGTTCTCGCTTGTTGAATGAGATGTGGAGAGTACTGCATTTACTTGGGTTCAGTTTCATATCATTCAACCTACACCATTCATTGAGGTCATCGATCTGTGTTTGAAGGGAAGATGGACTGGTTGTGCGACGGACTTCCAAAAGAGTAAGGTCGTCCACGTATTTCCAGCGCGCGTCATAGTCTCGTAGCATATCATTAACCAACACTACGAACAAGACGGGTCCAAGCTTTGTTCCCTGCGGGACACCGCAGGTTACCTCCAAGTCGCAGGATACGGATGTACCAATCTTAACAGCTTGTGTCCGGTCAGTGAGAAAGCTGCAGATAACAGGTATGATTGATGAGTCCACGTTGTATTCGATGAGTTTATTGACGACGACACTGTGGTTGACTCGGTCGAATGCTTTCGCGAAGTCGAACGCACAAAGGGTTGCACAGTTGCCTGGTTTGTCAACACCCTGAAGTACAGAGCCCAACAGGCTGATCAGGTAATGGGTGGTGGAGCTGCCAGCAATGTTGCCGAACTGCTTCGGGTCGAGTTGTGGAGTGATATCACGCAATATCCATTTCGAGATGAATGTTTCAAACACACGAGAAAATATTGCGGTTATTGAGATCGGTCGTAAATCAGAAATGCTAGAAATCTGCTTCTTTTTTTGGTATGGGTGTGATGACAGCCCTTTTCTATGACGAGGGGTACCTGCCCGTTTTCAAGACGGCATTGAAGATAAACGCAAGTGGCTCAGAAATCTCATAAGCAAACTCTTTGATGATCTTGATGGGGATATCATTTGACAAAGTAGTCTTAGATTGATCGAGCTTTCGTAGAAGGTTGTAAACTTCGTGTCTCTGGATAGTGGGCGGCGTTGAAGGGGCTGGTAGGAAGGCCGGCAGAGAAGAGCGATCGAGCGGAGGGAGCTCAGTACATATCTCAGCGAAGTGTTCGTTGACCCTGGCCGCTTGCTGCGTTTCATTTGGACCAACAGTAGGAGGAAGCGTCGATGACGGCTTAGCGAGTCCGCACAGGTTGCGGATTTGACGGTGCCACTTGGAAGGTTGGGAGTTCTTTAGAGTTTGAACACCGCGAGCGGCGTATGTTGTTTTAGCATCAATGATCTCTCTTTGAACGAGATTGCGATAACGATTGAATTCTTCGCGATCACCCGAATCGTATGCTTCTTGACGACGATCAATGAGTTCTTGGATGCGCTCAGTAAACCAAGGCTTGTCTGAGGTTTTCCGTTTAGAGACAACATGAGGGAAGCAAGTGTGGTATGCTTCAATAAGTACGCTTTGAAATGCGTCCACCATTTCATCGGAACACGCGAGCTCACGTAACCATTCGAAATTGTAGGTTGTTATCCAACGACCAAACAAGCGCAAGTTGGAGTCTTTCAAAGGTCTGTAGTTACGTTTGATTGTGCGAGGTTTCGGAAGCTGCGATACTGACGACATGAAGACGCATGCGTGGTCAGATGTAGCGATAGGAGCCTTGATAACAGGCTCGTTGAACTTGTCTGGTTGATCACTAAATATCATGTCCAAAATGCGATCATTGCGAGTGTTCCTTTTGACCATCTGGGTTACGTTAAGATGTCGAACAAAGTAACTGGTGTCCAGGTCGTTGAAATCACCAATTAGTAGTAAGGAGGCAGTAGGATGATCACAGCGCAATTGATCACCCGTTCGAATGATAGTGTCAATGAGTTCTTGTTTAACAGGTGAGCGAGGAGGATAATATACGACGCATATGAACAATTGAGTCTTATCCTTCACATATGCGCTCAGATCAGCTTTCACCCAGAGAAGTTCAAGATGAGGAGCAGGCACAGGTACAAGTACTTCAGTTGGATGAAGATCGTTCCTGATGTAGAGAGCAACACCACCACCCCGTTGTTGATCGCAGCGGTCCCGATGGAAGAGAGTGAATCCTGTCATCTGATTTGCCGATGCAGGATTAGATGTCCCGAACCAGGTTTCCGTCACACCAACAATGTCGGCACAACAATGTTCGGCAGTGGCGAATAGTTCATCTGATTTATCATTCATAGAACGGACATTTGTGAGCATTACTGAGGGAAAGGATTCTCTACATTGGTTGCTAGAATTCTCTTTCGGTATAGCAGTTAGGGTTCTGGGGCGTTTCTCGTTGTTTCGTTTGCAAGTCTGGCAGCGTGGGTTCTAACTGCGATATGTCTATGTACACGGCGCCCGGCACGGCGTCCTCGCGAACGCTTCATAATTCCAAGTTGTTTGGCTGCAGCACGCAGTTGATCGGACGGGTTTGTTGACATGTTACGTAATGACAACATTTGATCGGAGCTATACACAATCTTCGTACGCGATTGTGAGGAAGCCATTGTCAAGTTTCGAGTCATTTGCATATCAAAGGCGGAGTTCGGGCGTTGCTCGTAGTGCATGGGTTCTACACGTAAGGCTATAGTTATAGCTAACGAAAATACAACAGTTGTCAACAGAAAAGGCAATATAAAATGCTAAAAAATGAGAGAACGTGAGTCAGCCATACCTTTCAAGGTTCGACGACGAAGTATAACAAAAACTGTATACCGATTCAGAAATACCGATGAAGTCCAGAAAGTGACAAAAAACAGTCAAAATGAAACACAAAATTGGAGCTCCAAAACAAATACGGCTGCTGCTTAGCAGCGCTAGTCAGGAAAGCTGCTAGTCAGGAAAGCTGAGCGACTTCTTACTCAACTTTCACTCATTCGGGCAGAAATCAGGCATGTTTTCATTGTACTCGTTCTCTGGCATAAATCATTTATTTTTTTAGCATGAGGTGTCATGTTAAAGATAAAAATATGAACTTTTATGTGGTGTTTGTCCTTTTTAAAAATAAGTACGTTTACAACTCTTAAAACTCACCCAAACTTCAAATTTATGCGTGCAAATTGAATATTGGTAACACCACTTTCCATTGTTCTAATTCATTCATGCTTGAAGTATGTGGCATAAGTTGCACATCACATAAAAGAAGAGACACAGAGCTTTCCAGGCATATATATATATCATCAATTAAATTATTCATTATGACAGAAAATTTCTGCCATGAATCCCGGTTTCGTTTTTTCTGGGACACGGTGTATAGCGCCTAATAGCCTCTAAGCGTCAGACCCGCATTGTACACATCATCTACTCCCCGAGGAGCATGCTAGCGGTGGGCTACCCTATTGGTGCACCAAGCTTATATGAAATTAGCCTGAGTATGGAGCCATATCAAAGACAAATGTTGCAAAATATAAACATAGGACGTGGTGCAAGCTTTTAGCTTTTATCTCATACAAAGTCCCCAAATGGGCCAAATATAAATTACCGCGGTAAACAAGGTAGAAAAACAACACAAATAATAAATGTGGGACATGAAGGAGAATCTTGGGCCCAAGAGCGCAAGAGCCGAGACCCCCCCCCCCCCCCCCCCTTCGTTGTCATGTGGATGCCGATCCCAATCATGACAATACAAATCTGTCGGTTGTGAATACCTCCTTTTCAATGGTGAGGGTGTGTAATGAGAATAAATAACTTTTGATGAAAAGCAGAAATATCTAGAGGCTTGCCTGGAGTATTCAGGATAAATCATTGTCTACCAAACAATGCATCGTTGCCATGGATACAATTTCAATAGGTCACCGCAATTACCGCATGCGATGAGACTTGCCTGAAGTATTCAGGATTACCAAACCATGAATATTTGCCATGGATACAATTTCAATAGGACAATGGGGTGAGCTGCAGCCACCGCACTAACCGCATTCACCGCATGCTCTCTATCTCTCTTCTATGGTTTTGATCGCAACGGATTTTGAAGCGATTTTTTGATGTCCAAAACCTTGCGACACACGGCGCATGCGTTCCACGTGACCGGTCGTGCTATAAGCCAGTTCGTAATTAGACTATGGAGCTTGGGTGACGTCAGAGGGCGTAGTCCGATATTCCATCAACGGGCTATCAACGTACAGTAAAGTGTATGCTATCATGTCATATTACCGGATAATTTTAGTTTGACAGCATAAAACAAACATTAGATGCATAAAATCAAAGTGGAAATTATACGAGCAGCTGCATAAACTCATAAAGAACACATTTGATGTAAAGTATATTCAAGAATTTACCGATTTTTCAACTTTCTTGTAATCATCTTTCTTGTGAATGATCTAGGTGAATCATTCACACGCAATAATGCTACAAGGCGGGCGATAAGCATACCACCCATTCGTACAATGTACCGTTCAAAATTGAACGCCATCGGCAAGGAAAACAGACGGGATAAAATATTTCTTTCTACATGTTGCGCGGTCTTCAAAACAAGAAAGTCGGTAATCATTATCAATTTATATAAATTGTGGATCACATAAACGAAATTTTGTTTGCATTTGCTAATAAATGGAGAGAGAAATCAGCCGGCAAAAACAGTTTTGCGTTGGATAGTGCAGCAAGCGGAAGACGATAATCTCCGCACAATGCTATGTACACTATTATGTACACCTATACGTGCGTGCTAGCCAGGCCAAGCAAGGCTCGGTGAAATTATTGATCAATAAATATCATCATTACACATGAATAACACATTCTATCAAACCGGTTCTTGTTCTATGAAATAGTACATATTATGCTATTAACCTTTGATGTGGTGAATACAAAAACGATGGGCTTATTTTTATTCTGATCCAGATTTTAAAAACGTAAACAAATAATTCGCATTCAATTACACGTGTGGCACCTTTGATTCTCACGATCGATGGAATATCAAAATACCCGGAAGTAAATACGCGCATGCGCAGATTGTAACTACGAACTGGCTTATTGTTCGATCAACAACCCAAAACCGGGCTTATAATGCTTATTAAGCACAATAAATCAGATGTAAGGTTTATTTTAGCCGAAATATAATACACAAAACCTATTTATGGCTATAATTGTGAATTAGACCGAATTTATTGCGATATTTGCATTCTGTTGTAACGTCTAGTTATTTTGAACATGATCGGCCCTTCATAAGTTCTATTGTCTTGTTGCAGGCTGTTGCAGGTCGTCGCAAGCATCGTGTGACCAAGCCATAAGCGCATTATAAAAGAAAATTTGAATATACGGAGTATAAAAATAGAGAGGGGTTGAGCTATGACTGATAATGTTGTTTGAAGAGACAATTTGTTAGATTGTCTTTGAATGAGTCAATTGAGGGAGAGTTCTTGACCCAGTTAAGCAGAGCGGTCCATATATTAGCCTTTAGTCAAGGCTCTATATGGTTTGGAGATTCTCTATGCGATCACGAGTTAGCTAGCTGTAAGAGAGATAGATACTATTGTCCCTATTTCCACGCATGCGCGCATCGTTGAGAATTAGAGCCAGGTATTGTTCGCTCTTGCTTGTCTTGACATCAGAATACGCTTTGCGAGATTTTTTAATAAACCCAGTGCCCACCTTGCGATCTGCGCCTAGCGATCTTGCCCGAATAGGAGCGATCCCCTGAGATCTGTGGTTAAGTCGCAAAGTGGGCACCAATGGCCGCACCAGATCGCTGTAACTCGCGTCCGCAAGGGTGGTGTCGGTTGCGGTCGCAAGGTTTTGGACATGTTTAACAATTTCGTTCTCGATCGCATGTCGGGCGGGAGGCGAGTTTGTGATTCCCAAACCATTCAGCTATGGCACTAACGCATTGGGCCGTATGCATAAAAACAAGCAATTGCTTATAAGCAAATGCTTTAAGCACAAGCAAGAGCTTGTCAAGCAAAAGATCAAGTTCAAGCAATTGCTTAAATTCGTATGCACAAGCCTTTGCTTGTGCTCAAACCTTTTGCTTGCACTGCCAAGCAATTGCTTACGTGTTGGACAAAGGATCGTTACGGTTGTGCGAACATCGCACTGCAGGGCAACAACGCTTCGTGCCCGACCTGGCAGCAGTATTTTTTATTACGCAAATAGGGGGGAAACAGCGCGGAGCATCAGGGGGGTTTCTGTGCAGATCGATGGACAAAAATTGCCGTAAAAAGTCTAAAATAACAGGAATTTGATCACAACATAACCTCTGGAATATGGAGCTTAAAATCATCCTGAAACGGTACGAAATATTGATCTTTAAACGCGAATGCCCTGAGTAAGCAAGAGCTCAAGCTGGTCTGGATGTGCTTGAAAAAACGCAAGCAATTGCTTATCAAGACAAGTAAAAGGTTCGTTTTATGCATACGGTTTTAAGCAATTGCTTGTTTGGTAAGCAATTGCTTACGAGCAGTAAGCAATTGCTTGTGCTTGTAAGCAAATGCTTTTGCTTGCAAGCAATTGCTTGTTTTTATGCATACCGATTCAAGCAAAAGGCTAGCACAAGCAATTGCTTGTTTTTATGCATACGGCCCATTAGATATGCCCGTTTAATTGGAATCGGGCGACTCGGGCGACTCGGGCGACTATAGCCACTAAATCTGACCTATAGCCACCAACATTATGGTTAGGGTAAGGGTTAGTGTTAGGGTATATATATCCTTAAAAACCAACACCAATCAAGCAATCCGAAATAGCTCCGTGGATAGAGAGTTAGATTGATACGCTAGAGATCCCTGGTTCGAATCCGAACTTGGTCCAATAATTTTTGTATTTGCTATTCGGAAATTTCGGGTATGCGTGGTCTCTGACCAAGTCGCTAATTCACAATGACAAATGAAGGAGTTGCTGAATGGTTTGGGAAACGCAAATTCGCGGGCGGGATCGCACAAAAAAAGCCATTTGGGCAATTGTTCATATTTCCTGATATCAGGAATTCAATCCTTGATATCAGGAATTCTGTTTTCAAATATCAATAATTAAATTCTTGATATCAGGAAATAAATTAATGATATCCAGAGTTCGATTTCTTGATATCCAGAGTTCGATTTCTTGATATCAAGAATTCGATTTCTTGATGCAAGGAGTTGAATTTTTGAAATCAGGAATTGCCAATTGGTTAGCAACAGAAAATGGTTTCTTGATATCAAGAATTCAATGTTCAGTTATGCGAACCTGCTCTACAAAGGCGCCCTGCAAGAATCAAGAATTCTTTTCTTGATATTTTTCTTGAATTGTTGATATCAATAAATGATTTGCTGTTGGTAACTCTTGATATCAAGAAAAGGAAATAAATGTTCAAACGGCTAGCCATGCCTCGCCAACAAATTCAGAATTAAAAAAAAGCGTGAATTCCTCGTTATTGTATTCCTCGACAATGGGTGGAAATAGGGGCCAAGCTATGACCCCAAGGAGGCCAAACTGAAAAGATCGCGTACACAATGGAATTAGGCTGACTCACTGCGAACTGATGATTCCAAGGTCGCTAGCCCTATGCGATCCGAATAGGAGCGATCCCCTGAGATCTGTGTTAAGTCGCAAAGTGGGCACCAATGGCCGCACCAGATCGCCCCGAATGCGATCGAGACCGACCTGGTCGCCAGATTTTTGAACATGTCAAAACCCCGGCGACCGCAACCGACACCACCCTTGCGGACGCGAGTTACAGCGATCTGGTGCGGCCATTGGTGCCCACTTGGCGACTTAACCACAGATCTCAGGGGATCGCTCCTATTCGGGCAAGATCGCTAGGCCCAGATCATTAAGTGGGCACTAGGCTTTAGTCTTCTTGTTAGTGCATACGGGACAATCAAGATTCGTAATTAGCTAGGGATATGGCCTGTAGACAATGGCCTGTAGAACCACGTTCTAACAATAAGAATAAGCCTGACACAAGTTAATTCTTTTGTTTGTGTTTGTGCGGTTTTTTTTTTCGATCAATGTTTACATTTCTCGCCAAAGAGTAAGTCCCCTACTACCTCACTGCCAGCACACAGAATGCAGCAGCATATGAAGAGTTCGCTTCCAAAAAAGGTTAGGTCCACTTTTGTAATTTTTGAGAAAAAGAGGGTTTTTTATTTCTCATAGTTAGCAATGTTGTGAGGATATACAATTCTATTACATGAAAGAGCATCATAATAGGATTGTAAAATACCTCTTTTAAAAAATCCCAGCATCTTCTGTTTTTTATATTATTTTTTTAATATTATATCTTTTTGGACCTAACCTTTTTTTTAAACAAAACTGTGTTGGACCTAATCTCTTTTGAAAACAAAACTGAGTTTTCCTTGTAAATTTTAACAACTTTCCAGTATGAATTTGAGTTTTCTGTTAGCTTTACCGGATAGAGCTGCTCAAAATCTATAGATTAAGCTAAACAAATGAATTTTGATGGAAAATGGACCTAACCTCTTTTGGAAACGAGCTCTCCAGAATGAAGAGTTCGTTTCCAAAAAAGGTTAGGTGCACTTTTGTACTGAGAAAAGGATGTTTTTTTATTTCTCATAGTTAGCAATGTTGAGAGGATATACAATTATATTACATGAAAGAGCATCATAATAGGATTGTAAAATAACTCTTAAAAAATCCCAGCACCTTGTGTTTTTTTGTATTAATTTTGTTTTTCATTTTTGTTTGGACCTAACCTTTTTTGGAAACAAACTGTGTTAGACCTAAGCTCTTTTGAAGAAAAAAAATGAATTTTATTTTTAAATTGTAACAACTTTCCAGTATGAATTTCAGTTTCCTGTTAGCTTTACCGGATAGAGCTGCTCAAAATCTATAAATTAAGCTAAACAAAATGAATTTTGATGGAAAATGGACCTAACCTCTTTTGGAAACGAGCTATTCATATATCTAACCAGAAAACAGGCGAAACAGCCGGATGCATGGATAGTTGCAGGATCCTGTTTGTATGTATTTTGTAGAATCTAGACTATCGTAGCAGAGGTCTTTTTACCCGGAGAATACGAAGCAGGTTGGGTGACGTACCATATATCCATTTCACCTTAACGAGTGCGATGGTGGCTTCAAACAATGGCGTTGCAACGGGATTAGGGGCACGGGGTGGCGTGCCGTCTTATGAAATGATTTGCCACAAACAATACGACAGAAAATAAATACATAAACTGCGCTCCCCCAAATCTGCCCCCAATCAGTCGAAAAACTATGCGCCAGTGACTTGGCAAATCACATGAAATTACCCCCAAATTCGTTAGAAAATAAATATCAATTTTGTTTTTATGAAATGGTGGACGTCCAAACATCAATTGGAAAGATGCATGGTGTGGAATACTCATTTGAGGAGGTGAATGGAGGGAGCCAACCAAGCTTATAACATTTGTTTCTTTCCCAAACATGTTGGGCCCCACTGCAGCTACGCCACTAGTAGCATTTTAGTGATATTATCTAAAGTGGCTCTCACAGATCCAAGGATCCAACTCGGATAAAAACGAATCCAGTGCCGGTGTAAGTAAGGTCCAAGTACGGTACAAATACGGAGAAGTACGATACGAACACGGAGAAGCAAGGAACAACACGCGCGTCGCCGGAGAACTACATTTAATTATTTGTATTACGATTATTTCTTAATAGAACATAATCGTTAGAAAAGACAAGCTTAAAGGGGTAGTACAGTGTAGGTAAAGCTGAACTTAAGTAACCAAAACCTTCACAGTAACATTACAAACTGATAGTTAAAACTCCACCATGCTCGGCTGGTATACAAAACTGCCGTCCCAAGGAAAAACGCAGTGTCTACACGAATCAGTGTTTTCTAGAAACTGAGATATTTACCATTT
Source organism: Echinarachnius parma (assembly GCA_037951105.1). Lineage (NCBI taxonomy): Eukaryota > Metazoa > Echinodermata > Echinoidea > Clypeasteroida > Echinarachniidae > Echinarachnius > Echinarachnius parma. The sequence continues at coordinate 57,801 of JBAMJV010002085.1, forward strand.
TGTGTTGTAACCACAGACGCTGGAAAATAATACTCTTATGAAGATTACTTCATTGTGTGATTATAATCTGTATAGGTATCTTTTTTCCTGCATACATAATAAATTCAATTGTTCATTTATTTACGAGATTGTCAAAAAAATGTAGCTACTTTGGGAAAGTCCCTAGTTCGTGACCGATATCCCAAAGGAAAAACGCAGTCCCTACACAGAAATTATACGGATGGTGAATAATTACTTCTCATGTTATTGATTAACTAAGTGAATATGTATGGTATTATATTCCTTATGTAATTTTACATACTTTAAAGGAAAAAATAATCTTTTTATTAATTTAAAAAACGTCCTCTCTGGGCAAGTCACTCTTTCTTTTAAAAGGGACTTATCAGGTCAGATTTCCCCAATGAAAAGAAATAAGAAGCGAAAATGTTATTAATTAACCAAGCACAAATGCGTGATTATACATTTGTTATGAACGTTTACAAACATTAAAGGGAACACAACTTTTAATTGATAAAGAGCACCCTCTCTTCGCGAGCACCGTCCCCACGCGAACTCGAGCGTAGTTCACGCATCGTCGCGATGTAAGTCCTGTGTTCAGACTATACAGATAAGAATGAGGTTTGTTCTGCTTATTATATTTGTTGGCAATCACGCAGATGTGTGATTTAAAGGACTTTAAAGTTTGTTGAGTTTGATTATTCTTTTGTTCTTTGTGGAGGGAGAAAGAATAAGTATGTACATTGTAGGCCTGTGAAGTCTTTACTTTGTGTTTGGTTTTGTTAGAAAGACGTTAAACGTCTTATTACGCATTCTCAGCGAGGTGCTTTAACCTGTTGAATCGTATGCATTACAGAGCTTTAATAATGCTTGAAATTATAAAGAATATTGTTACATGTATCTGGACTTGACTTTGATTCAATGATTTCAGTCAATAAACTTATTTTGACTCAATGTGTGACAGATATTCTTTATTTTTTGCGTACACTCGTAAATTCCAAAATATCCATGAATCCCTGTCACCACCACCTCAATGAGTTATTCCACATCATGCATTTTTCCAATTTGTTTAAGAAAGTATGCCATTCCCTGTATGAATGATTATCATAACAAAATTTATATTTATTGTTGACGAATTTCGGGTGATTTCGTTTACCAAGTCACTGGCGTATCGTTTTCGGACTGATTAGGGGACGGATTTGGGGTAGCGCAACTTATGTATTTATGTTATGTTTTATTGTATGTGGCAACCCATTTTTAGGGGGAACACACCCCCCCCCCCCCCCCCGTGCCCATCACCCCATTTCAACGCCACTGTATATATGAAGCCCTATCGCACTCGTTCAGGTGAAATGGGTCTATATATCGTACGTCACCCAATTCCTCCCCGTTTTCTCGGGGTACCCGAGTCTGTGCTAGATATTTACAAAGCACAGTCACACGAAAACGATCTTGCGATTATCCATGCATCCGGCTTGAAACATGAATGTTGGGCATTTCAAATCCAATTCATAGATTTAGAAGCTAAATAAAACGGATTAGACATAATTAATGATAAATACGGTGCTACTAAATTTACCTTGTAGCGAATATTATGCATGAAATTCATACTTTTCGCATTATAAATGAAGAACTTGTGTCCATGTTTGCTGGTTAGAGATATATATGCTGCTGCATTCTGCGAGCTGGTAGTGACGTATTGAGTCTAGGCATATCTTTTTGGCGAGAAATTTAATTATTGATCGGAGGAGAGAATTTACACACAGACAAACAAAAGGATTAATCTAGGCCTGGCTTTTTCCTATTGTTTAAGCGTTACGTAATTTTGTCTCGAGGACCAAAGTTATGTCACGGATGAAAGTCAAGGCGACAAAAAGTTAAACTGTAGATCACTTTCGTGAGATATTCCGCTGTTGAGAGTATAAAGCGGACACTTTCCATAAAATTGTCAGTATTTTTGGTATTTGTAAACCTTGCCCAAAGTTGTGCCACTGATGAGAATTCGGGACAATGTGATGTATGAGAGACATAAATTATTCGCAAGGTCACAGTGTGAGAGTGTAACTATTGATAAGTATGCTACAGAGTTGAGACATCGCGCACAGTCGTGTGAGTTCGGAGATTTGATTCAGGAAATAATTATATGCAGTATGCTGGATAATGGGGTCCATAAACATAATGAGGCACACTCTCTTCTGTTCTCTTCCGTTCTCTGAAGTTCGTAGGTCAGGGTCAGAAATCTAGGCCCAAACAGAAGTCAAAAAGTACATATGGTACATGTGGAAATTTCCATGGTTTGAATGGATGTCCGGCTCAAAGTCAAATTTGCAGACCCGTTCAACACACATGTTGGAAAGTTCCATTTCCGGTTCGAGATCAGCTCATGGATGAGCTAGATAAAAAGAAACTAATGAAGGTCATCACACCCGTGGATGAGCCCACCGAATGGCGTCATCACTGGTGCCAGTTAAAAACAAAAGCGGCAAACTCAGCGTATGTCCAGATCCTAGAGATCTAAACAGAGCCGTCAAAAAGGAACACTATCAACTGCCATCAACAGAGGAAATCACCGCACAGTTTGCAAAACACTTGCTATGCTTCAAATGGATTCTGCCAGACTGAACTTTCTGACTGAAAGTTCAAGGTTGTGTACTTTCATGACGCCATTCGGAGGTATCGATTTCTCAAATTACCTTTCGGAATTTGCAATGACCCTGAAGTGTTCCACAAGATTGTGCACAATATGTTCGCTTAAACCGTATGTCCCCCCAAAAATACAATCGGACTTTCTGCAACAATAACTTTAAAGATAGTAGATCAATCATAATGCTATACCAGGGTATGAAACTATAACGTATTACCTACATTTTGCAGAAAATCCTATTCGATTTGCTTCAGTTGTCATGGAGAATGGGGATCTTTGTGAATCATGTCATGGGTCCGTTTCTTCCAAGTTTGACACTTGGATGCTCTTGGCACCCATATGAATGGAAATATTTTGCTCACAACTGTTGTGGAAAGATGTATTAATTTTTCAGAAGAAGAAAAAACAGATAAGAAATAGCCATAAAGGAGGAAGTGCTCAAATCAAGTCTTCCATGAGTTAATGATAAATTTCTCTATTATTTTAATCATTAATTTTCACACCTTACCATTGTTTGCAAAACTCAGAAATATGATTCCCTTTTACTTCATTATATTCATTATTGATTTCGTTAGTTGAAAATGAAAGGGAACAAGCAGTCACTTTCTCAAAAGACATCTTTGTGCGAGGACACAATGAACAACTTCGTATTTGTAAGGCATGAACACAATGAACAACGCGTCTCCTTACAAAACCTGGAGGGAAGGGACATCTGACATAATGTACCAAGATCCCCATTCTCCATGACCACTGAAGCAAATCGATTTTTTGCAAGATGTAAGTAATAAGTTATAGTTTCATACCCTGAAATAGCATTATGATTGATCTACTATCTTTAAAGTTATCGTTGCAGAAAGTCCGGTTGTAATTTTTGGGAGGACATACGGTATTCAAGGTGTCAACACAATGATGGATGACATTGTCATCTGAGGTAGTACCCAGGAAGAACACGACTCAAGACTCGAACAGTTCTTGACATTGCTATAAATGCAAATCTCAAATTGAACAAGGATCAATGTTGACTTGATCAGTGAACGAGGCGTTCAACCAATTCACAAAAGTCACAACAATCATGAACATGGAAATAACACAGTCCAAACATGATATTCAAATAATTCTGGGTATGGTCCACTATGAAGGACAATTCGTTCCAGATCTCTCGACCAAGTCAGCGCCACTGATAAGTCTGCTAGACATGAAAAATCAGTGGATGTGGCAAGAAGCGCGGGAGAACCCATGGCGTCAGTTTAAGGAAGCTGTGCCATGGGAACCAGTGATGAAGCTCTACGACTGCGCAAGACCAACCAGATTATCAGCACATGCTTCAAAGAATGGACTAGGAGCAGTACTACTGCCACAACATGGCAAGGATTGGTGTCCCATTGCCTACGCATCAAGATTGATGACTGATGCAGAAACTCGCTGCGTACAGATTGAGAAAGAAATGCTAGCGATCACGTATGGACGTAAACAATTTCAGCAGTACATCCGTGGACAAAATGTAAAAGTAGAGACTGCTCATAAACCGCTCGTTCCGTTGTTCACGAAACCATAGACTGACTGCATACTTCGCATTCAACGCCTAGTCATCAGTGTGCTGAGATTTGATATGACAGTGTCCTAAACGCCTGGACAGTACATGCATACAGCAGATGCATTGCCAAGAACTGTGGATCCAGAGGCCGACATGAATTTGGAGCGCGAAGAAGACATCAAGGTCTACGTAGATACAGTCATGATGAATCTGACAGTGTCATCCAACAGACGAGTTGGTTAAAGAAACCAAGAAAGAAAAGGCACTAAAGCAGCTGTTAGGAATTAAAACAGCAGCACCCAGTAGCTATTAGAGAGGACTGGCACATCAGAAGTGAGATATCTGAGTCAGATCCATGAGGGTAACCAGGGCATTGAAAATGCAAGAGGCGTGCCCAAGCCGTCTTGCATTGGCCCAGAAGATTGCCATTCATGCCTGATGTACTGCAGGCAGAAATAGCGGACAGAGAGTGTGCATCCTCATACAGTTCCGAACAGTCCCTGGGAGAATATCGCGGCTATTCTGTTCATGCTGAACAGGAAGGACTTCATTTTGATCGTAGACTTTTATTTAAAGTTTGTAGAAGTCCGTCACCTGAAATCGACTAGCAGTAATAGATATTTTGTAGATGAAAGAAGTATTTTCGAGAAAAGGCACAACGCAACAGCGTGGGACTTCCGTCACACCACGTCAAGTTCATACTACTCCAAATCAAGTACCCCCATCAAATGGACTTGCAGAGAATGGAGTGAAGATCATGAAAATTCTCATTTGCAAGAGCTAACAAAGTGGACAGGATGTTTACAAAGCACTACAGATCTACAGTTGCACACCACTTGAGTGCAGCAAGTCGCCTGCAGAGTTCCTGTAAATCTGACGATTGCGCTCGAATCTGCTCATGATAGACAGTCTCCTTGATCCCCTGCACGTCGATCCTGAAACGGTGTGGGAAAGGAAGGAAAGACATAAAGCGAAACAAAAGAGACACTATGACCAGTACGCTCAAGACCTACAAGAGTTCAACGTAGGAGATCATATCAGATCACAAGACATGCAGAATAATCGTGGATCACAACACGGGATCATCAGGACCAAGCAGGCAAATGGCAAATCTTTGTTACAGCTCGACGAAATCGACGTCTATCCAACCAGCGCCACAACGCATAGATGAGGGAATCATCGCAGCGCAGACGGACAGCGATTCTGAGTCCGTCGCCAAATAAATTTGTGGCCGAGACCAAGGCCACTTGTTTTGTCCGTCGCCAACAAATAAAACATTCACATATGGTCGGGACCAATAAAAAGTGGACTCGAGACAGTTAAAAAGAGGGCCCGAGACTGGTAAAAAGTGGACCCCACACTGGTAAAAGGGGACATTTCTGAATTGAGGGGGGAGGGGGTGTAGGGATCCAACGAACCCACCCATCCCCCCCCCCCCCGACACCGAAAAAGGGGACCTTTCTGAATTGGGGGGGGGGGGGGGGGTGGTACGCATCCAACGAATCCATCCTCCCCCCCCCCCCGACACCAAAAATGGGGACCTTTCAGAATGGAGAGGGGTGTACGCATCCAACGAACCAACCCCCCCCCCCCCCCCCCCCCCTCATCTCCTGGCGACGGGCATGTTATGGCTCCTGAGTGAGCAACATCACTCTGTTATACACTGTGAATAAAGAATCACAATATTGATTAGCACCTGAAATGACCTGTACTTCACCATCATTTGAATTGCATACCGACACAAACACTATAATTCTGAAAATGGAAATTAATGCAAAAAAGGAAACAATCGACGAAAAAATGGCAGGCCAATTCAATTCGATTTCATATATTTCAACGAACTATCAAATAAAAAAAAAACACAAGGCCAGAAGAAACGAAGCTTTTCAATACTTCGGAAAACTCAGAATATTAAACGCAGACAAGACTCTACGTTCAATAAAGAAGAAATACAAAACCTACGATAAACTTGTTTTGCATCGCAATGTGTTAGGCCAAAACCACTATCTCGGCCCAATTGAAACGTCAGAAAGTGACAAAATAAACGTTGACTATCAATGTCGATCTAAAGGACAAACAAAAGAATAAATAATCCGAAAATCTGATCACGTAAAATTACTCTGCAAAAGTACTGTGCTTAATTTTAATAAAAAGATGCAACAAACGCTACCCTCATCATTTCACATGAGAGCTAGCTAGCATTAAAGTTGGTAATTGAAAGTTACAATCATATAAATAAGCAACAGAGTGTGAATAAAACCATTACAAAGTATTTGTGAACATTGCATCTAGTCGGGCGTACGTTAATGATATACGGCGATATGTGATCGGGCCGTAACGTACGTGTTACAATGGGTAACGTAAGTTTTATTTAGTGTTTTTCGGCCACCATGTTGGCCTGAAATTGGTTACTCAGCTGACCCTAAATCACATATAAATGACGTACACGAATGTATTGCCAATCTAGATAGTAATACATTATATTATTTACACAAGTATGGATGCATGTTAACTTATATTCCCGGGGGAGAGGGGGGGGGGTGGGGGGGGGGGGGGGGGTCACTCCCAACATGACTGGCTACGCACCCGCGTCCAAAAAAAAGCGTCGAAAGGGTACATTTCAGAAATGGTGCGATACGCCATTAGGGTCAATTTTTAAAAAGTGGATTCGCCATTAGGGTCCGTTTTTAAAAATGTGCGATACGCCATTTTTGCCTATTAGGGTCCATTTTTAAACAGGTGCGATACGCCATTTTTGCCCATTAGGGTCCATTTCAGAGGTTGATGGACACGGGTGAGTAGCACTTGTGTATGAGAGTGACCCCCCTGGGCTTATATTACATCACGTAAGTTACATCTTTGCACGTAATGGGTTAAATTGGCAACATTAAGTTGAACTTAGTTTTCATGTTCGCGTAATAATGATCTACTTAGTCATTCATATTACAGTGGTTACCTATATTTTGTAATCGTATATTACACCTCTTACATCTACCTTTTGTTTAATATTTTCCCAGTCACATTTGTTTTGTATCTTGATGTTCATACATGTTTTGACTTGTATACAATATTCTCTTCGTTAGAAAAAAAAAAGATAATTGTACAGATGTCAGCGTCAAAGCATATCGTACTATTTAGGAGTATAACAGAAACGTACGTTTCAGTAGATCTGGAGACACATTTCCAATGTTCATCAACATTTTAAATGAAGTGGGATCATCAAAACTGTTATTTCATTTTATGGAACACTGTGACTGTACTGCTGTCATAAAACCTGCTCTACGTCTGTGTATTCTTATATCTGTACCAAACTGGAAAACTGAAATTTTTTGTCTTGGCGACATGAGGTTTTAGTTAACTCGCCAATATTCTATCCCCTGTCATTTGCTTATTACATTTTGGATCACTTTGAAATTATGGTAATGAGAAGGACCCTCATCATCAAATAAACGGACAACTTTACTGGTGTAAAGTTAGATCTCTTCACTAGGAGAGCGGGAACACTGGAGACACAATATTTCACCAATTGTGCCGGGATCGTGGCTTTGCGGGTAGATACAGTGCGACTAACCTGTCTCGGGTAGGTTTGGCTTTGGTTTGGGGTAGGTTAACGTTTACACCTAATCCGAACCTATATCGGGCGCCCCTAGAACAGATCGAAAGAGGAGGACCGAGATCGGTTTGCTTAAAAGCGATCGCGGGTAGGTTTGTATAAGCGTTTACACCCAAATGCGATGTTAGTGTAACAGGTGTCCAAGTAACAACTTGAGACCCTGTACAGAAATGCGGGAAAATATTACCTGGTGCCATGGTTGTGTTGCATCCTATTTCATCGCTACCATCTCCGCAATCATCGCTGTCATCACAGCGATAGCACATTGGAATACATGTGTCATCACTGCAAGCGAACAAGTATGAAGCACTGCATGTACCTGATCACATGTAAGAAAGATTATTTTAATTATGATTTGTATACTTCATTTAAAAGTAGGTATAATTATACTAAACGAAAGTTGCTTATCATAATAAACACACAACCCAGATGTATTTCGTTAACTGGTTTCCTTATAACAATTTCAATACCTTGAAACGTCAATGCACCGGCAAATCCCATCTCTTAATAGGATCGCTTAGAGCCCATTGAATATCACACCATATTAGCAATTTACTTTTTATTTTGAATACATGTATTTGTTGTACATTATGACGAATGTTACATAAACAATTATTTGTAAAAAAAGAACCGTTACCATTCACAGCAGTGCAAACAGCTTCGTCTAACCCATTGTCACAGTCCGAAGAACCGTCACACACAGCGTCTTGATGAATGCACCTGCAATCACCTTCCATACAATCAAACCCTGAACCACAATGGGAGACTGTAAGAAAACAAAATAACGGAAATTAGAGGAGAGACAAAAAGTGATTTCAACAATGTTGAAATGATTTCCTTGAAGTGCTAATGTTAACCCCTCATAGAATTGGGAAACTCAAGTTGGATCGATTATGAAACATTTAATTTAGAAAAGAGGATTTAACTATCCTTGGGTTCGTGCCAAGTTTATATAGCTGCTGACTATACGAGCAATTAAAAGGGTTTCATGGGAACGACGAGGGTGTAGCATACAAGGGTCTTTGTGGCTCAATGGCTGAGCACCGGTCTAGCAATCCGGTAGTCTAGATTAGACCTTCGAGAGCTGATCTCCGCCACCCCGAAAAAGCAGCCAATGAGAGAGTGAGCTGTATACAGCATTGATCTGTAACACTCGAGTGATCTGTGTACAGATCAATGGGGTATACAGCTTACTCTCTCATTGGCTGCTTTTTCGGGGTGGCGGAGATCAGCTCTCGAAGGTCTAATCTAGACTAGCAATCCGGAGGTCTCGGGTTCGATTCTCGGCGAAGCCTACTTTTCTTTTTCCATTTCCACTTATTCTAAATACTGAGTTGATTATGATTGTTAATATTTCCATTTAATTTATTATAGTTTCATGTATTACTATTTAAAGGGAGAGCTGAGTTTTGGTAAAGAGAGTACAGTTTTGGTAAAACTACGTTATAGTAACCAAAACCAGGACCATTACATTACAAACCACCATTAAATCCACCATGCTCGAAATTAATACAAACTTACAAATAACTAAGTAAAAGGCCTGTTATCATTAAAAAAAGGGCATTTGAAACTCAAATAGGGCACTTTTTTTATAGGTCATTGGTTTCAACCAGTTAAAATAAAATATTGTGCACGTGATGTTTTGTTGATATAGTGATTAGATAAAGAAATGATCAACAACTATTTCAAAACCTCTTTTGTATATTTTTTAAAAGGGGAAGCATTTTTACAATTTTGTTGACAGCTGGTTCAACATTATCAAATACGTGTGGGGCCCAAAAAGTATTACAAACGGTTATGTTTTTGGATATTTCAGCCATTTCTGAACCGATTTTGAGCAAATAAAGTGTATTCTGTCTTTAAAATTGTATGCTCTTTCAAATTTGAAACTCATTTTTGTCATTATTTCACGAAAAATGATTGTGTGTAGCGCCCTCTATACCAAAAGTCAACTATCCCTTAAATTGTTTGAATAATATTCAAATAATTTTAAAATCAAAACATTTTCGCCGAAAATGTTCTTCATTCAAATTGAGCAATAATTGTTCTCATCATCATCACGGGTACACAGCAACAGAACGAATGTTCCATGACGCTGTGGTCGGGTGCAGATGCGACTCAGTGATTATTTATTTAGCGCTGCCTTAAATTTATCTAAGGATGGCACTGATGTAGTGGCAAGGGGCAAATCGTTCCAGTCTCGTATGGTTCTGGGCAAAAAAGAGTACAAGTGCCTGTCTGTTCTGGACTCCATTACGTTGTAGGCATCAGGTGTGAAGCGTCGACTTGAGCGGTTGGAGTTTCTGGGTTGGAGCTTGGTTGATGTTACTGGGGATTTCCCCTTGTGAATTAAGTAAAATTGGCTCAATCTGGCATTGAGTCGTCTATCAGCAAGACTTTCCCACTCCAATTGTTTCAGCATACCGGTAACACTGGACCTTCGACTGTAGTCATTGACCACAAAACGAGCAGCTCTTCTTTGAACTTTGTCCAACATTTGAATGTACTTGGCCTGGTAAGGATCAGTGACAGCAGTCGCATATTCAAGATGTGGTCGAACAAGAGCTTTGTAAGCTTTGCCTTTAGTATCGGAACTGCACTGATGAACATTTCTTTGAAGAATACCAAGAATTTTGTTCGCTTTACTGACGGCACGCCGATAATGTGATTTCCATGAGAGATCATCAGAAATCGTTACTCCAAGGTAGGTATGTTCATGAACTTGAGCCAAGGTTTCTCCAAGCATGGTGTATTTGTGGAGGAGTTTGGATCTTTTCAGCCCCACAGACATGATGTTACATTTCTTAGGGTTGAAAGTCATCTGCCACTTGGAAGCCCATTGACAAATGATGTCCAGATCTCTTTGGAGTTTGTTACAATCCTGAACGCTTGAAACCGTGGTGTACAAGATGCAGTCATCCGCAAATAGACGTATACTACACTGAAGCTCCTCAACAATATCGTTGATGTAGATTAGGAACATTAATGGACCCAATACAGTCCCTTGCGGAACTCCCGATATTACTGGATGCCATTTCGAAGTTTCTCCATTGATGATGACACGTTGTTGTCGCTGGGTTAGGAACATACTAATCCAGTTGAGGACCTTATTTCTAACGCCATAGTGGTGTAATTTTGACTTAAGTCGTTCATGAGGTACACAGTCGAACGCTTTGGTAAAGTCCAAAATTGCAGCATCGATTTGTTGTGAGTTGTCAATTCCTTCCATCAAGTCATTGACAACTTGGATAAGCTGAGTAACACATGAGTGTCCCTTTCGGAATCCATGTTGCAGTGGTGTCAAGATTGTATGCTTCTCAAGATGTTTGCTGATCTGAGAATGGAGGATGTGTTCCAAAAGTTTGCACATAATTGCAGTTAGGGAAACAGGGCGGTAGTTCTCTGGATTTTCTCTAGATCCCTTCTTGAAAAGTGCCGTTACATTAGCCAGGAGCCAGTCATCTGGGAGAATCCCTGTGTCGAGAGATTGCTGAAACAATGATGTTAGAACCGGAGCCAGTTCCTCTGCAGATTCTTTCAACATCCGGGCAGTGATCTCATCAGGACCAGCAGCTTTGCTAGTGTTAAGGTTCTTGAGAAGCTTGAGAACACCCTCTTGTCTAATTGTAATGTCATCCATAGCGGGGTATCTACTTGGCATGAATGGGATGCAGTCATCTCTTTCAATTGTAAAGACCGAGTTAAATTGATCAGCAAGTGCAGTGGCCTTTTCAGAATCTGAGATTAAAAGCTTGGAGTCCCTTTTCAGAGTTGGAATGGATGAACTATCCACTCTTTTGCTTCTCGTTGTGTTCGTTCATGCACAGGGGCGTAGATCCCAATGAATGAAAGATTATGATCCGCATTGTGTAAAGGATGTCCTATACAATGTATCCCCTCTTTTCAATGAAAAGTAGCGGTATAAGGGGCATGGGGCACCCCATCCAAGTCGTAAGCCCCCCCCCCCCCCCCCCCCACACACACACACAGTTATTCCCCCTATTTCCCCGAACACTGCCCCTGCTTGCCAACCACCCATACACTCTTAGTTTGTATTAGTCAAGCGTGGGCAAAGATTTGTCAAAGTGGCAGTATAAATTCGTCACGCTATCATGACGATCACTTTATGTCAAGTGACAATAATTTTAGTACATAGTTTGACAAATTAACAATCGGTAAATACTAATTCACGTCCTTATGTAACGAATGTAAATCATGTTTTGACAAACTTCTTTAACTGACGAATCCAGCAAGCACGAATGGACAAATGGATATTGTCAGTCCGATTGCGGACGACGAATCTTATTAGACAGGACAAATTAAGGGACGAATTTATTTATTTATTTATTCAGATATATTTATACATGATTACATGATCAGCAATGATGCTATTTTTCGCCAAGAACCTGATATAACGTCTTTAAATATAAATACAATACAAAATTACTTTCTTAATATAATAGACATAATAAATATAAAAATATGTACATAAATAGCATATGACCAGCAGATTCAAGATTAACTTTTCAAGAATTTTGGAAAAAATTATATTTAGAATAACTTCAATTTATTTCAAATTATAAAAACACAATTAAGTTTCTATATACAATACAAATATACAAATATTCAATAAAATTAATATTGGGTACTCCAGCAAACACATGAGTATCGGACGTGCAGATTATCATCACACAGAACATAGCAAGTTCACGCACAATCACACATGACAATGGGAGAAGCACACACATTCACTCATCCGTATCACACAATGGAAATATAATCACGAACAAACCATACATTCATCCACCCGTTCCGCTTTATCCGATAGATTAGTTTATGTTGGAGTATTTACTAAACAACGTATTTAAAGCAAACATAATTATAAAAATAGAAATATATCGTTCTGCTGGTCATATATACATCAATGAAAATACAGCTGTTTGTATAAACGTTTAAAAGAGTGCAGAGAGCTCCAGACAATCCCCGTGTTCACACACACAAAATTTCATCCCTTAATCATCTCTATAGAATCCCCGTGTTCACACACAACAAATTTCATCCATTAATCATCTCTATAGAATCATCACTAGCGATACGACGTTTCTTTAGTGATGATTAAATCAAACCTGGTCAACGTTCACACACACACAGAGCATATCGGACACCAGCTGTTTTCCAGGTGGCTTTCAGATGCATCGAACACCAGGTCTCCCTAGGGCCCCCCTAGGGCCCTGTGTGCGCGAACGTTCGAGTTAAGCCACGCCCAGTTAGTTACGAGTCGTATCGCTAACCATGATTAAGCGAGAAATCCTTCCCCTTGTTCACACACACAATTTTCAGCCCTTAATCATGACTAAAGAATCAGCAGCTGACTATAGAATCAGCTTCCCATTAAAAATTCGTGTGTCTGAACGCTTACTAACGAAACGACGTATCGCTAGAGATGACTAGCGATACGCTGGTTTTATCGTCGTTTCGTACGAGAGCTGACTATAGAATCACGCTTATTCCGTGTGTGAACAACCGTAACTGGCTAATCATGACTAAGTGGGCGTGGCTTAATGCGAACGTTCGCTCGCACAGCTGCAGAGAGAGAGCGCAGACAGGAAAAAATGACAGCACACTGCGCAGTAGGAAACTGCGCACTTATACGATGTTCGGGCCGGTTCGGCACCACCTGGAAAACAGATGATGTTCGATATATGCTCTGTGCGTGTGGACATATACCAGGTTTGATTTAATCATCACTAAAGGAACGTCGTATCGCTAGTGATGATTCCCCGTGTTCACACACAAAATTTTCAGCCCTTAATCATGACTAAAGAATCAGCAGCTGACTATAGAATCAGCTTCCCATTAAAAATGTGTGTGTCTGAACGCTTACTAACGAAACGACGTATCGGTAGAGATGACTAGCGATACGCTGGTTTTATCCCCGTTTCGTACGAGAGCTGACTATAGAATCACGCCGAATTTGTGTGTGAACAATATATAAGCAGGTGACATTGACTATTTGGGTTCTAGGACTACTACCCCCTGGACAATTACCCCACGGACAACTACCACCCGGACAATTACCCCCCTAGGACAATTACCCCCAAAGACAATTACCCCCCAAGACAACTACGCCCCAAGACAATTACCCCCCAAGACAATTACCCCCCCAAGACAATTACCCCCCAAGACAATTACCCCCCAAGACAACTACCCCCCCAAGACAACTACCCCCCGGACAATTACCCCCCGGACAACTACCCCCCGGACAACTACCCCCCGGATGATTACCCCCCGGACGATTACCCCCCCCCCCCCCCCAGACAATTACCCCCCGGACAACTACCCCCCGGAATATTACCCCCCGGACAACTACCCCCCGGAATATTACCCCCCAAGACAACCACCCCAAGACAAAATATGTGATCGCTCAGGCCGGTAGCCTGGATTTTCAAGGCGGTGGGTTTGGGCTTTGGGGATGCGTATATTTAAAAAAACGGGACCAAGACAACTGGTTGAGTCGTGTGTGTGTGTGTGTGTGTGTGTGGGGGGGGGGGGGGGGGGGGAGTGGGGGGGGGGGGGGGTCCATCGCTGATTTAGACCACTGTTTTAGTTTTGTAAGCAGGGAGTTGGGGTCGTCAAATGTCAAATGGGCCGATCGCTGCCCGAGACCAAGAACGATAAAAAGTGGACCTTGCTGAATGCTACGGGACTGCCAATACACGAATATACTGCAGACATACTGCGATATCGCAATCCGAAACGTAGGTAAAAACATTGTGCGGCATCCGGTGCATTTGTGACTTAGGCGTATCACATGTTTTATATGTTTTTCGGTCAATTTTGTAAGCTTTTCATTCGTTTCAATAAGCGTGTCATTCAATTTCACGAAATTGAAGGCTGAAGGCTGAAGGCTTGTAATTTTGGTTCAAAATTGCATTATGTTCATACGATTTAGCTCTTCGATCAAGTGATTTACCACTTTTCGCATTCAATTAAAAAAAAAAAACACTATTTGCATTTATTGTGTTTGCAAAATCAAATTGATATTATCATGTTCGATTCCCAGTTTCCCACGACCTAGTTAACGGTAACCGCAACCGCATACCGCGCGTTCGCGCGATTACCAGGAATGAGTTATATTTATCCGCCATGTGGCATAATGTATGTTTTTATTTAATAAAGCTCAGTTGCAAGTTATACTCAGAATGAAGTATAGACGTGAGTTTTATTTCTCTCCTGATCGACATTATATACAAGTACATAAAATTGCGCCAACGGATTTCCCGGAGGGTTGTTTTACCATTTTTACGTAATCACGAATTTACTCGAAATCGAAATACGTTTTAAATCGAATGCAAACAAAATGTTTCCGAATAATCAAATAATGAATTATAATGCTAAAAACGATTTTGAACTGCTAAATACAACTGCGGTAACAAAATGGGTGCGCTTCGTTATTCCGAAGGTTCTTTATTCCGAAGGTTCGTTATTCCGAACACGCAAATTTCGTACACCTGAGGATTCGTTAATCCTAAAATGAAATAGGGTTCGTTAATCCGAACATCTGTTGCATTATTCCGAAGGTTCGTTATTCCGAAGGTTCGTTATTCCGAGGGTTCGTTATTCCGAAGGTTCGCTATTCCTAAAATGAAATCAGGTTCGTTATTCCGAAGGTTCGTTAGTCCGAAAATAAAATCGGGTTCGTTATTCCGAAGGTTCGTTATTCCGAAGGTTCGTTATTCCGAAGGTCCGTTATTCCAAGGGTTCGCTATTCCGAAGTTTCGCTATTCCTAAAATGAAATCGGGTTCGTTAATCCGAAAATGAATTTGGGTTTGTTATAATGCCATAATTTCATATAAAGAGATAAAATAAACTTAAATGTTTGATTGGTCTGGCCAAGGGAGGGAAAGGGGGAGGGCTATGTTTAATGCAGGCTGTAAATTAAATAAACAAAACACAAATTATAGTACATATTATAACAAACCCGATTTAATTTTCGGATTAACGAACCCTATTTTATTTTCGGACTAATGAACCTTCGGAATAACGAACCTTCGGAATAACGAACCCGATTTTTTTTCTTCGGATAAACGAACCTTTGGAATAACGAAACCCCATTTCGTTTTTAAGAATAGAAGGGCGCCCTTGATGTCGAGATAGACAAGACGGACAAAATTGGAGCTGCGTATAAATACTGAGTTTTTATCGGCTTTCAACTACTATATTCCATTTTAAAGGGAGTGATCCACTTTACCAAAATTCTTCAAATTTGGTACAAATCTGTACGATACTAATATTATGATGTGTATGAAATGTCATAGCTGTAAGTGCCATTATTCATCTGTAAACTAAGAAAAACTAACCTCCTGTTTTCTCCCCTCCGAGCAAAAGTTTCCTTTGCGAACGCTCGGTCGGCGAGCGAATTGTATTTGAAAGCACGCCATCTACTGAAATGCTAAGGCAATGAATGTAATTTGATCTCGCCTCGCGCGAGCTATTTCTGTCCGTCGATTCGGTTGGTATGATACAGAGGTCAGTGGTATGATATGGTGCGCCGTGTCAAAGACACTACAATTTGGCCGTGTTACCGTGTGTGTGTGTGTGTTTGTGTAGTAGTAGTGCACACGTCGTATAATGTGTGCATGACTGGGTACTGGTAACGGTAGCACTGAACTGGTAGGTAGCTAGCTCTGCGCTGCAGTCCCAGCTTTATACGTACCGCGACGAAATCCAGTTACTAGGTTGGCTAATTTGCATAAAGTAAACCAAATCTGCCGTACTATGCGAAAGAAAGTAAACAAATTTACAACCCAATATGTCGAAAATTATAGATATTTACTCCTCAAAAATGTAATGATAATCATAAGTATGGATTGATGATTTCATAGATGTATTCAAAATTAGAATTTGATCACGAAAAATGTGAAATTTTGCTAATAAACGACACAATAAAAAACGACAAAAATTCGCTACAGAATTTCCTCAAAATGCATACTTTTCAATAGAGACTCCGCCAAAACATGATAATTTTTCGAATCTGCATATATTCCTCTATCTACTTACGAAATTTCAAGAAACAATTCCCCCGCCCATGGATGTCAGAAAAAAATAGATGACCATGTCAAAACCAAACTGTCCGTCAAGTTGTCACGATCATATAAAATCATCATTGTCACTTATATACCATCACGATCATCACCATGATTATCAACATTATCATCAACATCATCATCACCACCACATCGCCACGATCACGTCATCGTTGTCACGATCATAACATCATCATTGTTATAATATTGTTATCATCATCACCATGATTATCAACACCATCGACACCACATCATCATGATCATAACATGCATTGTCACGATCACGTCATTGTTGTAGCGATCATAACATCATCATCACCATCATTATCATCAACATCATCATCACCACCGCATCGCCACGATCACGTCATCGTTGTCACCGTGACAATGTCACGATCATATAAAATTATCATTGTCACTTATATACCATCACGATCATCACCATGATTATCAATATTATCATCACCATCAACATCATCGCCATGCATTGTCACGATCACGTCATTGTTGTAGCGATCATAACATCATCATCACCATCATTATCATCAACATCATCATTACCACCGCATCGCCACGATCACGTCATCGTTGTCACGATCATAACATCATCATTGTCATAATATCGTCATCATCATCACCATGATTATCAACACCATCGACACCACATCATCATGATCATTGTTACGAATATCATCACGATCGTCATGTCATCATCACCATCATTATCAACATTATCATCATCACCACCGCATTGCCACCGCATCGCCACGATCACGTTATTTGTGTCTCATATACATCATCATTGTCGTGAATATTATCATGATTGTCACGTCATCTTCATCATTATCATCAACATCATCATCACCACCGCATCGCCACGATCACGTCATCGTTGTCACGATCATATAAAATCATCATTGTCACTTATATACCATCACGATCATCACCATGATTATCAACATTATCATCACCATCAACATCATCGCCATGCATTGTCACGATCACGTCATTGTTGTAGCGATCATTATCATCAACATCATCATCACCACCGCATCGCCACGATCACGTCATCGTTGTCACGATCATAACATCATCATTGTCATCACCATGATTATCAACACCATCGACACCACATCATCATGATCATAACATCATTGTTACGAATATCATCACGATCGTCATGTCATCATCACCATCATTATCAACATTATCATCAACATCATCACCATCGACATCATCACCACCGCATTGCCACCGCATCGCCACGATCACGTTATTTGTGTCTCATATACATCATCATTGTCGCGAATATCATCATGATTGTCACGTCATCGTCATCATTATCATCACTATCAACATCTTCATCACCATCGACATCATCACCACCGCATTGCCACCGCATCGCCACGATCACGTTATTTGTGTCTCATATACATCATCATTGTCGCGAATATCATCATGATTGTCACGTCATCGTCATCATTATCATCACTATCAACATCTTCATCACCATCGACATCATCGCCACCACATCGTCACGATCATAACATCATTGTCACAATGTTTCTACAATTACGTCGTTGTCACGATCATAATACATCATCATTGTCACGAATATCGCCATGATCATCACGTCATCGTCATCATTATCATCACTATCAACATCTTCATCACCATCGACATCATCGCCACCGCATCGTCACGATCATAACATCATTGTCACAAATATCATCATGATCATCACCATCACCAACATTATCATCAACATCATCATCACCATCGACATCATTGCATCGTCACGATCACGCCATTGTTGTAGCGATCATAACACCATTGTCACGAATTTCATCACCATCATTATCACCTCATCACCACAATCACGTCATTGTCACAATCATCTTCAGGATTGTCATCACAACCATCACTGATTCAGCAAAGTCATTGTAATGATCACTTCAAAATCACAATAAATCCTATTATCAGTACATGTACTTAGAAAAATGTTATTTTCACACAATCAACTTACTTTCTTTTAAGCTTGACGTTTCAAACATCTTCGTTGTTCTTCATCAGAATGTCTGACTGCTAGATGGCGCGGTCAGACACTGGTAAATTGATTGTGTGAAAATAAAAATGTTCTAAGTAACAATTTCAAAATCAGGTGAATCTTATCAATATTTCAAAAAAATTAATCAAAGGTTTGAACAAAATGTTGTAAATATAATATATGTTTGTTATTTTATAATAATCACATGCCAATCAAAATCAGAAAACAATCATGATATGACCATGTATAATACTATAACAAATCAATTGAAATTAAACAAAATTTCTCAATTCAATCCCCATTCTCTTAGAAAGCATGTGCCATGTTCAACAGCTATTATTTCACGTTATGAAAATATGTATCAGTCAATTTTCTTTTAAATTCCTTGAATCGTCTGCTCTGCTTTTTGCTACAATTACTACAAGAGGTACATGGTACATCTAACCCTAGGCACATCTACTTAGTAGGAGGTCCAGAGGTGATGGGATGTGACGATGAACAGCGCTGCATCCAACAAGGCCAAGGGCGCAATTCGTGGGAGTTCATCGACATTGTACATCGACATCGACGATGTAGCACGGTAGCAAGGACATTCTGCACCGGTATCCGAACTCGAATACTGTAAAAACAAGAAGATATCAATTGACAACATACAAAAATTGGATTCATATCAATGAATCATTGCATGCAAATTATACAATAACAACATCAACACGATAAAGACAGGCGATTGTAGATAGTGACAGAGTCAGATGAGTTGTCAGATATGAAGGGAGAATATAGCCAAAATGGTTAAGCATAGATCGACATCCTTTCTGAGAATCTATGAAGTTTTTTCTCAACAATTAATGAATCATCACCAGACACTGCACCAGCGACCCATCATCATACATCATTATTCACTCGCAGCTCAGCCACGCCCACGGTCACACTCACAGTCACAGCACATAAATCGTTTCAATTCTTCCCATGTCGTGATCGTTATACTTCCGCAAAACTGCTTTAGAGATGTATATTTTCCACACTTAACTACCAAAGATTCATCTAAAATGTGTGACAATAATTTTCTTCTCCCATTAACTATGTTTCATCACGTGATTAACTTTTGACCAATCATAGAGCAAGATTCTTAGTAGGGACAAAGAAGACAAAGTTGAAGGAGGAGAAGAAGAACAAAAAAATAATAGAGGTTCAAGGTAATCCTTATAAATACTTAGAGAACTATACAAATGTTGAAATAAAGAATCAAGCTTTTTTGTTGAGATTGAACTCAATGCATGGTTGATTGGTTGGTTTGGTAACAAATGGCTAACATGTAGACTATAATAGAAATTACAATTGCGAATCTTACCTTGCATCAGCAGGAGTGGAGATCTTATGAGGTTGGAACCCGCTGGTACTTGATCTGAAATAATAAATAAGAACCAGTTTACCAGTGAAATAGTTTCTTCTCATATTCTGGTGGACCGAACAAAAATTTACTGGCCCCAAAATTGTATTTTATGAGTAAGCTTTTTACTATTCAAAATATCACTCGTTCCTAATCAAACATGTGATTACACATGAAGCACGACACAATAGAAACAAGATTTTTTCATTATGCAAATGTTGGGTTGAAAATCTGCTTGCCGATCAGGCCACCAAAAAATTACTTAAAATTTACTGGGCCCAAAGTTGTATTTTATCAGTAAGCTTTTTATTATTCAAAATATCACTCGTTCCTAATCAAACATGTGATTACAGATGAAGCACGACACAATAGAAACAATATTGTTTTCATTATGTAAATGTCGGTTGAAAATCTGCTTGCCCGATCGGGCCACCAAAAAATTACTTTTACATGTTAGCCATTTGTTACCAAACCAACCAATCAACCATGCATTGAGTTCAATCTCAACAAAAAAGCTTGATTCTTTATTTTGAATCATCCAGAAAAAAATAAGTTAGTGTACTCTTTTCTGGATGATTCAAAATAAATAATCAAGCTTTTTTTGTTGAGATTGAACTCAATGCATGGTTGATTGGTTGGTCTGGTAACAAATGGCTAACATGTAGACTATAATAGAAATTACAATTGCGAATCTTACCTTGCATCAGCAGGAGTGGAGATCTTAGGAGGTTGGAATCCGCTGGTACTTGGTCTGAAATAATAAATAAGAACCAACAAATTATTAAATGACATTTGAATCTAATGCAGTCAGCCTCACGCACAACGCCCAAATATAGTTGTTATAATATAGTATAGTCAGGACTCCACACTCACATTTTTAGTCAGTGGCCCAGATTACCAGTGAAATAGTTTCTTCTCATATTCTGGTGGACCGAACAAAAATTTACTGGCCCCAAAATTATATTTTATGAGTAAGCTTTTTACTAAATTCAAAATATCACTCGTTCCTAATCAAACATGTGATTACAGATGAAGCACGACACAATAGAAACAAGATTGTTTTCATTATGTAAATGTCAGGTTGAAAATCTGCTTGCCCGATCGGGCCACCAAAAAATTACTTTTACATTTTGCTGGCCCCAGTAAAAAAAAAAAAGTTAGTATGGGGATTTGTGTACTCTTTTCTGGATGATTCAACATCTTCACTCTTCTAAAGATTAATACCTCAATACATAGAGACACTTAACAATTGCAAACAGTTGTAAATGTAGCAATTGATTCCAACTTTAAAGACAATAATTGCCCTTGGGGCTTGGGCCAATAAGATTTGTGCATTTGGGTGCATTCATTATAACTTTACGATTGATTGCTAGTTTTTAAATGCAACAGGCTTCCTTGTCCATGGTTTACAAATAATTATACCACATCATTTGTTTTTGGCATGATAATAAAACAAGGCTTTTGAGAATTTGAGGGACCTCATGAGAGATGTTTATTTTTCACTCATAAAACAAAACTGTATGAGATCATGTAATTGATTTAAACACATGGTTGGCAAGATGAAATTGAGTCAATGTCTTACAAACTATCATGGAGAAGCTTTGGTTGCATTAGTGGTATGAACTATATAAATTAATTTCAAATTTTACCTTGCATCAAAGCTTGATCCTGCTTGTGGGTGTTGTAGGCCAGAGCCGCCAGATGCACTAGTACTCGGTCTAGAATTAGGAAAGAAAGACATGGACATGCGCTTGATATGGAGTGAAACTTAGGTACCACAACAAGACTTAGTATAAGAAAAATGTTTGTACCCCTGGCCCTAGGGGTACGTCTTGTGAATGAAAAGAGTACCCTGGCTAGCTACAGGCATAGCTCCTCTTGAAGTCCTGCTAACATTGATTTTACCAGCAGCGAAGTACGAAAAGTTTGGGGCCGCGAATCATAAAAAGAATGATTATAAATGTTGACCAAAATATTACAACAGACCATCGAGGGATAAGTGAATAGTACAGTGAGTAGTACGAGCCAATTGATTTCAAACAAGAATGTGATGCAAACAAGAATTAAAAAACTCACTGACACTGGTACATCAGCAGTAGAGTGCCTAGCCCTAGGGCTAGACTAGTCTACAGTGGTAAACAAACCAAACAGACTACCATACTTACGAACTTAGTTCTAGTCACACAAGGGAGCAGAGCTATGCTGCCCTGTAAGGGAACAATGTGGGCCAGTACAGAAAAAGTTTGTCAAACTTTCACACAAAATTCTGAACTTAAATTCAGCAAAATCAATCATAACTGGCACTAAAATTGTTGATACAAGTATTATTTGAACTTACCAAAATGGTCCAAATTATTCTTCAAATGTCGAAGAGAAGTGAAAATCTGCAGTTTTGGAATATACATCATTCATAATCCTTGTCCTTGTCCTTGGCTTGGCTTGGCTTGGCTTTACTTTTAGTTTTAGTTATTTTATTTTTAGTAAACAAATATTCAAACTCAAAGCCAAGGAAAGAAACATTACGTTACGATTTCAATTCACTAGAGTTCAATAGAATAATAATAGTTTATAAAGAAAATACAGGCATAAATAATCACTCACCCTGCGATGTTTATAGCTTCACATTCAGTAGACGCGACCTGGTCATGGGCTGTCTGCACCGTCTGAGCATCCTCCACCAGAACCCTGGCAAGCTCACGAACCGTAACTCCCCGGGCCTTGGGCAAGTTCGCACCACCTTTCGTACACGTCCAAGTCAACGTTTATTCTCCTCACGTTCAGACGATAGTCGATACGTCTCGTCCCTCGTCAGCCTTGCTCTCTTTTTCGTACTAACAGCAGGTCTCCCACGGCCACGGCCACGCTTCCGTTCCTCTCCTCTCTCTCCTGATCCTCCTCCATTTCAAGTCTTCAATCGTAAATTTAGCGTCTTGTAATCCGTGATATCGTGAATGACTATTGTAACGTACGTAATGCATTGCGCTATGCATGCTAGCTATATATTGCGCGTAGGTTATTTATACTACTTCTATGGTACGTAACGCGTTACCGCACGTACGCGCGCGCGGTCGGTACATAAGATCCAGCTGCCAGATTAGCTACTCGCCCGGCCGCGCGCCCGGCCGGCTCCGGCTGCGCTGGCCTGTAGACTAGGCCTACCGGAGAACGTCGAACCCGGGCAATTTTTACTATGATTATCTCCGCACTAAAACTGTCGCATCGCATGAATACCAAATACACTATCCAACAGCGAACGTAACGGGCGCTAGACAGATTATTGTGAGATTGGTTAGTAAATCGACGTCCCTCATTTTATTAATCTATAGCTAAAAAAAAAAATCATAAAATCCATAACTCCGCCAAAATACATTGTCAAGTCATAATCTTTTCAGAATAAATTCTAAAAATCATGATCTATAATATTTGAGGTTAATATGGCAACTTATATTTTTTGGCTTGCAAAAGTGGATCACTCCCTTTAATAACGAACGCGCAGCTGAGAAAGAGTTTTAAAAATGTGTAATTACAGTTTTCAAAAAAGAAATGGTGCAACAGAAGAGAAGAGGTAAATATTTCGAATTGTTTAAGTCTTTAACTCTTTAAGGGAGGAAGATTACCTTCGACAGTCACAGTAAATGAACATGCCACCTCGTTGCCAGTCATATCTGTAGCAACAAAGACTATTTCGTGACTCCCGATGTCAAACGTGTTGGAGTTCTGGTTGGTGCTAACTGTGACTTCCAGCTGCGAATTGTCGGTCACGTTTGGAGTTGGTGCGGCAATGGAAGTGAAATTCCTTCCGGGTAAGGTCGGGGTCACGATATCTGCTGGACATTTGATAGATGGCGGATCCGTATCTGTAACATAGTTTAAAAAGCAATAATTATCATAAGAAATACCTGAACATATCGAAATGTCGAAAAAAAAACATACAGGAGGATTTAACATTTGGGCTACATGTAATATGATTAACAATCTTATTAAAGAACATTGCTTTTTCGTTATGGTATTGGCACATTGATTTAGAGAATTCAATAGAAGGTATACATCTACCCTGACAAGCCTGAAACAAGGTTGCTAAGGAGAACAACGTATCTAAGCCTTCAATTTGCCTTCCTGTCATATACATTTTGTATTAAACTAAATATATATAAAAACAAAACGGTGTCAACAACACAGATCTACATCGTACATGCTACAATTATGCCTTAAAAATTACATAAAGTCTGGAATGTCACACCAGTTTAATCAAGAATGTGTACCTATGACGGCTACAGTAAACGTGCAGTTCCCGACGTTCCCACTGGGATCACTTGCACGTATGTACACAGTGGAGTTTCCTAGCTTAAAGACACTTCCAGGTAACGGGATCGTATCGATCGCGGTCACGTAACCAGAGTTGTCGGTAACGTCTGGCTGAATCCACGTCACGATTGCACTGTTATTACCGGGGTCTGTAGGAATGACGATATCATCTGGGCACGGCACAGTTGGAGGTTCCATATCTACGAGATATGAACAATGATTCGTTATCAAGATTCTATCATGACGATGTAATCAACTGCAATTTTCAATTAAAACAAGATATTTATTCAACTTGACCCGATGTGACTCAGATCTCAGAGATCAAGACATCTTGGCCTTGGGGTCTATGGAATGTAAGCATTATACCAAATTAATATTTTCTCAGGGACTAACGAAACTCATTATGTTAATATGTACATGTACATTTGAATAAATGCATATGTGGGATTTTATAATAAATGTTGATCGAAAAGAGGAGGAATTTGAACAGATTGTAATTTCACAACATAAGTATGTAGAATACGAGGATATAATCATCATCTGTTTGTAATTCTTCAAGGGAACTAGTAACTTTGTTGACATGTGCAAAAAGTAATGAATGGTTTATACTCATGTACATGTATATTGTTGTTATTTGATATGTCCACTGGGTTTTGTGTAAAAGTTTCAAGTTAATGGACGTTATATGGCCGAGTAATGCATAGTGATAATAATTATTATTTGAAAAAAAATGTTAATCAGATATATTTAATGTGTGAACCTTGAACGTAGACTAGGAAAGAACATGAGTTCTCGTTGCCTGCGGCATCCACTGCTGTCAGAGACACCTCCTCTCGGCCAAGATAGAAGGTGCTGCCGTTGAAATGGCTACTTCCTGTGGACGACACCCCCTCGTTGTCGTCAAGTAGGGGCGGAGACCAAAACACCGAGGTCGAATTCACACCAAGGTCGGCTGGCAGAGAGATGTTTGTTGGGCATGCGATTGAAGGGGGTGAAGTATCTGGGCAAGAAAAAACGAATTCATCAATACAATTAAAACAAACCGAAAACTTTTACGAGTAATATTACTTATTGCGTTTTCTCCTGATGCATGCATGCAGCTCCGATTATAGACTGTGTATAGATTGTATAAGTCAACCAACTAGTACACAAGTTTGCGGAGGTCTGGACAAAGCTCTTCGGTTAAACAAAATTATAGTGTCATCTTGACAAATTAACATATTAATTTGGGTAGTTTTGCTGCGTTTGATGACTTATGCTGCATCACTTCGATGATACGTCGCATTTTTCCTGAGTTTATTTCAAATGATTCGAGTTCGTGTCAGGTTTATATCGCTTCTGACCAGCATAATCATTGCGAAACGTTTATTGGAAGAACCCCCATCAATAAGGGCCGTGTGGCTCAATGGTGAGATATAACCCGCATACCTTGACATCTTGGTAGAACTGATGAAAGAGTACCCGTTTGTCCACAATATACACTATCGTTTCCTGACAGAGTATAACCCTCATCGCAAGCAAAGTTGCAGGTAATGTTGAAGTTGATGTATATCATCTCATCGCAAATTTCTCGTGTGGAGGTAAGTGCAGTCGGGAAAGGTGGAATCAGACATTGAACAACTGCAAATGAAAAACGTTTTTGTTGATTAGTTGAGTTCAATGAGACGTATATTATATATATATATACATTAAAATAATGGCAAAAGGGAATGGTTGGCTGCCAATGGATTGTGGACCAAACTCGGTATTACATTGAACAAGAATGCCTATATCAAAAACCAATTAACGAGTATACTTATCATCACATAAGCCACAATTAACGAAAATGTAAGTTGTCCCTTGCTAATTATTCGCGATTTGTTATTGCTTCCCCACACTTACTTCCACATGTTGGTAGGTCACTGGACAGACTACCGTCTTCCCCACACGTAACGGTAGAGTACCCGGTCCTGTTATACCCTGGTGCGCACTCAAAAGAGCATGTGGTATTGTACACTAGTGTTACGCCTTCCGTGCAGTTTGTCGCTGAATCTGGCATTGGTGATGGCGCCAGATAAGACGGAAACATCAACGGGAGATCACACGTCACAACTGAAATAAATAATGTCATCAACATACGGATTTGTAATCTAATGTGAAGGTTTACATGGTGAATGAGTGCTTGTAGAAGAAGTTTAAGTTATTCTTGTTGAATATTCTATATAGGGTCACTGGACGAGTGGTGGTCCTAATGAGGACCCACTAATCGCTCAATGTTCGGATTGTGAGTAGGGTCCTTGGTTGGTCTACGTTTTGATCGTCGAACGTGCTTCTAAGAACCACCATGGTTCCAAGAAAGAATATTGGTTATATTGAACCATAAACTTCCTCTTTAATTGAAACTTATTAATATTTACATCAAGTTAGTTGCCTAGTCATCTACGAATCATAATCTTCAAAACAAATACCTCTTAGATAAATATGTACGCCTGGGTTATGCTTGTCACATCTTATAAAATAGTATGCGATCAACTAATGTTTTAATAGCTTGAGTAAATTAGATGTTATGGTTAATCAATAATGTTAATTTCATATGTTATTTGAGAATAATTTCATATTTGAATTAATGGTTCAAATAACATTCTAGGTCAACCATGATCTAAAATTGTATTTTATATATAAAGTATTATTATGTTAGGATTTCTCCGTCGCGAATTTGTTATTCTACATCCTCTTCTATCGTGTTATTTTACCTTTACAAGTTGGTAGGTTGTCTGATAGTCCATTACTCTCACAAGTTAAGTTTTCATTTCCTAGCAGGTCGAAGCCGACGTCGCAGCCAAACCGGCAGGTCGTCTTTGCAGTTATGTTGGTTCCATTGGTACATTGCTCAAGCAAGTTCGGAAATTCCCCGTTCGTTGCAGATATTGGGTAGAGATGCGCCGACGGAAACTTAGGTATGACGCATATTGCAGCTGAAAAAAACAAAACATAGAAATTATTGCAAGCATAATAAATTACAATTTTAGGTCGTTGACTGATCAACTTTAATACATTAAGTCCTGTTCATCGAACATAGATAACAAATACTGTTTATATGGTGTTTAAGAAAGAAAAAAGTATAATGAGTGATATTGAACATATCAAGTTACTATTTACAATTTTTGTGAGTTGAAATAATTTTTCTTTTTATAGGGGTTGAGTCTAATGCATACCAATAATGTCAAAGCCAAATAAAATATTACAAACACAACAGCTGGAAACACAGAGGGAAAGGATAGCACAAATCAAAAGCACTAATAACATTATCAGGGCACAACTTGGTCCCGATACATTAATTTACAAAGTAAATAGATTATTAAGAGTTTCAGGTAACTATCAATCGTCCATTTCAAAAGCATTGCCCACAAAATCATTAGCACAATAAATGGCAATACATACCTAATACTGTCCAAATTCATATTTCATAAAACTTTTGCAATTGTTGTAAGTGTCCAATTATTGTAACTAGTAGGTCAACGGCCAATCAGCATGGTGCATTTAGGCTGTTACCATGGTACATGTATAGTAACAATAATTGGACACTTGCAGCAATTGCAAAGGTTTTATGAAACTGGGCCCAGGTCTGTATAGTTTAGAGTTATTTTGGCTCGTTTTATCTGACAAATGTCACATTCTGTCAAATCGGACCGTGTTGATTCAACCTTCCTTACCATAAACTGAGAAGGAGAAACTGCAGTTATATTCCCCATGATCAACGATGAATATGGTGGCATGGGTGACCGATGGGTTTGAAGTAAAGTTGAAGGTGTATTCAGTGCCCTCGAACACAGGAAATCCCGATCCGCCGTCAACAAGAACCTCAAGACTGTGTAGGGACATCGGTTGGTCGGGAATAGTCCATGGTAGGCTTCCGAAGTATACGTCCGTTTCTAAATGAACATTCCGGCAGACCGGTTGCAACAGCTCTGTACGGTTCAACATTCACATTGACACCACATGCATGGAGGTGAAGGTAGGTGTATTGATTGTCAATAGTTAGTAAGCATATCTCTATATCCTGATACATAAATCAAATCTTTACATTTGTAAACCTGCACACATTCATCGGTAACTAATCAAAGGGTGACCTAGGTGATGTACTGTTAAATATCACCGTCTATCATTCTCTGTAATTGTTGTGTGTTGCCATAATGTCCAGGGCCCTTGATGGCAAATTGACAAAATTACTTACTTTCAACATGAAGAATGAACCCATGAAACGCATTTCCGCTTCTTTACCTGGGTCATTCCTACGACGAATGATAACCCGTTTACACGCGGTTTGGTGAGACATGTATGATATACAATGTTGACATGTTATGTGTTGTTGTATTTTGTATGTTGTGTTTATTGTATGTAGATTTTTATATTATTTTTTAACAATTCACATGAAGTAAATGAATAGAGATATTTCATATTCATATCAGTGCACATTTAACATTCATCTTGCACGTAGAAAAAAAAAAACGTTCTCCATTCCATTGAGTGATATTCGTCATGGAGGGGTCATCAACATTATAGTCTTTGCGATATAACTTGCCTTCAACGAGAACGTAGAAAGTGCACTCATATTCTCTTCCATTTACCGAGACTTGTGTTGCCCCCTGGTCGAACAACGACCCATTAGGAGGAGTCGTGGTGAGGCCATCACCTATTGACGTCCACGTTACCGTTGCCCTGTTCGAGAATGCGTCTGTGGCAGTGGATATGTTGGCTGGGCAGTAAACCCGAGCTGATCAGCGCATGTCAAATAAAGTCCCAAAGGACATTGTTATTAACATTACAAGATTAAAAGAGATAAAGAGATAATCAATTGCTTCAGGAAGCAATCTTACAATTCATATGTTATATTTGTTTCAGTATTAGTCGAGTTTTGCAATCGAATAAAGTTTAGTTATAATTCCTGTCATTTTCAAAAAGATAGCTATGAAGTTAGAATGGCAAACTAACCAGTTATGTTAACAGTAAATATGCAGAATCCAATATTGCCGCTGTCATCTGCAGAAGTTATGTTGACGACTGTCACTCCAAGACTAAAGTTTGATCCACTGGCAGGATATGAAGATGATCGTGACGAATTGCCAGAATTATCAGTAACCATGGCAACTGGCCATGTCACCACAGCGAAATGACTATCAACGTCTTGGTGTTGCATAACATCACCTGGACACGTCACGTTTGGAGATTCTAAATCTATTATGGAAGGTGTATAGTGGGAAGGAGAGAGAAACATACATAACACACATGAACAAAAAATATGTAAATGCAGTGTGTCTCTACCTGCTGTTGGAAGGCAATGATATTATTAACGGGGCAGTCCGGACGATTTAAAAAAAAATTTGTTTTGGCACAAACAAAATCGGAACGGGGCAATTTCCAAAATATATTAATAAAATCATTATGTTCATCGAATAGGGTGTCTTTTCCAATGAAAAACGATACCAAGAACACTAATGTTGGTCGTGTAGATTTTGTTTTAGGGCGCTGTGAGTGACACCGTGTCAGGTTCCCATTTTTTGTCATTTTTACCAAGTCAGTGCGTGTTAAATCACACTTCCTGCCCGTCATATCATCTAACAACCATGCCTATTCACTCGACACACAGCTGAATGCACACTAACAATGGCGCGCGTATTAATTGCTCTAAATAAGCACTAATCGTATTATAGAAATAATATTTCATCTTAGTCGGTCAATTTTGTAAAAGAAATTGTTGGTTTTCATTGTGAGATCTAAACTGGAATGATAATACCTATGTATATAACTGTTACCTTGACATGTAATCCCGTTGCCCTGGTAACCAGCATTACACAGGCAGATGTAACCTCCATGTGTGTTGTTGCAGGTCGCCTGGCTGTCACACGAGTCGATACTCTCACCACACTCATCGATATCAACACATGTCCAACCGTCACCCCGATAGTTGGCATTGCATTCGCAGCGGTATGACCCGGCGGTGTCGGTACAGATTGCGTCGGAGGCACATGGACTGGCTGAGCATTCATTAATATCTAAGAGAGAATCAGGATCTTATGAATTGTCAAAGCGTAAATATACATACAGCCTCATTATGTTTGTAAATGTCGGCAAATACGAGTTTGTCACCCAAGTTGGTGGCATTGAAGTTGCACCTGTATTATCCAGCAGTGATAGTGTAGATTCCATCGATGAACAAGGACCGTCATGACCTTCCTTACTATCTGTATCAATTACCACAGCACATCATAAATGTACATAATAACCGTTAATAAATGAACATTAATATGGCGGGTAATAGTAAAATGTGCAAACGTTTCGTATAGTCAAACCAGTTGATCATGCCGTAATTAGGCTTGAACTCGCCTACACTCCGTTTTTTACGAACTAATTACTTATTTGATAACATCGCTGATCCTACAATAAGATAATGCATATTGACGAAGGAAAACGGGATGACAACAGTTAGTAGCACTTGCTGCCTATTCCACCAATTTCAAGCACTACCCTGACCGAAGACTTGAAGAATATGTAGGACTTCTTCACTTACTGGCACCTCCGTTCCTATGATTCTATACGAATAATGACTGGCACTCTCAAGTCAGGTCAGGTCAGGTCAGATGATCTCTCTTGCTACCGGTAAACATGTAGCCCGGTACCACCTGCCACATGGTCGACACCTCGGCGACTAAACCGAGGCCCTCTGAAACAATGGCCCCAGCATGAGGAGGGGGTGCTGGACCTCCTGTTAGAAGAAAGAACCAAAATCTGACATAAGAGCTCCTTTAGATCCGACAGGAGACCAAGGAGCTCATTCAGCCTCTACCAATTCACCTTGCCAGTGCGGCAGAGTAGGCAATTACCCTTCATCAACATGGAAACGAGACAAAGAAGAGGTCGTAATGCCCAAGGCCAAAACGGGCCCAGCTCTACAGGTACTGGTAGAGCTAGGAAACCGGCGAATGGTGATCCTGGTGCCAAGCCAAAGTATGACGAGTTGGGTCCAAAGCCGCAAGGACGAGTCAGCACTGAGAAAGGTATCATCAGGAACCACACAGATTTATGTATTTGCACTTATAATGTAAGGACACTAAGGTCAGAAGAAGACCTAGACACCCTCCTTGAAGAAATAGAGAATGTGAAGTGGCATATTATAGGACTCGCAGAAACAAGAAGACCACCAAACCTCATTAAGTTAAATAGGTGTGGCCACACATTGTTTACTACCTCTGCAACCAAAAGAGGAAATAATGGAGTAGGATTTCTGGTTAATAAGAACATTGAAAGTAATATACTGGAGTATAAAGAAATATCAGACCGAATGGCATATTTGAAATTACAAATTAATAAGCAACACACAATGAAGATTATTCAAGTCTATGCACCCACTTCAGCTCACGACGACGAAACAGTAGAAGATTTATACACTGACATAGACCGGATAATGGCAACGGAAAATACATCCTTCACTATACTCATGGGAGACTTAAATGCAAAGATAGGAGTGAAAAAAGATCAGGAAGAGAATGGTGTAGGTCCATTTGGGATAGGTGACCGGAACGAGAGAGGGGAAAGGCTTCTAGAATATGTTGCAAGCAGAAACATGGTGATTGGCAATACATGCTTTAAGAAACCAAAGGACAGATATTGGACATGGGAAAGTCCTAATGCAGCAACCCATAATATGATTAATTACATCATTACAGACCACAAGAGAATATTGATGGATGTAGAGGTTATACCGAAGGTCGACACTGGCAGTGACCATAGATTTGTTAGATCAAAAGTAAGGATCAACAAGAAGATGGAAAGGATAAGAAGAATGAAGATATCAAGGAAAAGATATATTGACTTGGGAAAGCTTTCAGAAAAACAACACCAATTCCAACTTGAATTAGAGAACAGATTCTCACTTCTAGAAGACTTTGTAGGCGATGAGCCACTTGATGCATTTGAACAAGTAACAAGTACGATTATGGAGGAAGCAGAGAAGCTAGCTAAAGGTAAAAAAGAGATAGTAAACACAAACAATAGCAGCGCGGAAGATATTCGAAAAATGAACGAAAAGAGAAAAGCTCTCAAACCCTTCAGACAGACATCTGCACAAAACCAGATCGAGTATACAGAACTAAACAAGACAATCCGCAAGATGAGAAGGCAGCAAAAGAGACAACACAGGACCAAGATGGTGAAAGAGGTGCTGGAAAGCAATAAAGGGCCCAAAATCATCAATACAAAAACTGGAGGGAGGAAAAAAGCTCTTATCATCACTGAAAACAAAAGATGGGACAGAAGTTAACGACAAAGACAAAATCACAGAAACCATTGAGGAATTCTATAGAGAACTGTATGATACGGATAGACCAGATTGGAGAACAGAAGAAAATTGGAATGAAAAAGCGGACAGTGTACCACCCATTGAGAAAGGCGAAGTGCAGAAAGCTCTAGATCACATGAAGAAAGGAAAGGCTCCTGGAGAGGACCAGTTAACCGCTGACATATTGAAGCTGGGAGGAAAGAGTACTGTCAACATCTTGACAAAATTGTTCAACAGGATCCTTCAACTGGAACAAGTTCCTACTCAGTGGAATGAATCTAAAGTTATTTTACTGTTCAAAAAAGGAGATACAAAAGATATAAAGAATTATAGACCCATTAGTTTACTACCTCACATGTACAAGGTTTTCACAAAAATTATTCTTGCAAGAATCCAAAGACAGCTAGATGAAAATCAGCCAAGAGAACAGGCAGGCTTTCGAGCAGGATTCAGAACATCAGACCATCTACACACTTTAAGTCAGATCATTGAAAAGGCGAAGGAATATCGTTTGGACATTTGTCTTGGATTCGTAGATTACGAGAAAGCCTTCGATAGTTTAGACCACCAGTCACTATTAGATGCTCTACAGAAACAGATAGACGATGAGAAATACATCCGCCTCATCAAAGCCATTTACAAAGACCCATGCGCCAGAATTCATCTGGAGAATACGACTACCAATAGTTTTAAAATCCTAAAAGGTGTCAGACAGGGTGATCCAATTGCTCCGAAACTCTTTACAACAGCCACGGAAGACGTCTTTAGAAACCTGGATTGGCAATCGAGAGGAATTAAAATAAATGGGGAATATTTGAATCATTTAATGTTTGCAGATGACATTCTGCTTGTTAGTCATGATCCTCTGGAACTACAGACGATGATCCAGGAGTTGAGCGTAGAAAGTAAAAAGGCAGGACTCAAAATGAACACTAAAAAGACTAAAGTAATGATGAGCAACCAGCTACAAGACCATACAATTGCAGTTGATGGCATGACAATTGAGAAGGTGGATAGTTACATATACCTCGGTAAAAACATCACTCTTGAAAATGAAACGGCAGGAGAAGTGCGACGAAGAATACAGCAAGCTTGGGTGAAATTTGGGAAACTCAGCATTATACTCCGAGATGAGAATCTTCCAATCTCCCTCAAAAGACAAATTTTCAATCAATGCATAATTTCGGTACTATCCTACGGGGCAGAGACTTAGGTAACAACTAAGAAATTGGAAAAGAAGCTTAGAGTCACAGAAAGAGCAATGGAGAGGATTATGGTAGGAGTTACAAGAAGAGACAAGGTCAGAAATGAGGACTTAAGAAAGAAAACAAATGCCAGGGATATCATACAGGAAATAAAAACAAAGAAATGGAGATGGGCAGGCCACCTTGCAAGACGTAAAGATAATAGATGGACACATAATATAACTAACTGGACACCAATAACACAAACCAGACGAAGAGGCAGACAGAGTAGACGTTGGATGGATGACATCAAAGAATTTGGGGGTGTTACATGGATGCGACTAGCACAAGATAGAATAAGATGGAATGGTGATGAAGAGGCCTTCCTTCTGCAGTGGAGAGACATAGGCTAGATAGTACTCTCAAGTCAACATCTCGGATTTTTCTAAATAATTGTACAAGACCCTAAGTCAGAGTCAGCAGAATTCAACTTCTCCATGAAGCAATAAGTGACTCTGAATAGGGTCCGAATACTTAATGTAAGGTCAGCCCATCAACTCCATCGTTGGGAAAGGAACGATAGCTCTGCATGTGATTTCGGGAGCCCAGTTGCTTTCCGGATAGTTTTAACGGGATTTATCAAACATCAGATTCTGCTCTGACGTGGCTAACAAACTTAGATTTTAAAGTATAGAATGTGTATATATATGTCGTAGGAGACAAACTAACCCTCTGAAACTTACTTTCACAGTATGATCCATTCCCCATATATCCACTGCGGCAGATACAGATGTGACTCCCTGGAGTGTTCGTACAGTTGGCGTTCGGGTCACATACGACGTTCAGACACTCATTTATATCTGTTAGAATATAAGATACACAATCATATTTGTTTGTTTAATGTATTTTTTTTTATGAAATAAAGATGAAAAAAGACATTACGCAAAACGTGGAACAAAACATCATTCATATAAAATGAAAGTTTTTTAGTTTTTGTTTTGGGGCTACCGAAAGGCTCATCACTCGGCAATTGACGTGTCAAAGGCAGGTGAATACATTTTATTTTACCTGAGCAGTTGAGGCCATTTCCTTGGTAGCCGGTGTTACAGGTGCATGTAAAGGACCCGTCTGTGTTGGTACAGGTGCCGTCGGTCGAACAGGGGAATGATGTGCTACATTCATCGACATCTAGGTGGTTGATGGGAGGAAAGTGAACCATAATTGAACACGACCATCGGATGGATAGAATCTAAACATATATAAGGTTATATTTCCTCTTCATATACATTAAATGAACAATGAATGTTATGTGCATATTTGAGTCGCTATGGAAATGCCAATATCACAATCAGAATCGAATCGTATAAATCAGATCTTATGATACCTTCACGACTTGTTCAGTTGGCCATTATTACACAAAGTGAAACATTGAAACCGTTTCTCTTTAATATTTCACACAATGTTTTTTTTTGTGGTGAGGATTTCGAAGCGAGATACAATACTCATACTTTCAAAATACGTTCTTAATCATGTTAATCAAACACAAAAGGGAACTACCCTCTAAACAACTGCTCATAATTTATCAAACAAATAATCATTTCAAGATTTCGTCACGCCAAAATATCTCTATGATAGTTAGAAAAATAACATGGTAAAAATAAGAGGTAACCATTATTTCATGGTTGAGTAAGCACATATTAAAGAGAAAATTGTCGTATTCAAAAATTCGCAAAAGTAATATTAATATTACAATAATAATTCCTGGAGTGTTCGCACATACGGCGTTTGCGTCAAATACAAAGCTTTCACACAAAAATAATTACACATGTATAGCTGGTAGAGTATAAGATACACAACCATTCATGTTTGTTTAGGGTATTTTGTTATAAAAAAAGATGAAAATAGTTATCACGCAAAACGGGAAACAAAACATAATTCATATAATATTGAAGTTCATATTTTCTGTGTTGGGGCTACCGAAAGGCTAATCACTCCGCGCTTTATGTGTCAATTAAAAGGCAGGTGAATAAATTTGACTTTTATTTTACCTGAGCAGTTGAGACCATCTCCTTGATAGCCGGTGTTACACGTGCATGTAAAGGACCCGTCTGTGTTGGTACAGGTGCCATTGGTCGAACAGGGGAATGATGTGCTACATTCATCGACATCTAGGTGGTTGATGGGAGGAAAGTGAACCAAGAATGAACAAGACTATCGGATGGATAGAATCACAACATATTAAAGGTTATCTTTCCTCTCCATATACATTAAATGAACACTGAATGTAAGGTGCATGTTTGAGTCGCTATAGAAATACCAATATCTCAATTAGGATCGAGTATTATAAATCAAATCGCATAATACATTCACTACTTGTTCAATTGGCCATTATTACACAAAGTTTAAATTGAAACCGTTTCTCTTTAATATTTCACACGGTTGTTTTTTTGTGGAGAGGATTTCGAAGCGAGATACATAACTCATACTTTCAAAATACATTCTATTTCATGTATATCCATAACATCAGGCTGTATTGAAAACCCTTTGTTTAACAATATAGTACATATTGTTGAAAGAACAGAAGCAAGATAATAATGTCATACCTTGACAATATGTTCCGTTGCCAATGTATCCATTGCGACAAGTACAGCTAAAGCTCCCTATGGTGTCAGTACAGTTTGCATTGACGTCACAGTCGTCGGTGTAAGTTTGACATTCATCAATATCTAAATAGAAAAGATGAAGATTACATTATGTTGTACAAAATCGATTTGCAGGATTTTCGAAATGTTTGTATTACACGATGAAGTTACACACAGTACTTTATTGCTTCAGTGAAAAACAATTATACTAAGTTCTTACACATTATGCATTGGTACCACATAACTTGGTTCCTATCCGCGCCACGGCAGAATAAAACATGGTAGGCAAGGAAGATATATAGTACTACGAGTATTACCTAGTGAGACTATACAGTGCGAGTCAAAAAAAACGAAACCGAACTTTGATAGCTTATAAATCCACAATTACAGACATATATATGTTGGTATTGGTATCACATTAAAGCTTGGGAAATTGCCTTTAAAATGATATATCACACATTTTGAGCACTTTACGCATCATCGAGCAAGATCTTATTATCCAAAGTCATGCACAAACTACCCGTGTCCAAGTTTGCCGTCGTCTTGTTCTAAACACAACAAAACAAGTAGTCCCCCATAATCAAAATAGCATAATTTTTTAACGAAAAAGTTTTGAGCAAAATAACTTAGCAGGATTGTTTATACACTTATTGAATAACTTATGTGCGAAAATAAAATTGGTCCGTCGAGTCACGCGTGAGTGAGCACACATTAAAGGCAGAATGTTCACTTTTTGACTCTTGTGACTTTTGAAAAGTGTCAATTTTGCCTTTAATGTGTGCTCACTCATGTATTACATGGCGGATCAATCTTATTTTCACAGAGATGCTAGTCAATCAGTGTAGGATCAATCCTGCCAAGGTATTTTGCTCAAAACCTTATCGTTTTTACGCTATTTTGAATAGGGGGACTTAGGTTTTTTGTTGTGTTTATCATGAATGAATGCGTCTGTTTACGTTTTTTTCTTCAAATTAACATTTCAAAAATATCATTTGGTGAATCACAACAAAATATCAGGTGGTTGCCAGTGTTGTCATGTTTATCGGGTGGAAGGGGATCACACACTGTCCTCACATCAGCAACCACACTGTTTGGAGGGAGGGGCCCCTGAATAGGACATGCAGGATGAAGTTATCTTTGACAATCAAACAACAGATGCAACCATTCACAAAACAAGAACACTGCAAACTTGGACACTGTAGTTTTTGCATGCCTTTGGATAATTAGGTCGCGTTCGGTGAAGCGTGAAGTGATCAGAGTGTATGATATATCATTTTAAAGGGAAGTCCTCAAGCTTTATCATGATACCAATATCAACATATATACTTTAGGATTTATGGATTTATAAGCTAACAAAGTCCGGTTTCGTTTTTTTTTACTCGCACTGTATTACCATAAAAGGAGAATGGTTTATCGTACCCGAGCTGCCCTCCCCCTTCCTAAAGGCTTCCATCCTATAGTCCTATCCTACTTCTATCCATTTGTACGTCCGTTTTCATAATGTTGGGGTTTCCTGTTTTTTTTTTTTTAAAGGGATAGTTAAGTTTGAGTTTAGAGGGCGCTTCGAGAAATCATTTTGTTGTGAAGTAATGCAAAACAAAAATGTAAGATTTGAAAGAGCATACAGTTTTAAAGACAGAATAAACATTGTTTATCGGTTCAGAAACAGCTGAAATAATCATAAGTATATCTGACTGGAATCAATGTTGAAGACAAACTTAAAATATTAAACTCAACAACATTTCAAAATATTTAACAATCCTACACATTTTTGAAATTATACCAACTTATTTCGTTCAAGTGTTTTGATGACATCTCTCTAACATGGCCATTAACAAATTATCTTAAAGGGGACCACCAGGCAAAGAACAACACATTATTATATGTTTTGGTACCGTTTTGTGATATCAAATAGATACCCAACATTTCGCAAAGGGTTGTTTAATTCATAAACAAAGCAATTAATTTCCAACACTTACGGAACCACTGCTATTTCCTGGTTCCATACGGGCCAACCATTTGCGAGTGCGCCAATGCAGCTATTCACGCGCACGTTTGTAAACAATAGATTCCCGGGCGATTCGTTCGCTCTGCACACGTTGCAATTCACCGCACACATAACAGTCTACGTAATTCAGACCGCATGAACGCATGCTTTAGAATTGTGATGCGTTTCCAATTTTTTTTTCTTTTTTTCTGGAAACATATTTTTGTGAACTTGTTGATGGAATGGAATACTAAAGATGTTACCTTTCTTTAATAAGAATATTATTTTTGGGTGGTGGTACCCTTTAACCAAACATGGCATGCCCATTTATTTCAGAAAACCAAAGTTTGAAGCTTGATTTGTCTGGAGGGCCCCCTCTTGTGTTGCCGGCTGTTTAAAACTAATTGAAAACAGCCCTGTATCTCAACAGTTTATATATACGTGTTACGAACATTCAATCATCATTTTAATTACTGAAATACGGTTTGACCAAGACTGTAATATCCCTTTAGTATCTAGTAACTTTGTTGACAAGTGCAGAAAGGGATGAATGGTTGGGATAATGTATACTTTTGTAATCTGATATGTCCACTAAGTAATATGTGACAAGTTTGCGTTGAATGGATGATGTATGGCTGAATAATGAGCGAAAATAAAAGAGATATTCGGTAACTCGTTGCATTTACTTTTTGCACAGTAATAACTATCCAGTAGATAGTTGTACATCTAAACACTTCAATCATATATATCTATATAACAAAAAATTAATTTGGAAAACCAAAAGCTGTTCCATGCTTCTATTGGTAACGCGAAAACAATGAGGTACCATTAAAAATGTAAAGGTATGTTAAATCGATGGAAATTTGTTCCACGTAATATTTCATGAATTATTTCTAATGCAATTATTAAGCCATTCCTCCATATGTGCATATATGTCATAGGAAAAAACTAACCCTCTGAAACTTACTTTCACAGTATGATCCATTCCCCATGATAAATCCACTAAAGCAGATACAGATGTGACTCCCTGGAGTGTTCGCACATACGGCGTATCGGTCACATACAACGGTTTCACACAAATCTATATCTGGTAAAGATAAGATAAAATAGACATTACGCAAAACGGGGAACAACAGGCTCGCCGATTCGAACAAAAACCTATGTATGGGGAGGGGGGAAGGGGGGTGGGGGGGGGGGCAGAGCATTGTTCACATACAATGCTCCCCCAATGCATTGTATTTACGGAACGAATCGGCGACTCTGGGGAACAAAGCATCATTCATATAAAATTAAAGTTTATATTTTCTGTTTTGGGGCTACCGAAAGGCTTATCACTCCGCACTTTATGTGTCAAAAGGCAGGTAAATCAATTTAACTTTTATTTTACCTGAGCAGTACACGCCATTTCCTTGATAGCCGGTGTTACAGGTGCATGTAAAGGACCCGTCTGTGTTGGTACAGGTGCCATCGGTCGAACAGGGGGATGATGAGCTACATTCATCGACATCTAGGTGGTTGATGGGAGGAAAGTGAACCATGCATGAACACGACCATCGGATGGATAGAATCATATATAAGGTTGTCTTTCCTCTTCATATACATCATAGGGATAGTTGAGTTCTGGTAGAGAGAGTACAGTTTTAGTCAAAACTGAATTTTAGTATCCAAAACCTGCACCATTACATTACAAACTCAAAAAGAATACAAAATAAGTAAAAAGCCTGTTATCATTCCAAAAGAGCTGTTAAAACTAAAGAGGGCGCTTTAAAAAAATGCATTTGTTTAAACCGTTTTAAATAAAATATTGTGCATGTGATGTTTCGTTGAAATATTTATTAGATAGAGAAATAATCAACAACTATCTAAAAAAAACTCTTTTAAAATTTTTTGAAAAGAGGAAGCATTTTAAAACGAATTTTAAAGGCTGGTTCAAAATTATCGAATACTTTACAAATATAATACGTGTGGTTTGCGGTTGCACCATGTGAGAGGGGAGGATTGGTGAGTCCTGAAAAGGACTATGGTAGTCCTAGAAAGGACTGATGGTAGTCCTAGAAAGGACTGTTGGTGTAGTCCTGAAAAGGACTGTTGGTATTCTTTCTAGGAGAGTCCTAAAAAGAACTGTTGGTAGTCCTAGAAAGGACTGTTGATAGTCCTAGAAAGGACTGTTGGGATAGTCCTGAAAAGGACATTGGTATTCTTTCTAGGGAAGTCCTAAAATGAACTGTTGGTAGTCCTAGAAAGGACTGTTGGTATTCTTTCTAGGAGAGTCCTAAAAAGAACTGTTGGTAGTCCTAGAAAGGACTGTTGATAGTCCTAGAAAGGACTGTTGGGATAGTCCTGAAAAGGACATTGGTATTCTTTCTAGGGGAGTCCTAAAAAGGACTGTTGGTAGTCCTAGAAAGGACTGTTGGGACAGTCCTGGAAAGGACTTTGGTATTGCGAGGAGAGGGTGGATGGTAGGAGGGGCTCGGCGTTTCGAATAGGTTGACTATCCGTCGTCAGGAGTGGTGACTTGTTGGCGTGCCCGGGCTTAAGGCTAGGGGTTGCGGACGTAGGTAACGTGCTATCGATGTGGTGTGCTATCGGCGACGCGTTGTGTGTGCTGCCGACGCTGGCGGCGCTGTAGTTTCTCGGCTCGCTGGGTGCGGACGTGAGTGACGCAAGGCTCTTCTGCGGTTGGCGGCTGGTGATGTACGGCTGGCTGGCTTGCTGGCTGTTGCCGACGCTGGCGGCGCTGTAGTCTCTCGGCTCGCTGGTTGTGGACGTGAGTGACGCAAGGCTCTTCTGCGGGTGGCGGCGGGTGATGTACTGCTGGCTGGCTGGCTGGCTGTTGCATGTTGGTACGCTGGTTGCGGACGCGAGTGACGCTAGGCTGCTCGGTTTCCTCTGTGGGTGGCGGCGGGTGATGTACTGCTGGCTGTGGTGGTGAAGTAGGCTGTGTCGGCGGTCTATCTGTGTCCTTGTTGATGAGTGGTTTCCAGATGTCGCTGATGTATAATCCTGTATCCTTGAGGTACTGTGTTGTGGCGGTGAATTTCGATGGCTTCTCGGATGCGGCGTGTGTTCCAGTGGTGATGGTGGTGATGAGCTTGCTGTCGTCCCATTGAATGATGTGTTCGTGCTGTTGTGCGTGCTTGACGATGGCTGACTTGTCCCAATCGCTGAGTCTGTAGCTGGTCTTGTGTTCCTTTAGTCGTGTTTCCAGATTTCTGCCAGTTTCCCCAATGTAGACTTGACTGCATTCGCATGGTATTCTGTAGACTGCT
The DNA here is from genome assembly GCA_037951105.1 of Echinarachnius parma. Lineage (NCBI taxonomy): Eukaryota > Metazoa > Echinodermata > Echinoidea > Clypeasteroida > Echinarachniidae > Echinarachnius > Echinarachnius parma. The sequence continues at coordinate 99,814 of JBAMJV010002085.1, forward strand.
GCTTTCTTGTGAAGTGGATGCCTGTCCTTGTGAGTGTGGGGTGCCGAGTGGAGCTTGTTAGATGAGCTATGTCGAACTTTGATGTCTGCTGCCTGGATGCGTTGAATCTTGTGTGAGGCTGGTCCGATATAGGGTAGAACGACTGTTTTTGTCGGTGGTGTAGCTATAGGTTGGTCCTCTTCCGTTGTGGTGTTGGCGTTGGCCTTGCTGGCTGGAATCCCGGTCTTGATCTTGTTTCTTGGGTACTTGTTGATGTCAGTGAGGGCAGTGATGACGTGCTGTATTTCCTGTTGCAGATGGTCGGCATCGCTGAGTTGGTGGGCTCGGCGGATGATGGTGTTGGGTACAGACTGAATAACTGCTGGATGGTGGAACGATCTGTAGTGCAGGTATCTGTCGGTGTGTGGGGGCTTCCTGTATACTTGGTGGGCGGGTTTACCGGATGGCGATCTAGTAACAAGGACGTCTAAGAAGGGGATGCTGTTGTGTTCCTCGGTCTCCATGGTGAATTTGATGCTCGGGTGTTGCTGGTTGATGTGGGTGAGGAATGTGTCCAAGTCGTCTCTGCTGCGCGGCCAGATGACAAATGTTTTCGTCGACGTATCGAAGCCAGAGGGAAGAACATTGCGAAGATGCCTGTAGTGCTGTTGTTTCGAAGTAGTCCATGAATATGTTGGCTATGACGGGTGAAAGTGGTGATCTCATGGCTGCGCCTTGTAGTTGATTGTAGTAGTTGTTTTGAAGGATGTTGAGTTGAGACAGAAGATGATGAGGTCGTGAATTTGGTCCGGTGTGAGCTTGGTTCTCTCGGAGAGTGTGTCGTCAGCTTCGAGACGATCTTTGACGATTATGCAGGCTTCGGTGACAGGAACGCTGGTGAAGAGGGATATAACGTCAAAGATGATTTCTGTGTCTTGTATGGTTGTCTCGGAGAGAATGTCGACGACATGCTTGGAGTTGTTGATGTGATGCTGCGACTGTCCTACAAGAGGTTGAAGAATTGATGTCAGGTGTCTAGCGGTGTTGTAGCACGGCGACACTCGGGTTGAAATAATAGGACGAAGTGGGATGGCGGGTTTGCGGATCTTCGGCAGGCCAAACAAGATGGAGCAGGTAGCTGAAGATGAACGGAGCTGGACTAGATGGCGTCTAGTCTGTGTAGTGAGAGTAGCTGCTTGTTCAGTTTCCTCTCAGTGTAGTCTTCATTGTTGATAAGTACAGTGGCGTTTCTCTTGTCTGCTACATAGGTCCTTGATGGCGGTTTGCTCTTGTTTGCTGATGATGGGTTGTGGCGGCTTGGCTGTTGAAAGCGTTTGCGTGACTTGAAGACGGATGCTGTCTGCTGCGGGTCTGCTCAGGAATCTTAGTTTGGGTTCAACTTGTTACAAATGGTGATGTTTATGGATATTTCAGCCGTTTCTGAACCGATTTTAAACAAATAAAGTTTATTCTGCCATAACAATTGTATGCCCTTTCAAATTTGACACTCAGTTTTTCATTATCTCACCAAAAAACAATATTTTGTGTAGCGCCCTCTCCACCAAAACTCTACTATCCCTTTAAATGAACACTGAATGTAAGGTGCATATTTGAGTCGCTATGGAAATACCAATATGACATCAGAATCGAATCGTATAAATCAAATCTTATATAATACCTTCACGACTTGTTCATTATTACACAAAGTTAAACATTGAAACCGTTTCTCGTTAATATTTCACACAATGTTTTTTTTGTGGAGAGGATTTCGAAGTGAGATACTCATACAATACTCATACTTTCAAAATACGTTCTTAATCAAACACAAAAGGGAACTGCCGTATAAACAATTGCTCATAATTTATCAAACAAAGAATCATTTCAAGATTTCGTCTCGCCAAAATATCTCTGTGATAGTTAGAAAAACAACATGGTAAAAATAAGAGGTAATCATTATTCCATGGATGAGTAAGCACACATTAAAAAGAAAATTGTCGTATTCAAAAATTCGCAAAAGTTATATTAATATTACAATTATACTCCCTGGAGTGTTCGCACATACGGCGTTTGCGTCAAATACGAAGCGTTCACACACAAATAATTACACATGTTTAGCTGGTAGAGTATAAGATACACAACCATTCATGTTTGTTTAGGGTATTTTGTTATAAAAAAAGATGAAAATAGTTATCACGCAAAACGGGAAACAAAACATAATTCATATAATATTGAAGTTCATATTTTCGGTGTTGGGGCTACCGAAAGGCTAATCACTCCGCGCTTTATGTGTCAATTAAAAGGCAGGTGAATAAATTTGACTTTTATTTTACCTGAGCAGTTGAGACCATCTCCTTGATAGCCGGTGTTACACGTGCATGTAAAGGACCCGTCTGTGTTGGTACAGGTGCCATTGGTCGAACAGGGGAATGATGTGCTACATTCATCGACATCTAGGTGGTTGATGGGAGGAAAGTGAACCAAGAATGAACAAGACTATCGGATGGATAGAATCACAACATATTAAAGGTTATCTTTCCTCTCCATATACATTAAATGAACACTGAATGTAAGGTGTATGTTTGAGTCGCTACAGAAATACCAATATCTCAATCAGGATCGAGTATTATAAATCAAATCGTATAATACATTCACGACTTGTTCAATTGGCCATTATTACACAAAGTTTAAATTGAAACCGTTTCTCTTTAATATTTCACACGGTTGTTTTTTTGTGGAGAGGATTTCGAAGCGAGATACATAACTCATACTTTCAAAATACATTCTATTTCATGTATATCCATAACATCAGGCTGTATTGAAAACCCTTTGTTTAACAATATAGTCCATAGTGTTGAAAGAACAGAAGCAAGATAATAATATCATACCTTGACAATATGTTCCGTTGCCAATGTATCCATTGCGACAAGTACAGCTAAAGCTCCCTATGGTGTCAGTACAGTTTGCATTGACGTCACAGTCGTCGGTGTAAGTTTGACATTCATCAATATCTAAATAGAAAAGATGAAGATTACATTATGTTGTACAAACTCGATTTGCAGGATTTTCGAAATGTTTGTATTACACGATGAAGTTACACACAGTACTTTATTGCTTCAGTGAAAAACAATTATACTAAGTTCTTACACATTATGCATTGGTACCACATAACTTGGTTCCTATCCGCGCCACGGCAGAATAAAACATGGTAGGCAAGGAAGATATATAGTACTACGAGTATTACCTAATGAGACTATATTACCATAAAAGGAGAATGGTTTATCGTACCCGAGCTGCCCTCCCCCTTCCTAAAGGCTTCCATCCTATAGTCCTATCCTACTTCTATCCATTTGTACGTCCGTTTTCATAATGTTGGGGTTTCCTGTTTTTTTTTTTTTAAAGGGATAGTTAAGTTTGAGTTTAGAGGGCGCTTCGAGAAATCATTTTGTTGTGAAGTAATGCAAAACAAAAATGTAAGATTTGAAAGAGCATACAGTTTTAAAGACAGAATAAACATTGTTTATCGGTTCAGAAACAGCTGAAATAATCATAAGTATATCTGACTGGAATCAATGTTGAAGACAAACTTAAAATATTAAACTCAACAACATTTCAAAATATTTAACAATCCTACACATTTTTGAAATTATACCAACTTATTTCGTTCAAGTGTTTTGATGACCTCTCTCTAACATGGCCATTAACAAATTATCTTAAAGGGGACCACCAGGCAAAGAACAACACATTATATGTTTTGGTACCGTTTTGTGATATCAAATAGATACCCAACATTTCGCAAAGGGTTGTTTAATTCATAAACAAAGCAATTAATTTCCACCACTTACGGAACCACTGTTATTTCCTGGTTCCATACGGGCCAACCATTTGCGAGTGCGCCAATGCAGCTATTCACGCGCACGTTTGTAAACAATATATTCCCGGGCGATTCGTTCGCTCTGCACACGTTGCAATTCACCGCACACATAGCAGTCTACGTAATTCAGACCGCATGAACACATGCTTTAGAATGGTGATGCGTTTCCAATTTTGTTTTTCTTTTTCTGGAAACATATCTTTGTGAACTTGTTGATGGAATGGAATACTAAAGATGTTACCTTTCTTTAATAAGAATATTATTTTTGGGTGGTGGTACCCTTTAACCAAACATGGCATGCCCATTTATTTCAGAAAACCAAAGTTTGAAGCTTGATTTGTCTGGAGGGCACCCTCTTGTGTTGCCGGCTGTTTAAAACTAATTGAAAACAGCCCTGTATCTCAACAGTTTATATATTTACGAACATTCAATCATCATTTTAATTACTGAAATACGGTTTGACCAAAACTGTAATATCCCTTTAGTATCTAGTAACTTTGTTGACAAGTGCAGAAAGTGATGAATGGTTGGGATAATGTATACTTTTGTAATCTGATATGTCCACTAAGTAATATGTGACAAGTTTGCGTTGAATGGATGATGTATGGCTGAATAATGAGCGAAAATAAAAGAGATATTCGGTAACTCGTTGCATTTACTTTTTGCACAGTAATAACTATCCAGTAGATAGTTGTACATCTAAACACTTCAATCATATATATCTATATAACGAAAAATTAATTTGGAAAATCAAAAGCTGTTCCATGCTTCTATTGGTAACGCGAAAACAATGAGGTACCATTAAAAATGTAAAGGTATGTTAAATCGATGGAAATTTGTTCCACGTAATATTTCATGAATTATTTCTAATGCAATTATTAAGCCATTCCTCCATATGTGCATATATGTCATAGGAAAAAAACTAACCCTCTGCAACTTACTTTCACAGTATGATCCATTCCCCATGATAAATCCACTAAAGCAGATACAGATGTGACTCCCTGGAGTGTTCACACATACGGCGTATCGGTCACATACAACGGTTTCACACAAATCTATATCTGGTAAAGATAAGATAAAATAGACATTACGCAAAACGGGGAACAACAGGCTCGCCGATTCGAACAAAAACCTATGTACGGGGAGGGGGGAAGGGGGGGGGGGGCAGAGCATTGTTCACATACAATGCTCCCCCAATGCATTGTATTTACGGAACGAATTTTAAAGGCTGGTTCAAAATTATCGAATACTTTACAAATATAATACGTGTGGTTTGCGGTTGCACCATGTGAGAGGGGAGGATTGGCGAGTCCTGAAAAGGACTATGGTAGTCCTAGAAAGGACTGATGGTAGTCCTAGAAAGGACTGTTGGTGTAGTCCTGAAAAGGACTGTTGGTATTCTTTCTAGGAGAGTCCTAAAAAGAACTGTTGGTAGTCCTAGAAAGGACTGTTGATAGTCCTAGAAAGGACTGTTGGGATAGTCCTGAAAAGGACATTGGTATTCTTTCTAGGGGAGTCCTAAAATGAACTGTTGGTAGTCCTAGAAAGGACTGTTGGTATTCTTTCTAGGAGAGTCCTAAAAAGAACTGTTGGTAGTCCTAGAAAGGACTGTTGATGGTCCTAGAAAGGACTGTTGGGATAGTCCTGAAAAGGACATTGGTATTCTTTCTAGGGGAGTCCTAAAAAGGACTGTTGGTAGTCCTAGAAAGGACTGTTGGGACAGTCCTGGAAAGGACTTTGGTATTGCGAGGAGAGGGTGGATGGTAGGAGGGGCTCGGCGTTTCGAATAGGTTGACTATCCGTCGTCAGGAGTGGTGACTTGTTGGCGTGCCCGGGCTTAAGGCTAGGGGTTGCGGACGTAGGTAACGTGCTATCGATGTGGTGTGCTATCGGCGACGCGTTGTGTGTGCTGCCGACGCTGGCGGCGCTGTAGTTTCTCGGCTCGCTGGGTGCGGACGTGAGTGACGCAAGGCTCTTCTGCGGTTGGCGGCTGGTGATGTACGGCTGGCTGGCTTGCTGGCTGTTGCCGACGCTGGCGGCGCTGTAGTCTCTCGGCTCGCTGGTTGCGGACGTGAGTGACGCAAGGCTCTTCTGCGGGTGGCGGCGGGTGATGTACTGCTCGCTGGCTGGCTGGCTGTTGCATGTTGGTACGCTGGTTGCGGACGCGAGTGACGCTAGGCTGCTCGGTTTCCTCTGTGGGTGGCGGCGGGTGATGTACTGCTGGCTGTGGTGGTGAAGTAGGCTGTGTCGGCGGTCTATCTGTGTCCTTGTTGATGAGTGGTTTCCAGATGTCGCTGATGTATAATCCTGTATCCTTGAGGTACTGTGTTGTGGCGGTGAATTTCGATGGCTTCTCGGATGCGGCGTGTGTTCCAGTGGTGATGGTGGTGATGAGCTTGCTGTCGTCCCATTGAATGATGTGTTCGTGCTGTTGTGCGTGCTTGACGATGGCTGACTTGTCCCAATCGCTGAGTCTGTAGCTGGTCTTGTGTTCCTTTAGTCGTGTTTCCAGATTTCTGCCAGTTTCCCCAATGTAGACTTGACTGCATTCGCATGGTATTCTGTAGACTGCTGCTTTCTTGTGAAGTGGATGCCTGTCCTTGTGAGTGTGGAGTGCCGAGTGGAGCTTGTTAAATGAGCTATGTCGAACTTTGATGTCTGCTGCCTGGATGCGTTGAATCTTGTGTGAGGCTGGTCCGATATAGGGTAGAACGACTGTTTTTGTCGTTGGTCCTCTTCCGTTGTGGTGTTGGCGTTGGCCTTGATCTTGTTTCTTGGGTACTTGTTGATGTCAGTGAGGGCAGTGATGACGTGCTGTATTTCCTGTTGCAGATGGTCGGCATCGCTGAGTTGGTGGGCTCGGCGGATGATGGTGTTGGGTACAGACTGAATAACTGCTGGATGGTGGAACGATCTGTAGTGCAGGTATCTGTCGGTGTGTGGGGGCTTCCTGTATACTTGGTGGGCGGGTTTACCGGATGGCGATCTAGTAACAAGGACGTCTAAGAAGGGGATGCTGTTGTGTTCCTCGGTCTCCATGGTGAATTTGATGCTCGGGTGTTGCTGGTTGATGTGGGTGAGGAAGGTGTCCAAGTCGTCTCTGCTGCGCGGCCAGATGACAAATGTTTTCGTCGACGTATCGAAGCCAGAGGGAAGAACATTGCGAAGATGCCTGTAGTGCTGTTGTTTCGAAGTAGTCCATGAATATGTTGGCTATGACGGGTGAAAGTGGTGATCTCATGGCTGCGCCTTGTAGTTGATTGTAGTAGTTGTTTTGAAGGATGTTGAGTTGAGACAGAAGATGATGAGGTCGTGAATTTGGTCCGGTGTGAGCTTGGTTCTCTCGGAGAGTGTGTCGTCAGCTTCGAGACGATCTTTGACGATTATGCAGGCTTCGGTGACAGGAACGCTGGTGAAGAAGGATATAACGTCAAAGATGATTTCTGTGTCTTGTATGGTTGTCTTGGAGAGAATGTCGACGAAATGCTTGGAGTTGTTGATGTGATGCTGCGACTGTCCTACAAGAGGTTGAAGAATTGATGTCAGGTGTCTAGCGGTGTTGTAGCACGGCGATACTCGGGTTGAAATAATAGGACGAAGTGGGATGGCGGGTTTGCGGATCTTCGGCTGGCCAAACAAGATGGAGCAGGTAGCTGAAGATGAACGGAGCTGGACTAGATGGCGTCTAGTCTGTGTAGTGAGAGTAGCTGCTTGTTCAGTTTCCTCTCAGTGGCTTGTGTGGGATCCTTCTTGAGCTGCTTGTAGGTCGGAGTCTCAATGAGGGCGCGGATTTTGTCATTGTAGTCTTCATTGTTGATAAGTACAGTGGCGTTTCTCTTGTCTGCTACATAGGTCCTTGATGGCGGTTTGCTCTTGTTTGCTGATGTTGGGTTGTGGCGGCTTGGCTGTTGAAAGCGTTTGCGTGACTTGAAGACGGATGCTGTCTGCTGCGGGTCTGCTCAGGAATCTTAGTTTGGGTTCAACTTGTTACAAATGGTGATGTTTATGGATATTTCAGCCGTTTCTGAACCGATTTTAAACAAATCAAGTTTATTCTGCCATAACAATTGTATGCTCTTTCAAATTTGACACTCAGTTTTTCATTATCTCACCAAAAAATATTTTGTGTAGCGCCCTCTCCACCAAAACTCTACTATCCCTTTAAATGAACACTGAATGTAAGGTGCATGTTTGAGTCGCTATGGAAATACCAATATGACATCAGAATCGAATCGTATAAATCAAATCTTATATAATACCTTCACGACTTGTTCATTATTACACAAAGTTAAACATTGAAACCGTTTCTCTTTAATATTTCACACAATGTTTTTTTTGTGGAGAGGATTTCGAAGTGAGATACTCATACAATACTCATACTTTCAAAATACGTTCTTAATCAAACACAAAAGGGAACTGCCGTATAAACAATTGCTCATAATTTATCAAACAAAGAATCATTTCAAGATTTCGTCTCGCCAAAATATCTCTGTGATAGTTAGAAAAACAACATGGTAAAAATAAGAGGTAATCATTATTCCATGGATGAGTAAGCACACATTAAAAAGAAAATTGTCGTATTCAAAAATTCGCAAAAGTTATATTAATATTACAATTATACTGCCTGGAGTGTTCGCACATACGGCGTTTGCGTCAAATACGAAGCGTTCACACACAAATAATTACACATGTTTAGCTGGTAAGGTATAAGATACACAATCATACATGTTTGTTTAGGGTATTTTGTTATAAACAAAAGATGAAAACAGTTATCACGCAAAACGGGGAACAAAACATAATTCATATCAAATGAAAGTTTTAAAGTTTTTGTTTTGGGGCAACCGAAAGGCTTATCACTCGGCACTTGACGTGTCAAAGGCAGGTGAATCAATTTGACTTTTATTTTACCTGAGCAGTTGAGGCCATTTCCTTGATAGCCGGTGTTACACGTGCATGTAAAGGACCCATCTGTGTTGGTACAGGTGCCATTGGTCGAACAGGGGAATGATGTGCTACATTCATCGACATCTAGGTGGTTTATGGGAGGAAAGTGAACCATAATTGAACTCGACCATCGGATGGATAGAATCCAAACATATATAAGGTTATCTTTCCTCTTTATATACATTAAATGAACACTGAATGTAAGGTGCATGTTTGAGTCGCTATGGAAATGCCAATATCACAATCAGAATCGATTCGTATAAATCAGATCTTATAATACATTCACGACTTGTTCAGTTGTTCATTATTACACAAAGTGAAACATTGAAACCGTTTCTCTTTAATATTTCACACAGTTTTTTTTGTGGAGAGGATTTCGAAGCGAGATACAATACTCATACTTTCAAAATACGTTCTTAATCATGTTAACCCTAATGAGGCCGGGGGGGGCCATAATGGCCCCCCCCCCCCCCCCTCCGGAATTTGTTGTATTGCTCCAAAACGCTGCAAGATGACGCGCCGCTGCTTGGTGACTTTTTTCTTTCGGGTCTTGCGCACGTTTTAAAACAAAAATTTCGAAAATCGGACCCTCCGTTACAAAGTCACGTGACCTTTTGTCTATGCATGTCAGCCCGAAAATCGCTAAATTTCGTGATTTGTGTACAAAACATATGGAAATATCAATTTTCATAAAATGAGGTGTATTATTAGATATTTGGTGTTGTTTACATTTTATATGTTGGTTTTGGGGTTCAAAACAGTTAAATTATAGTTAGAAATAAAATAAACAACAAAAACAATAAAATACATAAGTTAAAAAAACAAAGAAATACATAAGAAATTAATAAAACAATAGAAAACAAAAGGAAGAACCGGGCTCTTCCAATTTTTTTTGCTGTAGTATCATTTCAAATGCTCTAAAGAATATATGTAGTGAAAACCAGAGTTTAATTATGAAGAATATATGATTTATGGGTAAAAATATGAATTTCATGACTTATTTGCATAAATTACCATAAATATGCAAATTAATGAATTTTTCAAAATTTTTAAAAATTACCATTGCATTCTATACACTTCACTTATCACGCGTGCAAATTTTTACGGCGACCGGCCGCTCCGCGGCCGAGATCTTAGGGGGGGGGGGGGGGGGGGCCATAATGGCCCCCCCCCCCCCCCGGCCTGCTGAAGACCTCAAATAGCCCGGCCTTAATAGGGTTAATCAAACACAAAATGGAACTACCCTCTAAACAACTGCTCATAATTTATCAAACAAAGAATCATTTCAAGATTTCGTCACGCCAAAATATCTCTATGATAGTTAGAAAAATAACATGGTAAAAATAAGAGGTAACCATTATTTCATGGTTGAGTAAACACATATTAAAGAGAAAATTGTCGTATTCAAAAATTCGCAAAAGTAATATTAATATTACAATAATAATTCCTGGAGTGTTCGCACATACGGCGTTTGCGTCAAATACAAAGCTTTCACACACAAATAATTACACATGTATAGCTGGTAGAGTATAAGATACACAACCATTCATGTTTGTTTAGGGTATTTTGTTATAAAAAAGATGAAAATAGTTATCACGCAAAACGGGGAACAAAACATAATTCATATAAAATTGAAGTTCATATTTTCTGTGTTGGGGCTACCGAAAGGCTAATCACTCCGCGCTTTATGTGTCAATTAAAAGGCAGGTGAATACATTTGACTTTTATTTTACCTGAGCAGTTGAGGCCATTTCCTTGATAGCCGGTGTTACACGTGCATGTAAAGGACCCGTCTGTGTTGGTACAGGTGCCATCGGTCGAACAGGGGAATGATGTGCTACATTCATCGACATCTAGGTGGTTGATGGGAGGAAAGTGATCCAAGAATGAACAAGACTATCGGATGGATAGAATCACAACATATTAAAGGTTATCTTTCCTCTCCATATACATTAAATGAACACTAAATGTAAGGTGTATGTTTGAGTCGCTACAGAAATACCAATATCTCAATCAGGATCGAGTATTATAAATCAAATCGTATAATACATTCACGACTTGTTCAATTGGCCATTATTACACAAAGTTTAAATTGAAACCGTTTCTCTTTAATATTTCACAGTTGTTGTTTTTTTTTGTGGAGAGGATTTCGAAGCGAGATACATAACTCATACTTTCAAAATACATTCTATTTCAAGTATATCTATCACATCAGGTTGAATTGAAAACCCTTTAATTTTGTTATACAATATATAGTCCATATTGTTGAAAGAACAGAAGCAAGATAATAATGTCATACCTTGACAATATGTTCCGTTGCCAATGTATCCATTGCGACAAGTACAGCTAAAGCTCCCTATGATGTCAGTACAGTTTGCATTGACGTCACAGTCGTCGGTGTAAGTTTGACATTCATCAATATCTAAATAGAAAAGATGAAGATTACATTGTGTTGTACAAACTCGATTTGCAGGATTTTCGAAATGTTTGTATTACACGATGAAGTTACACACAGTACTTTATTGATTCAGTGAAAAACTATTATACTAAGTTTTTACACATTATGCATTGGTACCACATAACTTGGTTCCTACCCGCGCCACGGCAGAATAAAACATGGTAGGCAAGGAAGATATCAAGTACTATGAGTGTTACCTATAGTGAGACAGTTACCATAAAAGGAGAATGGTGTATCGTACCCGTACCGCCCTCCTTCTTCCTAAAGGCTTCCATCCTACCTATCCTACTTCCATCAGTTTGTACGTCCGTTTTCATAATTCTAGGGTTTCCTTTTATTTTGTGTTAAAGGGATAGTTAAGTTTTGGTTAAGAGGGCGCTTCGATAAATCATTTTGTTGTGAAGTAATGCAAAACAAAAGTGTAAGATTTGAGAGAGGCATACAAATTTAAAGACAGAATAAATATTGTTTGATCAAAATCGGTTCAGAAACAGCTGAAATATTCATAAGTTTATCTAATTGGAATCAATGTTGGAGACAAACTTATAATATTAAACTCAACATTAAACATTTTAAAATATTTAATAATCCTACACATTTTTGAAAATATACCAACGTATTTCGTTCAATTGTTTTGATGACCTTTCTCTATCATGGCCATTAACAAATTATCTTAACCAAACATGGCATGCCGATTTATTTCAGAAAAAGAAAGTTTGAAACTTGAGTTGTCTGGAGGGCGCCCTCTTGTGTTACCGGCTTTTTAAAACAAATTGAAAACAACCCTGTTTCTCAACCGTTTATACGTTTAACGACCATTCAATCATCATTTAATTATAACCGTTAATTTTTTATAACAACCTATAAGTTTTAATTACTAAAATTCGGTTTGACCAAAACTGTAATATCCCTTTAATCAGGTAACTTTGTTGACAAGTGCAGAAAGTAATGAATGGTTGGGATAAAGTATCCTTTTGTAATCTGATATGTCCACTAAGTAATATGTGACAAGTTCACGTTAAATGGATGATATATGGCATTTACTTTTTGCACAGTAATAACTATCCAGTAGATAGTTATACATCTTCTATCATATATATCTATATAACGAAAAATCAATTCGGAAAAACAAAAGCTGTTCCATCCTTCTATTGGTAATGTGAATGCAATGAGGTACCATTATAAAGACAAAGGTAATGAGGTAACTTTATAAATGTAAAGTTATGTTAAATCGATTGAAATTTGTTCCACGTAATATTTCATGAATGATTTTTAAGGCAATTATTTCTCAATACCTCCATTATTGCTATACTGATTGTACATCATGCCGACTATCTTGCCCATATCAAACCAGTATTTGGCGTTTTGAAATTATTGAATGTATCTTAATGATTTTAATATTATTTATTTATTCATGTTATAAAGATTTGATCCCATGTAGTCTTTCAACTTCTTTCCATCTTAATTCTGATAAATATACATATGCGAAATCAAGTACATTATAGCTTACCACGTCTGAATACTAATGTAGCCATGAACTCTACCAACAATTGTGGAATCAATTACCGATGCGCCTAGAATTAGGCCCCACTATATCAGTTTTCAAACGGAGATATAAATTAATTATGTTGCAATAAATATTTTTTGCTTTCAATTCAAGTAATTTGTTGCATGTCTTAGTTATGTAGGTAAGTTTTAATTCAATTTTATATTTAAAATGTACTCTGTTGCAGCATTCAGTAATAATAATAATAATAAATAATAATAAATGATAAATTAATTTCAATACATAATTTAGATATTTAAACGTGTTTACTAGTATTTTCGTTAATATAATATTATAAGATTATGGATCAGATGATAATGATAACGATAACGAAATTACCTTAATTTCTACAATAAATGTCATTTTATTACAACCTTGTTTTTATCTGGTTATTGATAGCTTATAGGTTAATGTTCGTAAACGGCTACCGTACTTGCACGAACCTACCAAAAAGAAACCCGTAATAATATTTAAATTAATAGTTTGACAATACAATACAGGAAGAATGCCTTGGGAAATGAGATGTACTATGCCCTTTTACTGATCTTTCAATAACAAATACAAAATCATATTTTCTTGATTTACCGTCATAAACCTTGAAACCACCCGGTTTTGCGAACCCCTCTGTGACTATATAGGGTTTCGGCCATACGTCTGGGTTCCTCTCGGCCACACCGATGCCCTGATGGTCCCAGTCAGTCCACAGGAGCGTTTCTCGATGCCAGACCAGAGCAAACGGGTGAGAGACACCGTGTGAGCTGTCGAAGAGAAGTCTTCGGTCCCCACCGTAGATGTCCGAGGATTCGATCTTATCAAGCAGGGCGTCACACCAGAACAGCCGACTCCCTATTGTGGTATGATTCGTTTATTACTCATTTTCAACAATTTAAGTCACGATCGAGGAAAGAATTTTATCTTTATATTTATAGAAATATAAGTTTGTATATTTATATAAAATCATGCATTTTTTTTTTTTTTGTTAACGAGAATTGTGTACATCTGATTATTGTATTTTTGTATTATGTTGACCTGCAGGGCCCTGATTATAAGCAGATATTTCGGCCTTTATGTCGTGTTTTCAAATAACTCATAACAATAAGGCATTATATCGCTACGCCCCATGAATCCAGGTCTTTTCTAGTCTGGCGAACAAATATTGCGCAATCTTTAAGCTAAGCACGACCAATCACTTCTCGCGGTATAGGTAAAATGGTTAAAGAGATTCGAGACCCCAAATACGTACGCGTAAGGCTGACCCCTACCTGTCCAGAATTGACCCTACTTACCCTCTGCATCGTGGGTCAGTCCATTCGGCCAGCCGAGGTCCGTGTCTACGATGACCTGTCGTGCTTGACCATCCAGATCTGACATTTCTATCTTACGAGAACCCGAGTCTGTCCAATAAAGCTTCCTATTAGAATTCATCATATTTGAAATTTGAATAATATTGCGAACAGGTTATATTGGTAAAAGATGATTTGGGTAGGTTTATATTTGTTTGAATATTTAATAGTTGATTGACTTTGTTTCAAAATTAACAATACAGACTACGAAGACACCATATCTTGTTTGAAGTTGAGGATGTCTTTGGAAAGGAATGTTGAAGGGAATATCAAGCAAAGTACATTATATTTGCATGAAAACACATGTTTTCAATAGTCATAACTATGATACGTGTGTTTTTAGTTAGTTTATTAACCGTTTGATTTATGGTAGAATCCTGTTATCTGATTGGTTGAAAGGGAGACGTTGATTTCAATTTATGAACACTGCATAACGTGTTAATGCACATATTATTGAACTCAGTCACTGTCAGGGATAACTTCGTGCGGAGTATCAAACATTTGAAGTTAGACTCGTACCAGGGGTCGAGGTAGTATTGCTATGATGTTGTGATCACCTCAGATCGACATCAATGGTGTCCATCACAATCTAACGTTATATAAACCCCTCAAAAAAAGTTCGGAAACTCAAGTTTGATCGATCATATCTCTCGTGTTTTTTAATAAGAATACTCGAAATCGGTGTCACAATAAAGCCTCATTATATACCTTTCAAACAATGCATTATGTGTAGTGATTATGCAATTGGGGCGATTGCAGTAGCCCAGAGAATAGGGGGAGGCAGGAAGTGAAATCTCGCAAAATGGCCCCAATGCATTCAATTTACGAGTGCAAGACTGTGTTGACCAGTTTTCTAAAGGTTAACATTTTATTGAATGCTGCCACCCTTTCCATTCATCAAAATTGTTGAATTTGATACTATTTTAATGGAAATTATCTCTTCCTTACGATGGCATATTAATCGTAAGGATTATGCAAATGGGGTGTGTGCAGCGAACCGGAATATGGAGATGGGTCGAGTGTGAAATCAGACAAAAAGATATGGAGTTGACAAAAAATCAGAGCGTTGCATTTTTTTCGAGTTTTGGGAGGATTTTTTAGCATTTCAAATAAAATAGTCATGATCAAATATGATATCAACGGAAAGCCCAACAACTCTTCTGTATGAAAATGTGAAATTTATAATGATTTTTGTAAAGGGCGGCTGCAGGGAGATGAATGGGAGGGAGCCTCAAAAGTGACCCATTTTGTAACGCTCTGATTTCAAGGCACTATTCATGCGTTTTCAATTGAATTCCTCTCATTCATGGCCAACTCATTCAAGTCGCATTACATCCTCTACACAATGGTATACAGATACCGACACCAAATCAGAGCGTTTTGAAACTTGTAGCATGATTCTACCTGTGTCTGATCTTTTTGTCTGATTTCGCACTCGACCCATCTCCATATTCCGGTTCGCTGCACACACCCCATTTGCATAATCCTTACGATTAATATGCCATCGTAAGGAAGATATAATTTCCATTAAAATGGTATCAAATTCAACAATTTTGATGAATGGAAAGGGTGGCAGCATTCAATAGAATGTTAACCTTTAGAAAACTGGTCAACACAGTCTTGCACTCGTAAATTGAATCTAGGGTTAGGGTTAGGGTTGGGGCCGTTTTGCGAGATTTCACTTCCTGCCTCCCCCTATTCTCTGGGCTACTGCAATCGCCCCAATTGCATAATCACTACACATAATGCATTTTTTGAAAGGTATATAATGAGGCTTTATTGTGACACCGATTTCGAGTATTCTTATTAAAAATACGAGAGATATGATCGATGAAACTTGAGTTTCCGAACTTTTTTGAGGTGTTTAGTTCAGTTACCTGTTACTGGGCAATACTAAAATTGCCATCGGTTCATCTAGGGTTCCTAGTAGAATACGGTGGTTGCTTCCATTGAAGTGGATAGCCTCTATGGTATCGTTACCAGCATCCGTCCAGAAAATAGTTTGTGATTGACTATCCACAACCATGCCTTCGGGTCCTATGGAACATAATTAATGTATTTAGCGCTATATAAGCAATTATATCATTATGAATAGTATTATTAAAGGCATTCATAGTAAAAAGTCAATCATGCTTCAATTGTAATGATAAATCATCGACCTTCATTAACATGATGAACGAACTTTGAACGTTTATCATAATGTTGTATGAATATTTCATACATTATCACCTTTTATTAATAGTTAAATTTTTCTAGATTGTAATTTCGTTTGTGAGTTGTAATCAAACTTTTTCATTTATCAACAAGTTCTCTACCGGAAGTGCAGATAAACGAACCGAAGACAATGTGCTAACAAATATAAAAATTCAAGAATATATATATGTATACATACTAATGAGTCCACTGACGATCTCCCTTTGGTTCGTGCCATTTATGTTTGCCACCTGGATGGAGCCCGAGTCGATATCGGTCCAGAAGATAGCTTGTTGGTAGGGATCATAGTCGATGGCCACTGGCCTCGAGACGTTTTGAAGGGGAAGCGGGGTGAAACTCAGGTTGGATGTCGATCCCGTCGAGATCGTCCCGCCTTCTATATCCGCGACGAACAGTAGCGAGCCTGTAACCGTGGTAACCGAAAATGGAAACAAAAGTTGAAATTGAAATATTGTGTTAAGAAACAGTGTGTATAATTGGCAAATAAATTCTGACATAGACATACGAAATGTTATATAAAGGGGTAGTTGAGTATTGGTATAGAGGGCGCTACACAAAATAATTTTGTTGTGAGATAATGAAAAACTGAGTGTCATATTCGAAAGAGCATACGATTTTAATGACAGAATAAACTTTATTTGATCAAAATCGGTTCAGAAATGGCTGAAATATCCATAAACATAACAATTTGTAATAAATATGGGGCCCCACAATTATTCGATCATTTTGAACCAGCCGTTAAAATATTTTGTTTAATGCTTCCTCTTTTTCAAAATGTACAAAAGAGGTTTTTAATAGTTATTGATTATCTCTCTATCTAATCACTATTTCAACAAAACATCCCATGCACAATATTTGATTTTAAATGGTTGATACCGATGAGTGCTTAGAGAGCGCCCTCTTGAGTTTTAACGGCTCTTTTTTTAATGATAACATGCTTTTTACTTAGTCATTTGCAATTTTGTATTCCTTTCGATCATGGTGGAGTTATAACTACTAGTTTGTAATGTAATGGTGCAGGTTTTGGTTACTAAAATTCAGTTTGACCAAAACTGTACTTTCTTTACCAGAACTCAACTATCCCTTTAAAGGGACAGTCCCTCTTTTACAAAACGTCTGAACAGTTTCCAGTTGACGGATGGGGATGAATGTAACACATACACAAACAATCAGATCGAACAGCCCTGTAATTTGGATTCTACGAATGAAAAACGAATGCGTCCCTCCATCAAACTATATATCGGTCAATAAAGGAGTTTAACTGATTTAGCATAATATTACAACAATATTGTACTTATTCTTGTAAAGGTATTGTAAAGCCGACATTTGTAAAGGTATGTCACGGAAAAAGATCTCAAAAATGAAGAATATATAATTACATGTATATAGTCAGTTTAAGCGAGGTTTGGTTATTTTGTTTAGTATTCGCTTATGCCGTTGTTATTTGTGCGCGGGTCACGTAGCTAGCGCGGATCACGTAGGGGTCACGCATACCAATGTGGTACTCCGTGGAATCCGTGTGCGAACTTTCTCACAGGGTGAATACACGTATAATGCACAATTAAACGTTGGACGACGGTTTATTATTTTTAAGTCTATAACTCCACGAAAAAAGATGTCAAGCCCTAATTTTGTTTCATATAAGACAATAACCTCGCAACTTGTGAAATTTGGCTTGCAAAAAAGGAACTGTCCCTTTAAAGGGACTTAGTAACATTGTCCAAATCCTCAAAAATAAAATTTTAATTCTAGCGGTTCCCTCATAACTTGTTGTATTCGTATTAACAATAAAATCATGGGACCGGTTTCGGTTTTTCAAATTTCCCTTTCGTTACAAAGATATGTACGATCGAAGTATTCAGATAAGAAAAACTCCCCCGGAGTTTTGAAACCGTGTACAAAGTGAGTACAGTGAGTTAGTGAATGTCACTTTGCATTTTCGCTCATAACTTGGCCATGCAATGTCCATTTGACTTGAAATTTTCACACAATACCCTGTGGACATATGAGATAACAACAATATACATTGCATCAACCCATCATCACTTTTTGCACATGTCAACAAAGTCACTAGATCCCTTTAAGTAAGAGGGAATCAAGGAACAATCAGTGGACGTTTAAGCAAAGGTTTCGTGATATAAAAAGGCTATGGCCGATTTGAAGGGGACCACCACGCAAAGAGCAATACCAGTAGTAGGGGAGGAATGGGGGGTTCCCATGCACCCAAAAGATATATTTTTTTCACTTACATTTTTGTAAACCTGAATGTGTCTAGTTAAAGAATTTTGATGTTACCAAGACCAAATCGTGTCCCATGGGTGTGTTTGGCGGCCATCTTTGACACCATGTTGGATTTCAATGGAAAAAAGTGTTACTAACTTAAATTTTGAATAACAGGACATGAATGAATATTGAACATGTATTTTATGGATAGTTGGCAACGAGGGATTATTTCAAAATAATATTACAATAATTGAACTAATTTTAATACGTAATTTGGCGATGATCGTGGTGGCCATCTTGGATTTTGACCAATTTACAAATTAACATATGTTATTTGGGTGAAATGACAACGAGGGATTATTTTTAAATATAATTATAATGATTCACCCAAATTGAATGCATACGTTGGCAGCCAACTTGGATTTTGATGAAAACATATATATTTTCATAATCTTTTGAGATAAATTAAATAAACATAAAATACAAAACAAATTAACATGCTTTTTGATAATTTCTCAACTAGGGATGATTCAAATATATAATTTAAGTTATTTGTACATTTATATGTACTGGGCCAAGAGCCCAGAGTGTACCCACCTTCAGCTAAAGCTTTACCTTCAGCGAACGTGCCATACTTGTACAAAGGAGGTGTCCAATAACAGTTGGTGGCATCAAATTCAGGTTTCACCACTTGTAGCATGATTCTACCTGTGCTGTTTACTACATTTTTATTCATGCAAGGTTGTCATTATGTTGCTATGTGTCATTATTTTGTAAGAATGCACCCTCATGGATAATGACATCCAGGGAGTCATCTAATCCATGCCAGGATTCGAAACTTACGTCTTACCCCTGTATCACAAATACATACGCACTGACCCGCACCAAGCTAACAAAGTATACAAGGGCCTGAGATAATTATACAGATGACACTGTACTATTACATTTTGGTATTACATTTTATTCATTTAACATCATGGATAGACAACAAATATTTTCGTCATTGACAGGATTTCTCCTACTTCTATTTTGGTCAGTAAAACATCCCTTTTTTCACCCTTTACCTTTCAAAATGTTAATCTGTCGTTAAAAAAAAAATATAAAAAAAATTACGTACTATATGTTGTAATGGTGACTCCAAAAGTCGCTAGGGGTGCGCACACCGAGACATGCATGTTATTGTATGTATTCTTGTATTATTTTGTTCACGGCCCTGTTGAAAAACAGTCTTTAGATTAAAGCGGGCATTTTCATCAATTGTATATAAACTGGGCTCCAAAAGAAACTTATCACTTCTTCAGAGCGACACACATTCAAATCCAAAGCATTAAAATGAATCATAATTGGGCATAGAATAGATATAATACTCCTTAGCAAGCTCATCTAAAAAAATTATGTTTGCTTTAGTCAACAAAGAATAAAATAAGGTGAAATCGCAAGAGGTCATTTTTCAAAAATCACAGAAACTGCTCGCTTTCCGGGCACAGAGCTCGGTACGGACAATAGCCCGTCTAGTGGTTACATAACCCGCTTTGAAGTTGAATGAATAGCTATTGAAAGTTCTGAATAAGACCGCCTTTCGTGGAGGTTCGCAGCGAGCAGTTTCTGTGACTTTTGAAAAGTGACCTGTAGTGATTCCATGACATTTTTCTCTTTTTTGGCAAAAGCAAACTTGTAATTTTTGAGATATGCTTCATAAGGAGAATAATAGCTTATCTGTATCTAAATATGAATCAATTTGGTGCTATGGATTTTAGTAAGCGTCGCTCTGAAAAAGTGATTAGTTTCTTTTGGAGCCCAGTTTACTTTGATTAAATACAATACACAAACAGACATACAGTTAAATCATGTAACCTGTTTGAAAGTTATTGATATGGAAGATATCCGACGCGTTTATGTTGATGTACAGATGGCTTCATGTGTTCTTCCGTCCTAGTTTATTATGGTTGTCGCATCGCTAGTAGCCAGTAATAGGAATCCACACAATTGCTAAAAAAAAAGAAAAAATTGTCTTTGGGCGGAAATCAAGAATTGTATAGTCCACGAAATCCGTAAAAGACACACAAACAAATACTAATTACTTCAACTCACGTTTAGTTGTGCAGTTAGCTTCATCAGTTGCTTGTTCACAGTCTGGTATCCCGTCACATCTCCAGGAGCTAGGAATACAGAGCGTCTCGTTACAGGCAAACTCATCGCTAAGACACTCCTCTGACCCATCCTTCGTACTGGAACCTCCTATAATTAATCATACATGCTAAACAATGAACAACAAACAGAAAAAATGGGGCTTCCCCGGGATACGAACCCGAGACCTCCGGATTGTGAGACCGGTGCTCTTACCAACTGAGCGGGAAAACTCTTCAACGCTTTTCATTGCTCGATGTTAAGAAGCAAAAAGCAATCCCGGGTCAATTTTCTTTGTTCATTTTTTCATTTTTCATTAGATTGTATATTTATAGTCATTTCTCTTTTTGTTTGAAATAAATAAAAGAAGTGCAAAAAACGAAAAGAAAAACAAATCGTTTTTTTGTTATGACATGGGAGTCAATTAAGAGCCTGGGCTTTCGATCCGAGCAGAGTCTTCGACAGCGGCAAAAATAAAATACTTAATTGTGATCGACTAATACTGGTACACATTGTGTCCAGTTAGGTTTCTTAGTTGGGTATTTGCTAATGATTTGACAAAACCATAACAAAAAATGAAAAATAATATGAATAAAGAGAATAATTAGCCCCCTCATTAAATCAGCCGCGGTGCCTATGACTCATAATAACTTATTATAAGTACTTGGAAATTGTTGAGCTTAAACTTACCAGAATGAAATGTTACCTATGACAAAAAGACCGGGGTGTATATTATATGATCAATGTGATCTGGGCCCCGTCGCAGAAAGTTATACAATCGATTGTAAGTTACAATTAATTGTAAGTCAGAAAATTTGAGCATTTCAACCAATCAGATTTACGCATTTAAAACACATGATCTGACTTACAACAATTGTAACTCACAGTCGATTGCATATCTTACTTCAAAGGGACCCTTGTGTAACCTTCGACGCCCATTTTTAAATTTTTGTTTACCCGCTTGATCCTGTATACAATTAACGTACAAATAAAATAAAAAGAAATTCACATATGTGTATAATTATTTAATTCGTACACAGACGGTTGCACAATACGAAACAATATGTGCGGTAATACAACAGATACATAATTTTGTCTACAGTTGATTTGAGACTTGGTAAAAATATAAAAAATATTTTGCATAGTTCATTAAGTTCATTACTCTAACCATGGATTGTACTACAATGCTCTAACTATGCAAATGGCTGTATAAGGCAATGCACCCGCAATTTTAATTACAAGGGAAATAATCATCTGTGCAAGTTACCTTGATAGACAAAAATTCCTTCAGGGTTTGTGAATACGTTTGCGACAGCGACCGCGGCCTGCTGGTTGAATCGACTTGATGTGAACCCTATTCCACCATTAAAACGGTCGGTCCACAAAACAGAACCCCTGTACCATCCCAAGTCCGCTGGTTCGGAACCCGAAGTGTTAAGAAGAATTTCAGCGCCAGTAGGTGTAGGATATGGCGATGTTTCATCAATTGTCTCTTTCCCACTATCCAGAACAAAAAGCGCACCTCCTGTGTTGGAAAATGTATAGGATAGCCAGAATAATGGTAAATGGAGCAAACGAACAATGAGGTCCCTCATTGTGCATTTCCACAAGCTTTCAAAAATTACTTTGTCATAAGTTGTGAGGATTGTAAGAAAGTGAATAAATATGCATAATAGCACTATTTGCACAACGATACATGCAAACGAATTATAATATGTGTTCTACGTATTGGGAGTAAAGAAATTATGTACACATTTAAAGAGAAGTTTGCCCATGAATTAAAACTTATCTAACAGTTGGCGGCGAATTCAAAGTTAATTCTAGTCTCTTCGTAAAGTACACACGATTGTAATCTTTTGCTTACCAATCCTGCTTATTATGTGTTCTTCTCGTTCATGTAATTGAATGTTATTGATACAAGTTTTAAGGATCATCATGCGTGACGTGGCCTCACCGCGAGTCGCCAATTTGACAAGGCAAGTATAACACTGAGCCAGTCTATCTTGAACATAATTTGAACGTACCTTGAAGACCACATCTATCCAGTTTCATCGAAAGAATACACAGTTTAGTATGGAAGGGTTTAGGGGCCGTTTGAGCCTATTAAAAAAAAATCTAAATTTTATTTGCGTTTCTTAAAGCCAAATAACAGTATTGGGAAAGCAAGTTCTTCATTTAGTGTTTAACACACTGGCCCTATAATTTGGAATTCAACCCCTAGAGATACCTGTGATTCTTCTTTCTGTAATTCTTCTTAAGTTACAAATTAAAACATACTTCATCTGTTTTGAAATCAATAGTAATTTATGCATGAAATACGTCTAAACAGTCTTGTACATTTGTTTCTTTTGTTATAGATAAGTGTTGGAATTTGTGTGTAATTTTTGATAATAGGGACAAAATCGTGTTATTTTAGACTAAACAATTGTAAACATGTCATTTTCGGGCATCAAAAGGCAGGGACCTTTTTTTATTTCAGGTGAAAATGTCAGGTAGAAATTTCGGGCAACAGCCCCCCTTAAAAGAAAGTGCCCCTACGCCCACGATGCCGTGCCCAAAACAATTTCAAACAAATCACTACATATTAATACAAATGACTAAATATTGCACCTTTCAATAACTGCAAACCACTTTTCAGACACTGGTAGCTCCTTTGAAGGCGAATGCTTGTATGTTAAGGTACAGGTGTACAGTTACACCTTATGACAAGGATGCAAGTTTGCACCTTAATCCTCAATATCCCGGGGGCCGGGGTTAAATTAGCCCCTCCCCCCTCGACATTTTTCGCGATAATTTTTTAACGCAAGAAAATGTTGCGCTGAAATTTCATGACCTTTTTCTTTCACATCTCGCGCACATTTTAAGACCCTATTTGCGAAAATCGGGGGTACAGTTGCAGAGATATTGCACATATTCGTGACCAACGTCACAAAAAATGGCGGTTTCCAATGATCTTGTGTGTACAATGTATGGGTTTTACAAGAAGTGTTGTCAGATTCAGAAGAATGCCTTTTTTCTGTTTTTCAAACATCCCTTTTGGCCATCATCAACTATTCTAGATAACAAAACACTGAAAAACAAAAGATTTAAAAACAAAGAAAGACATAAGATTTCAGAATTTCAATAAATGTTAGCATATTTTCATAATTAATTACAATTATAAATATGAAATTTCAATACATGTCATTAATTTGACTAAACTATCTTTTAGATTATATTACAAGCTGAAAACATGCTAAATTTGATGGCATTTTCTCCGTAAATGATGGGGAAACTGGAAAAAATTTGCATATTTGCATCATTAATTAGACAAAAATTAAGAATAACAATAGATATATAAATTTTACTATGCATTCTTGTAAAATACATGATGGGACACAGACACGCCAAGTTTGGTCAAAATCGGTCGATAAAGGCTGAGATCTGAGGGGGGGGGGGGGCAAATTAGCCCCCTCCCCCACTATCATTAGCAAGCACTGACTTGGTAAAAATTGACAAAAAAGGGAACCTGACATGGTGTCACTCACAGCGCCCTAAAACAAAAACTACACCACCGAATTGACTGTTCTTGGTTTAGTTTTTCATTGGAAAGGACACCCTATCCGAAGGACATAACCATTTTGTTACTATATTTTGGGAAGTGCCCCGTTCCGTTTTTGGGAGGCCACCCTGTATAGGGTTAAGTGCATAACCATAGGTACAAAGTTGCATCCCTAAAGCCAAAATGTCGCGTCCCGTCATTTCTAGTCGTATATATTTCCTCCTTGGTACCACTAATAAAGTAAATTAACTTGCCGCGGCTGGAAATTGAGCCACGATACGAAGTCCAGAACCAATATACCACGACACTTCCACGATGGTGACACACTTCACATGTGAATAAATACCTATTATGTATAAAAGGGATTTAGTTTGTTGACATGTGCAAAAGGTGATAAATGGATGGTACAATGTATGTTGTTATTATCTGATATGTCCACTGGGTATTGTGTGAACATTTCAAGTGAAATGGACATTATATGGCTGAGTTATGAACAAAAATGCAAAGTGATATTCCCTAACTCATTGCACTTACTTTGTACACGGTTTTGACGATCCAGTGGATTATTCAACATCTGAACACTTCAATCGTATATATCTTTTTAACGAAAGGGAAATTTGAAAAACCGAAACCTGTCCCATGCTGTTTTTGTTAATACGAATACAACAAGGTATGAGGGAACCGCTAGAATTCCAATTGGAATTTGAGGATTTTGACAATTTCAGCTGATCATTGTCAGTCAAAATATGTAGTGGCCCGGATTCACAAAGGAGGTTTGTGTAAACTATGGTTTAAACCATGGTCTACATCTATGGCGTGCTGCTCGTAGACAAGTAAAACAATTTGTAATTTCTAATGATATGACTGTTAGTGCTTGCTAACCAGCAAATTTCACCATCTAAGAAGACAAACATGTATTTGGGTGCCTTTAGTAAATGTAGCATCAACATTGTTAACAAGTAAGGAGTTTACATTCTGTTTCCATCAGCACTTCATAGATGTAGACCATGGTTTACACAAACCTCCTTTGTGAATTACACAATTTATGTCCATACATGTCATAATTGGAGCATCATACCTGCGCGATCAAATGAAATACTCGTAGGTATCACGACGCTTTGACGAAAAAAACCATCAAAGTATATAAGTCTGTCCGGCTCCCATTCCTCAAAAGAGATCCTCGTATTAGTTCCTCCATGATAGAATGAATAGTAGAATGAAACAGGCGGAATTCTATAACAGTAAAACAAAATCATACATTTGTTTAAATTCTTAAGTGATTGCATGGTATCATCGTTTTAAATGGATCTAGTATAATTTGTCAGTGTTTGCACATAACGAAGTAAACAAAAACAAAAAACCAAAGCAATCAGTAATGTTATTGCTGCAGGATAATAAAGGTTGAACTGGTTTGCGATTATCGTCATATTGATGTTTGATATCAGTCACCAACGGGTAGAGCATTATATTTAGATCAGTAGCTAATGGCCCGGTCAGATATCAACGGATAGCGGAAACGAATGCCCAACGAATAAAAAAATTTGCAAAATGAAATTATCAGGTGATGAAAGTCGTCTCCATTGCTTTATGTACAAAACATAAAACAACGTACATCACCGGACAAGGAACGGACAAGAAACGCATACGAACGGAGACGAACGGATGGAAAATTTAGCTCTCCGTTTGACGTCCGTTTACGCTATCCGTTGATATGTGACCGGGCTATAAGGGAAGAATATTGACTAATTTGATTTGAGTTATATAAACTTCTGCACAAAAATACAAATTAGTATACATTTTATATAAAATACAAATGAAAAACCCCGTTACAGAAAGGGAAGTTTTTGATTATTTGTGTGCTCTACGTAGTAAGAAATCCCATGGATATGATAAGTAATCTGTACGTCTGATAAAGGATGCAGCTTATTTTATTGTTGTACCATTGACTTACATTTTTAATATGTCGTTAGAAAAGGGCACTTTTCCGGATTGTCTTAAGGTAGCAAAGATGACACCTATTTATAAAAAGGGGACAAATACTGATTTAGGAAATTAAAGGCCTATCTCAGTCTTGCCAGTTGTTGGGAAAATATTTGAGAAAATTGTGAATGTTCGCTTAATTGATTTTTTGGAGACTAATAATATTTTGTATAATCATCAGGACGGATTCCGTAAGAAATATAGTAGTACTAAACTGTCTTTGAGTAATCTTATTAATACGCTTATGAGCTTAATGGATGAAGGGAAAGTTACACTTGGTATGTTTATAGATTTTCCAAAGGCGTTTGACACTATAAATCATGATATTTTGAGAGAAAAGATGGCACATTATGGTATACGTGGTATTGCTTTCTAATGGTTTGCTAATTACCTCTTGAACTGTTATCATACATTATGCTATAAGGAGGCAACATCTAACCAAAAGAATATAACGTGCGGCGTGCCACAGGGGTCAGTTCCGGGTCCTACATTGTTTTTAATTTATATTAATGATTTACCTTGTTGAACTAACTACTTTAATTTTAGATTGTTTGCAGACGATTCAAGTATTTGTCATACTTTTGATGATAGTCAAAAGGAAATTGATTTAAATTAAGTTAATGAGCAATTAAATTCAGTTTAAAAATGGTGTAATGCTAATAAACTCACTATTAATTTAAAGAAAACTAATTATATGATTAGAAAAAGCAAAAGACAGGTAATTAATGTAAACGGTGTCCTTAGACTGTCTGGTACAGATATTAATGTTGTAAGTGTGGCATCTTTTGTAGGAGTTCAAATTGATAGTACATTGACTTGGAAAAATCACATTGACTTTGTAAATAAGTGTGTTCGTAGAAAAGTGGGTTTGCTATTTAAATTGAAGTATTTTGTGCCTCGGTATATTCTTGTACTCTCGTATAAATCGTTTATACAACCTCACATTCTCTATGGAATTGAGGTATGGGGAAGCAGTTATAAATCTCATTTGAATTGTATTCATTTAGCTTTACAAAATGGCTATGCGAGCTATTACATTTTCATTATTGGGGACATCCTCGAAACCACTGTTTAAACAATTGGGGATATTATATGTTTTTAGTTTGCATGAACTTAATTGCAGTTTCAATATTTGTATATGATTAGTACTTAGGAAATCTAGCACACTCATTGTTAGAATATTGTCAGATTTTAGACCATTCTTATGAAACAAGAGGGAAAGAAAACTCAATGTTGCTACGCTTGCCAATTTGTAAGACGACACAAGGTACACTCTCCATTTCTTTTGTTGGACCAAAGCTTTGGAATAGCTTAACCCAGAAGATTAAAGAACAACAACAAAAGAACAACATTTCGTAAGACCCTTGCAATTTATTTGTTGAACAAATAAATTATCCTAAATATATAACTCATTGCGGATATAGTATCGGAAATAATATCACTAGTGATATTCGTTTGTCTCGCAATCATGGCAATGTATGGTCAACAAAGGATAAAAAAGATCACGAAGTTTCGTGCGCCGCTGCAACACTTCGTCAGGTGTGATATAATGACGTGGAAGGGCGGGGGGAAGGCTTGTCGACGTGCCGCACGAGCACGGTGGCCAAAGTTCGAAGTTCGAACCTCCCGCTCTAGCGCCAAGAGCAACGAATAGTACACGAAATAAGCGAAGACGTGACGAAGAATAATTGGAAGTACATAGCGTTTGACTCTCACCATCCCATATCGGTGAAGAGAGGGCTAGTGAAATGTCTATTTGACAGAGCTTCACGCATTGTGACAAGTCCACAACAGCCAGGCAAAGAGCGGACCCGTGTCCGCAGTGCCCTGAGTCTTAACGGTTACCCACGCCGTTTTGTACACAACACCAAGAAGAGAACGACAGAACCCAAGGACAAGAAGGAATACAAGACTTTCACAGTCTTGCCGTATATTGATGGTGTCTCCCAACAACTCAGGCGCCGTCTAGAGAGCCATGGCATCCGAACGGTTTTCAGATCGGATACCACCCTACGCCAGCAACTAACACGCCCCAAGGATCCAATTCCTCAACACAGACGGGACGGCATTGTC
Source organism: Echinarachnius parma (assembly GCA_037951105.1). Classification (NCBI taxonomy): domain Eukaryota; kingdom Metazoa; phylum Echinodermata; class Echinoidea; order Clypeasteroida; family Echinarachniidae; genus Echinarachnius; species Echinarachnius parma. Next base: position 128,113 of record JBAMJV010002085.1, read on the forward strand.
TACAACATCCCTTGCAAAGGATGTAATAGATCCTACATCGGTGAAACTGCTGCCGTCCCAAGGAAAAAGGCAGTATCTACACGATTCAGCGTTTTCTAGAAACTGAGATATTGACCCTTTTGTGTTTTTGCCACAGCCGCTCGGAAATAATAAATTTGTGAAGATAAATTCAGTGTGTGATTAAAGGCTATATAGGTGTCTATTTTTCTTCATACATAAACAATTGAATTTTTCGTTAAATTTTGAGATTTTCATGAAAATGTAGATACTTTGGGAAAATCCCTGGTTCGTGACCGATTTCCCCAAGGAAAAAAGCAGTATCTACATAACAAATTTGGAGGGTGTTGAATTATGCCTTACGTTATGGATAAACCAATCGAAAATGTTTCGGCATATATTATGTATGTACTATTAACATACTTTAAAGGGAAAAAGTTTGATTAATCAAAAAGCGCCCTCTCTAGGCGAGCCACACTTTTCTTAAAAAAGGGACTTATTGGTCCATATTTCCGCAATGAAAGAAAATACGAAGCATGAATTGTATTCATTAACCACGCAAAAAGGATTGTTTATACATTTGTTATGAAAGTGTATAAGTTAAAGTTAAAACAAAACTTTGAAATGATAAAGAGCGCCCTCTCTTATCAAGTCTTAAGTTACTTTAAATATGGAATAATGCATGTTACATGCTCCCAAAACGGTGCGTGATCGATTTCCCCAAGGAAAAACGCAGTATCTACATATAAATTTGGAGGGTGATGAATTATGCCTTACGTTATGGATAAAACAATTGAACATGTTTCGGCCTATATCATTTATGTAAGATAACATATTTCAAAGGGAAAACAAGTTTAATTAATTAAAAAAGCGCCCTCTCTAGACGAGTCACACTTTTCTTAAAAAGGGGGCTTATCAGGCCGCATTTTCTCGATGAGATAAAATAAGAAGCGTACTGTAAGTGTTGTGATTAACCAAGCAAACATATTTGTTTTTACATTCGATATAAAAGTTTACTTACATTACTAGGAGAATACAACTTTAAATAGATACAGAACGCCCTCTCTGAGCAAATATATAAAGTTACTTTAAACCGAAAACTCAATGAAGATCCTATAATATGCATATTGTAGCTCTTATGAAAGCTGAGAACATACTGAGCATGAAAAAGTTAATTTTGAAGCCCTAACACCGCCCAGAAAACAATTAAAAGCAAATTTAAACTCTTATTCTGAACCCCGATTTTCGCCGTTTGACGGCGATTTGGTGCAGAGAAATTTGATGACGTCACAGGTAGAATAGGCCCAAACCATGGCCTCTGACGGTAGAGCGGTACCCGTTGCCTCCCCCAACGACCCCCCAGTCCAGCGAGCGCGAGTTATGCTGCCCTGCTCAATCGATAAAACGCCGTCCTTGTCAATATAATTTGTCTTGTTAGATTCGACCTGAAATCTGCAAAATCAGAGAATGGTGGAAATGTCTGAAGGAAGTGAAGATTTCAGGCATGGTTTTGAGGTGGAAATCGCGAGTCGATCGCCAGTATCGACAAAGTTGAATTCGAGTCGCAAAGTCGGGAAAAGGTGCATGGCGTATGGTAGATCGACAAATCTATCACTTTCATGCCCTCTTTGACGCTTTGAGTTTGACATTATATTATATTTTCTCTGTCGGCATTCTAAGCCGACAGTGAAAAATAAACTATAATAATGTCAAAGAGGCCATGAAAGTGATAGATTTGTCGATCTGGCGTATGACTGCGGCAATTGTATACCGAATTGCACCATGTCCATGCACAGTTTGCCGGGGAAGATGCTGGGGGAAAGGGCGCATTGAAACCCGCTCTCCGGTGTCGGCACGCTGGCCCGCTAGCTGGCCGTGGCGCATTCGTGAAGAGTACCTTGCGAAACACATATGTAACGTACCCAAAATCAACTAAATCTTCGAAAATTGCTCAAATAATGGTCATGATTTCAAAGTAGTTATCTTTTTTACCTGTTCTGTGTAACTACTTTGAAATCATGACCATAAGTTGAGCAATGGTAAAATATTTAGTTTATTTTGGGTACGTTACATTTGTGTTTTGTATGGTACTCTTCACGAGCGCGTCACGGGCAGCTAGCGGCGTAGCATGCCGACACCGGAGTGCGGGTACAATAGTGAACTAGCGCCAAAAATCTCCCAAATCCCGTCATCATCGTCGCTGTCTGATGAATCACTCCTGTCCTCTTCTTCATCTTCTTCGGAAAAATCCATTGCGAAACTCAGTTCGAGAGTATTTTCCTCCATTCTCCTCGAAATAAAACTGTCCAGCTCGATCATACCCCATACGTAATCAAAAAGCAATACACAACACCGTACGTATAATGCACGCGCATCGCTTTGCTTGATCAGCTGATCGGCCGGGCCCGTTCTACCGATGACGTCACGATTTTCAGGCCGATCGTTGAGCGAATTTCAGTCTTGGAGACTGCTCACTTTTGCCCCATTTTCGAAGACTTTTTTAGTCAAATTTCAACATTTTTATCGCGGATTAAGTTAATATCCTTAGAAAAAATAACATTTCCTTCACAAACATACCAAATTTTGCCAATTTGAAAGTCAACGAGGGTTCGGTTTAAGTGGAATAACTCGCAAAGCGGTGCAATAAAAATATCCCCAAGGAAAAACGCAGTATCTACAAAGAAATCAGAAATATGAATGTTAGTGATAATAAAGCAAAAGTTATTTGTTATGACATGATTAATAACAAACTTGATTATCATGCTGCATTTTGTCATTGTAAGCAAATTCCAAGATACTAACTTAGCCTTAGACTAGGGCCTATAATATGGTCCAAATTACTATCATGCCTATTCTTGCTTAACGTGATTTTAGGCGCTATCGATCAAAATGCATGTTCCAGACCGTGTCAGCAGCAGCTGCCGTAATTGCCGGCCTGGCCTGATATTTAGGCTAAATATGCCTCTACTCTCTATAGTCTGCATGAAGACTAGTCATATTTAGGACTAGGTTTATAGTCTAGAGTCATATAAAAGCGAGTAGACCGTGCTTTTTTTTCTTTTTTTTCTAATGTTTCTAATTTGAACCAGCAGAATCCCTCAACTCAATTCAAATATCTTAAAGATTAAAATGAAGACAGTATCATTGTAACTATTCTTGCTAATCCATGCTGGCACTGCAGAGCTTAATTTAGTAGAAGATTAGGACTGCATTACTGTACATAACTTAATTGCATGTATACATGTATGCGTTAAAATCACATACCATTAAACACATTGCACAGCATCATATGCCGTGCGCAGTCGGTCTGTATACATTGTGTGAATGTGGCAGAGGTACACGCACTTTCATGCATACTTGAATAGCCTTTGTCACAAACTCTGCGCTTTATAGAAGAATGTTGTTTGTATTGCAAAATGCACTTATATGTTAAATTTGCTTCAATATTTTGTGCTTCACAATTCATATAAGTAATGAAATTTGGTTATACAAGATATAACTATTATAAATGCGCATTATTCATATTGTCTGCTTATATATAATTTGTTTTTCTTGTGGCGAGACTAGCTGTGTAGATACTGCTTTTTTCCTTGGGGAAAGTGGAGGTTGACTGTAGATACTGCGTTTGAGGGTTGGGAAAAAATGGTGTTCCCGAATTTTTTTCAGAAAACTGAATGTATCACATGAAAGAGCATTGTTTATTGAGTATTTTTCTGCAAAAAAGTGAAAATCAAAAAAAAATGTCAGATACTGCGTTTTTCCTTGGGAGGCAGTTACTGCCCGACCGATATCAGAAAGAATCACCGAGCATAAGAGGGACGTCAGGCTCCGCCGAACTGAAAACTCAGCCGTAGCCTAACATGCTTGGGATAACCAGCATCAGCCAGACTGGAACGGGGTTCAGTGCCTTTCCCAAGAACGGCATTGGTACACACGGAGGGTTAAAGAAGCTATCAATATCCGTCTCAATCCCAATAATTTCAACAGAGACAACGGAATCGATATCCCTGAATTTTGGATGCGTATACGAAACGCCGCCATGACACCCCCCGACCAGCAGGCCCACACCGGTTGATGCCAGCCGAGCCAGCGGCCCGTTGATTGGTTGAGCACGCTATTGTTCCCGCCTAGCAGGTGAGCCGAGCCAGCGGCCAGCAGATTGGTTGAGCACCCGTGTGCGTCGGCCAATAGGCCTTATCTGTTATTGACCAATTATGAACATACTCGCTCAGGCGGGATAGTGTGTTTTGGAGACGCCCGTAGAGTATAAAACACGTTTGCTTACATTATATTATATCACAACTGTGTCCGTACTGATGATAATACCCTAGAAGGCATACAATTTGATTTGAAATGTATGTACATAGGTATATAGATATACATTTTATAATTGTAGTAAAGTATATTTATCTCAGACCGAGCGTCTGCGGATATGGTCAGGGGGGTCAGACTATAATGTGTGGCTTTTAAAAAGAGCACGTATGTTCCCTTTGTATGTAGACGGATCACTTACACTAGAATGACCACAACAAAATATATGTGTGATCAAAATAAAAAAGTATGGCCGTTACAAGGGGCTCAAGCCGTGCGACGAGTATAATATGTGTTGTGCTTTGTACTGCGTACATTTTGCATCACATACAATTTGTTTCTGTTAAGTGCGCGGAGACGCATACACAGATGCTAATACATACGAAGATATTTATAATTGAAAAAGACAAACACTTTTATATAATTATGTATCTAGTGTTTATAAAGAGACATGTGTCTCTTTTATACATACATACAGTTGGCATAAAGGGTGACCATAAATACATTTGTATTTATACAAAATAAAATACACGTTTGGCCGGTCCAGAGGGCACACGCAATATGACTAGAGTATTAAATAAGTTGTGCTTAAGTATTGTTTATATGCATAACATGATATTATTTTAGTTATTGTGCGGGGATGCACAAATGATTTATAGATAAGAAATGGATACATACATAGTATAATAACTGTGAATAAAATAGGATTTCATCAGGCCGAGCGCGGGTGCGTCCGTACTGATAATGTCCTAAGAAGGTATATAATTTTTTGTAAATTTATAGTAAAGTTATGAATATATATTTCAGTGCGCAGGGGTGCACAAATGATTTATTGATGAGATATAGATACATAGGCCTACCTAGGTACATATATAGGTTTGTGCGCGCCGGAACGGCTGACACGAAATGTTTGTGCTCTCGAATTCGTGTGTTTTACATAAGATATTAGCACTTTTAGACTTTTTCAGTTTGATCAACGTTTTAATTGAACTTTTCTGAATTATCAGGACAAATTTTACTTGATGTCACGGGCTGTTTGGTGAGAACTAATAACTTTTAGATTTTATGTTTTTATTTTTTATTCTGCATTCACTTTCACTTTCGCTACACTATACATGGAGAACTGCCATTTTGCTTGCCTAATACGCGTACGGTTAATGGGCCTTCACGCGTGGTCAAACTGCACGAACGAGGAGACCGGAGTAACGTTACGTAGCTTCATGATATACGCGCGCCGACAATTGTATTGACTTTACGCGTACTGGGTGCGCGTCGCACGTCGGCGGGCGATTCGAATTGATGACTGACATGATTCACTGGATCTTGGACTCACGCCTAACCTAACCAGGGCCAGGCGCCGTGCGTAGCGGCGTTGACTACAGTTAGGTCTAACAAGTTTTAGTAAGTTTGTTTTTGGTTATTGGAAACACCAACGACGCGATGAAGTTAAAAGACATGATGATTTTGATATGCTTGGGTTTGCTTCTGTGTAATGTTGTGTACCACCCGCACAACAACAAGATTCGTAACACTGTGTTTTGGAGAATTGTTCATGTGATTGGAACCAAATTCTTCCACCATAAACTCGTCGAAAGACGGAATCAATATTATAACAACTCAATATCAACTTTTCGTAGTGAACTTCTACGATGTGGTGACGTTGAGGGCAACCCTGGACCTCAACCCAACGACAACATCGGTGAAAATGGACAAATATCTCGAACCCGTAGATATTCCACCGCATCTTTACATGATATAAGGACATCAAGTACACGCTCCAAACTACCTCCTGCTACGTGGGACATCAAGCACCTGGGCATCAACAGCAGACCAGCTCCTCACCGAGGTAAGAGAGGAGGCGAACATTCACGAAATCGAAAACAAATACCTGTCCTTGTTCGTCAACGAATTCCTAACCGAACCAGGAATAGACATATTCTACAAGATAGAAACAAAAATCTTATTACAATACCTTTTGAGAAAACCTCTACACAGAACAGGAAGCATGACTATGATCTACCCTCTGTCCTTCTATTGAATGCTAGATCATTACAAAATAAGTTTGATGACATGTCAGTTGTTGCTGATATAAATAATGCTGACCTAATTGCAATTACAGAGACATGGTTCAACAACAATACCCCTCTGCAACTGTTTTCATTGTCTAGTTACAATTTATTCTGCAAATCCCGAAAGGATCGTGTTTTATTTATTCAGTTTATTGACAATATAAAAACAGCCAATGGAAAACAGAAAAGGCAGAAGCCCAAACAAATGTCTGTTTCCCTAATTACACATTTAAAATCAATAAATATAACAAGTATATAAAACAGCAAATAATTACTTATTGTATAATAATATTTACAATTGTACAATTAAAACATATTGAAGATTTACACACACTCAATTAACCGGTATAAGAGCTATACAATATGTAAATGTAACTTCAGTGCCCTTTTAAAAGATATAAGGGAAGGGCTATTTATAATATACTGTGGAAGTTTATTCCAGTCACGAGCTGTGTTTACATAAAATGAATTCATATAATAATCTGTTCTAGCAAATGGTACTTTTAATTTCAATGAATGGTCATTTCTTCCAATCCTAGATGCATATGTAAATTTGTGTGTATAGTTTACAAGCATCAGATTATTTTGTAATTTATAACAAGCAACCAATCTATAGTACAATCTTCTTTTTTCTAAGGTACATAATCTCATTTGATTTAATAAGTGTTCATAATTATGAGGTTTCCCAGTCACTACACATCATCCTAACGCAACGCTTTTGAATACGTTTAAGTATAATTCTATGACTTTCACAGTGTGGGTCCCAAGCAATACGACAATATTCTAAGCGTGATCTTACAATAGCTTCATACAGTTTCTTTAAAATATGTGGGGGACAATTAACAAATGATCTTCGTAACACACCTATAAGCTTATTACAAACTTTATATAATTCCTGACAATGGAATTTCCAATTCAGAGTATCATTTATAAGAATGCCAAGATATTTTTCAGTGTGCGTTATATCTAGTTCATATCCATTCAATTCATAATTAAAATCTATTGTTTTATTCTTACGAGACATCTTCATAACTTTACATTTCGAAACATTAAAATTTAACAACCATTTTTTACTCCAATTACTAAGTTCATCTAAATCTTTCTGAAGTAAACTGCAATCTTCTACAGACTTAATTTTATTATATACAATACAATCATCTGCATACAAACGAATAACAGATTTTATATTGTCAGATAAATCATTTATATAACATAAGAAAAGAATTGGACCTAATATGGTCCCCTGAGGGACACCGGACGTATGGATCCAGTCAGAGTATTCTCCATTTAAAACAACACGTTGTGTGCGATTCTTCAAAAAATTCATAATCCACTGTAAATGTTGTGTTAAAACTCCACATGTCTTGAGTTTATTACATAACAAATGATGAGGGACAGAATCGAATGCTCTCGAAAAATCAAGGTGTTGGTGGCGGTATCGCGCTTTACGGTAAGCAACGACTCAACTGTAAACAGCTTCCAGTCCAAGTTCCTGACGGCCTAGAGGTCCTGTGGATCCAGATGAGACCACCAAGATTACCGCGCCAAGTATCATCTATTATAATCTGCGTTATTTACTTCCCACCCAGAGACCCACATCACTTCTACCATTTATGAGCTACTATTTCGATACCCCGGAGCCGGAATATCCATAATTGGTAACTGAGCCTTTTCTGCAAGATCAACGATTTAAGCAGGTTGTACAGCAACCAACAAGAGGAGAAAATATTTTAGATATAATTATTACAAATTATCCATTATTATATCATTCACCTGAGATTTTATGTCCAATAGCTAATAGTGATCACAACTGTGTTTTGTGGCAACCAAGTTTTCCTCAAGTTGACCGTTCAAATAAAATACGCAAACAAATCGTTCGACCTTTGACGGATAGCGGTCGAAGTGTTTTTGGATCTTGGATAACCCAACATTCCTGGGAAGAAGTTCTTCAGGCAACCGACGTTAATGATAAGTTGAACATTGTATTATGCACAGTTCAGGAACATATTGATGATAGCCTTCCAGTACGTGAGATCCGTTTCCATGAGGATGATAAACCTTGGATGACATCAGAAATTAAGTCAACAATCCAAAATCGACAAAGAGCATGGTGCCAAGGCAATAAACCACTTTGACGTAATTTTAAGAATAAAGTTGCTAAAGCAATAGTATTAGCGAAAAGTAATTATCATAATACTAGGATAAGCAATTTAAAGAGAGATGATCCTGCTGGATGGCATAATAAAATAAAAATCCTTACTCAAGAAAGAAAGGAACAGACTGCTGTAGACATTCCTGGAATTGACTCTAGTGATCCACACTGTTATATTGAAATTGCTAACAAAATTAATGAACATTTTATATCTATTGCTGAAGATTTGCCTCATTTTGATAGCTCAATCTTACCAGCATATTTGCTATCACATGTAAAATGTCCTTTCATTGAATGTCAACAAGTTTATAATTTACTTAGTAAAATTAATTTACAAAAATCTAGTGTAACAGGAGATTTACCAGTAAGAATTATTCGTGAATTTTCTTATGAATTATGTGTACCATTGGCCGATATCCTTAATGTGTCTTTTGGAACTGGTATTATTCCTAATCTTTGGAAGTATGTCCAAATTGTTCCTATACCTAAGAAAAATACACCCACAATGACTGATCTTAGACCAATAGCTTTAACAAGTCACTTTGCTAAAATATGTGAATCCTTTATTGTTAAGTGGCTATTGGAAGATATTGAGGGGAAAATTTGTATACATCAATATGGAAATCAGCCAATGGTATCAACTTGTCATTATTTGATTAAATTGCTACACCAATTGTATGAACATGTTGATTTAACCAAGTCTATTTCTACATTAGTTTTAACTGATCTGTAAAAGGCTTTTGATCGAATATACCATAACATTTTGATAAGATTAATGAATTGGCTTGAATGTCAGGCCTTGTGTAATTTCATTAGTAGTTAATTTTTTTACAAAATAGGACCCAATGTGTAAAATATAGAGGTAACATTTCTGACTCACAATTGATTCCACGTTTCCCCCAGCACGAACTGGGGGTTTTTCGTGGCCTCCGCGTACTAGCGCTGCGGCACTAGTTAGGTGCTAAATGCCTTGCCCCCCCCCCCCCCCCCCCCCCCTCTTGGATTTTGAGGTTCTGTGCCTGCTATGTCTACCTCGTCCAGACATGGTTGGTTGTGTGCCTCATAGGGAAAATTAATAGATATTGGCCTCCAGTGAGGAATCCAGTGAGTGAGGCGGGAGTCCCGTCCATTGATTCCTCAAACGGAGAAAATAATTATTAAAAAAGTTTTGTATATATGTGTTGTTGTTGTTTTTATTGGCCATCGGCCAAAATTATATTGACATGGCGAAAATAGTCAATGATGACTGCGTCGCCATTTGAATTTAAATTCTCTCACACCTGACGAAGTGTTGCAGCGGCGCACGAAACGTGCGAAATAAATTATCTTTTACATAAGTTATGATTTTATTTTAATGTATACTATGTAATTTTTAAGAATTATTATATAAGCTTTTGTAATACTAGACAGAACCGATCTCGACTAGCACTTGTGCTAACTTTCGGTTTTCTTTAACAACAATTTTAACTTTTGTATAAATATAAAGTAATCGTTTACAGTTCGTATTATAATAGTTTGTCTTGGATGTATCTTATAATGTATATCCGATATTGTTTGTGTTGTTGTTAATAAACTTCAAACTTCAAACTAAACTTCAAACTTCAAAAAAGGGTCTTCGCCTTGTTGATGCCTGAACATGATATGTGTTTTATAGCTAAGTAAAACAATAACAAGGTTTTGCCCGTATATGAGAAGGTTTTGCAGGAGTACAAAATGATTTTGCCCGACTGAAACATGAGTTTGCACGAATATGACATGGTTTTGCCCGAATGTGGAATCATGAATAATACCATTGTCGATAAAGAAACCAACAAAAAATGGACTAAAGAAAAGAAGATGGTTCATAGAAAGCGACCAAGGGCAAGTCATCGATCCCCCATATTGATATGCTCAATTGATTTTAAATGTGTTAATTTTGTAAATGAAAAACATGTTTAATATATACCTAGGGTTTATGTATACATTTTTTTTTTAAAGGAGTATAAAATATGATTCTTGAATTAAAGGACAATAAATTCCAGACAAATTCTAGTATGCATAATACGACACTGAATAGGATGAATAGTCTCTGAAAATGTCAGCACAATCGGTCTAGAAATAAGAAAAGTATGGCCCTTTGAAACAAAGTCATTTATTTATACGAGTGACTCAAATTGGCAACGCACTCGGGCAAAGTTGTCGACTACTGCCCGTACGTTTTCTACACACAATGCCAATTTTGCTAATTTTCCACAACATATATGTTTACCCTTTGTTTGAGTTCAACATTAGGTTTTGCAGAATACATGAAAACTGGACAAATGCAATCATTTGTGTACAAAACATATGGGGAGTATCCGAGTAGTCCACAAACTGATCAGAGTGCGTTGCCAATTTGAGTTCCCCATAGGAATACATGGACATCTTCAAAAAGCCATTGTTTTCTTGTTTCTTGCCCGATTATGCTCGTAACTTTCAGAGATTATTCATTTTAATGTCTCCAAGTCTGTGAAAGCAGCATTTTGAGTGGGTTTCATTGTCCTTTAAGTAAAAACTAAATGAATTTGCATTAATATTCAACAAGAATGGAAAACGCCCCAAAACACAAAATAATCTCACCAGCTTTGGATACATAATATTATTGTGCTTTATGGAATGTTTTACTGAATTTGATGCCTGTAAAACAAACACATTACAACACCTTACAGGTTTATTTCATGATTAGAAAGGTACCTGTAAATGATTATAGGGTATAATGACAGGTGTTAAACAATTAATATGGGGTACTTTGAGGTCAATTGCTTGTATATTACATGACTGCAACACAATCGTCTCAACAGGATGTCATGTGTTCATACACCGGTTTTTTATAGTGAAAATGAATTAAGATATTGTAAACGACAATGTTTGCGTTATGAGTGTTGCCATCGTGATACGTTCAAAAGAATATCAAAATTGATTGTGATACCCAATCCACCCCAAATACGCACACGCATACACATACACACACACACACACACACACACACACACACACACACCAACGCACACACACACACACATACCCATACTTACATGGGCATACTTGTGGGCACCCAACTTGTGGGGTAATTGTGCACTACAAGTTTGAGGAGTGCCACTACAAACTGCATGGCACTATTCACAAAATCTTTGCGACGAAAAAAGGCAACCTTCCGAGTGTATGGGAGGGTAGGGGTGTGTCTAGAAAAAACATATTCATCAAGTATCACTTATGGGATCAGGCGCGCCGGAAGCAGTTTTGGATTGGGGGGGGGGGGGCAAAACCCTAAGGGGGCTCACGATTTATGTGTTTAGGGGCTCATGCCCAACCCCACTCACAGAGTTGCCAACTTTGAGCCACAGGTGAGAGTGAGACATCGCGAGGATAAAGCGACCAAGCCCGAGGGAGCGAAGTCCCCCCCTCCCATGGTAGGGAGCTTTTGCATTTTTTGACTTGAAATTGTGCAATCTGGTGCATAAAAACATGATCCAACAACATAGCTAACAACCAAAAATGAGTCCCGAGGGAGCGAAGCGACAGAGGGCTGGGGCAGAGCCAGAGGGGAGGGTTTGGAAGGGGTATCCCCCTCCCACGGGGAAGATACTTAAAAAAGTGTAATTTGGTGCACGTCACACAAACAGCAAGAGCAATAACAGCCTTCACAGGAACTACGTGGACCGGTACTGAAAAATCCACCCCAGACGTACCATTCGCAAGTTACACAACAAACCGAGATAATTTGTTTGCGCGCGAAGCGCGTAGCGAAAACGATAACTTAGTTTTTAAACGTTAGAATTAACAAGTATTGGCTGATAAATTAATTTTTTCTTTTCTTTCTTTCTTTCTTTCTTTCTTTCTTTTCTTTTTTTTTTTTTTTTTTGAGGGGGGGGGGGGCTTTTGGGGGGGGCAAAAACGAGTTTTGCCCCCCCACTTTTTGGATTGGGGGGGGGGGGGGGCGGCCCGCCCCCCCCCCCCCCCCCCCCCCCCACTTCCGGCGCCTATGTATGGGATACAGTTACAGAATTTTGTCACATGACTCTTTGAAGCTAAATACGCCGATTTAAGGCTATTCCTTAGTGGGGTCTATGATTTATTCCTCACGAGAAAAAAATACCCCACAAGTATATGATTGTACCCACACGAGACCCCACAAGAATGCCGGCGTGAGAACACACAACACACACGCACAATACGCACACACGAAAATCATACGCACACACGCACACATACACATACCCTTGAATAGGATATAAACTAAAATTAATTTAATATGCAAATTAGCTGCATATTCTAATTATAGACTAAGAAGAATACTAATTGCTTCTACAATTGACAACCGTAGAGCGTAGATTACACACTTTTATGATTGCGGGTAAATATGTTAACACATTCTTTGGGTAAAATATAAATAAGGAATATTATTAGTTGCCAGAGACTTACGCTGTTTGCAGAAAAGAAACGCTCCAAAAGAAGAAGACGCCCGGTCTAAAATGTCTAAGGACTCTGAGATCACCTTGAGCACGAGTGTAGAGATCAAGTATACAACGATCATTTGATATAATAGCCAAATAGCTGGACGGGCCATGAAACGCCAGATCTATGAAATCTGAAGAAAAGTGTGTAAAAAAAAGCGCAAAACAGTAATGAATATTTGATTGCTATACACAAGGTTTATTATTGTATGGTTCGCTACCGTCTGTGAAAATAAGCATGAATCTTTCAAATCGTGCCCGACTAAGGATGTATTATATAATTACTTAAAGGGCAATGAAACTATGGATTTCGGTTATTATTATCGTTTAGAGGGTGAACAGACATTTGATTTGATACATAACTTGGCAATTTTGGCCTCCTGGATCCCATGAAATCCTTACGTGAACATACCAACATTTTACCAATTCTTACGGCGACAGAAGATGATGGGAGCGGCCATGTTCTTGTAATTACCCCACATGCTTTGCAAACTCTTACGTATGTGCTTAGGGCCGAACAAAAAGCTTTTCACTGATTTCAAAGCATCTACAAGCATTCAGACAATGGTTTGAATTGGTGCTATTGAAATGCATTAGTGCATATCATTGACCGTAATCCGCACAAACCTAATAATGGCAGCCTCCAGTGTTCGCGTGAATAGTGGTATACCCGATAGAGTTTTCACATATTTCTTCCAAAGCAGAAATCTGAGTCGCAGTAATGTTACATATAATACACAGGCATATTACGATGTATAAAGTAGGATAAACTCTATTCTTGAGTGGAATTGCCCTTTAATTACATGATTATTTACTTTACTGCTTGAGCCCTGTATTGTTTTGAGGGTTTAGCTTCTTCTAACTTTACAATTAAAAAATGGGGAATCCTTTCTTAAGCCCCGTCCCCTACTCTCTTAATTCCTAAGATTGAAAACTCAATCTATTAGATTGAATTTTCAATCTGCCACAGATTGCTGTCAGGGACGAATCTAACCAGATTGAAAGTCAATCTATCATTAGATTGAAAATTTTCAATCTTCAATAGATTGAGATTTGAATCTATTAGATTGAGAATTTCAATCTATTGTCAATCTAAAATTAGATTGAAATCTTCCAATCTTTGGCAAAGATTGAGCTATTCAATCTAATAGATTGAAATCTAGATTGAATTATTAGATTGAAAATTAATTCTCAATCTTGTGTTGGATTGAGTTCTTCCACAAGCAGGGATGTACATTCAAACACTATGGCCCAAATTCACGAAGGTTTAAAGCCTCATTTGCATAAGCCATGGTCTAAAATTAGCATAATTCATCGCAGATTTAAACCATGGGTTAAATTAAAACCTCCTTCGTGAATTTGGGCCTATAACACATACAAAAACACATACATACATATGGACATATTGTGATAAAACAGATGTGACACTAAATATCAAGCTAAAAATCATAATTTTGTATATTTTATTTTAATGTTGAACTTGCAGGTCTTGCAACAGTCAGGAAGTGGTACAATATAAATTTCTTAAGAATTACAATTAAATCAGTTAAATTACCAACAACAAAAAATGGAATCTGTTCTTTCTTCCCATTGATAAGGAAAAATCATAATTACCATTACCAATAAGAAATATACCATCATCATTAATAATATTCACTTTCCAATAATAGTACACACAAACAGTACTTTTGAATATTACATAACATGGACAACATTATCATCAATATAAATGAAAATTCAGTGAAAATTCCATGGGAATTCATAACTTTGTAAAGCAAAAACTAAGTGTCTTTAATTGATTTCTAGTTTCTTCTCCAGAAAACAAAACAAAAATCCTCTTTGTAGTACTAAATTATAGGTTTTGACACTTTTATAATGCATATTTTGAACATCGTTGCAACGTTTTAACAGATATAATGTTTGTATTTGGCACCTATAGTATACTGTTGTTAAATGGTGGTGGAGGGCATAGCATGGAATGTTACATCCCGAGGGATTTTAAATGCTATTGAGGGTAAATAAGTCACGAGACGAAGTCAAAGGAACTTATTTTCTTCACGAAATAGCATTTGAAATCCCGAGGGTAGAAATATTCCGTGATTTTCCCCAACAACAAATTTAACAACTGTTTTATCATCTGACTTGACTTGCAGGGGTGTAATATACGTGCTATCCAAAAATAGAACACGGCAGCGGCATGTACTGTATTTACTAAGTCAGGTGATAATATATAATAGCTGTATTGATTTAATTACTGACACTCTTTAAGCATGGAATGCAGTCTAAAATTGATTGAGATAATCAGAATAAATATAATAGATGTTATCATATTACAACAGTACAAAATTCCATTGAGTTGCACATACAATTTAATATCGTATTTTCTATTCTCTATAATTATGTTTGGACTTGCTTTATTGCACTTGCAATAATAAAATATATACATATTCAAATATCAATCTTTACACTGTTCCTGGATGGCACTTTATCCGTACAACACTGATTGTCAAAAGATTAGTTTTGGTTAGTAAATTAGTTAGTAAATGACGCAAACGGCTTCAAAAAGTAAAGCTCATTCTTCAGTTTCCAATGAGCTCTGTTTATTTCTCCCGAGTCCGTGCCTCTCTCCTCGAAGTACACACGGACTCAGTGCTTAGTGTTGTGAAGTGCGCAAAAACTTACCCAGTTCAAAATAGTCAACTGCGGTGAAGCATCCATGCGCTAGATGATCTTAAATTTATATGGCTTATATTAGCATATTTTCGCTGTACTACCATTTTTCAGTTTCCAATTAGTTCTGTTTCTTCCTCCGAGTGTGAGGCCACCCCTCTTACCTAGTAGTACCATCTTGTGGATGCATTGTGCGCAGTGTGAAATACACACAGACTCAGTGTTGTGAAGTGCGCAAAAACTAGCCTAGTCAGAAATAGGGAACTGCAGTGCAGCATCCCCACGCATGATGATCTTAAATTTGCCACTAAGAAGATTGATAAGGGTAATACATCTTGTCATATTTTCTCTGGGCTACCATCTTTCAGTTTCCGATGAGTTCTGTTTCTTCCTCCGAGTCCGAGGTTGCTCATCTCACTTCGGAGTACCAGCGATTGGTCAACAGTCTCATCTGTAAAAAAAACATGAAAACATGAAATCAAGATTATAAAAGACCCCATGAAGATATTTTGGTACTAAAATGTTTGCTTCACACACATCAAAGTCTCAATACGATTTGTCAACCGTCTCATCTGCACTCTCTCGGCACTGATTTCCTTTATAACAACAAAACATTGACAAAATCAAGGTTAATAAGGTCAATGAAGACGTTGTGTGGAGATTCACTTCACATACACCAAAAAGTCAATTTACGATTGCTAAATTGTCTAATCTGCACTCTCCCTGCACTGATTTCCTGTAGAACGAGAAAAAACATAAAAATAAAAAATACAAATAATATACATAATTACCCTTAAAATGTCAGTTATGTTTCCCATATTTATGCGACAGTGGTGTAACTTTAAAGTAAGGAAAGTCCCCATACCGTACCCCCCCCCCCCCCCCCACACCCCATCTACAACAAATTTAAGTTTGATTATTTTCCCCTTACCTTATTTGTGAGTCGTCTGGTGAAGAATGGTGTGAGGTATTTAGTGTCCCACCTAACGAAGCCCTTCAGCCCCGGCCTCACATAGTTGACTTCATACTCCCCCTCTGTCAGTTCAGACAGATGCTCCGTATTTAGGGCACTTCCCTGTAATAAACAAAACAAAAATAGATTTACATAGATGACCCGACACTTATTCTCCATCAGTTGAGACAAGTTGCTCAGTATTAAGGGCACTAACTAGAGATGGATACAAACAAATCAATCTAATTTGGAACCAACTGAGATTGAATTCCAGGTACTTTGTGTCCCACCTAAACATAGACAATTACAAATTATCTGGTGGTGAAAGTCGTTTCCATTGCTTCATGCACATAACATTCCGGCGGATTAAGAACAACGTACATCGCCTGACAAGGAATGGACAAGAAACGCATACCAACGGAGACAAATGAATTGGAAATGTTGCTCCCCGTCAGGCATCCGTTTATGCTATCCAGTGATATGTAACCGGGCCTTCTCATTATTCAACGATTTTGATCAGTATGTTCTACTGACGACGATCAGATCATAGTGATCAAGACAATGAGCAAAGTCCACCTTCAAAAAGATAATCATTCATTATTGATCTATTATCACCAATTATTATTTGTATTACTATCTATCCAGCTAATCAGTTTGCACATGATAAAGGGTTTACTGGTACCAATCAAATCTAACACCTATTTTTACAGAACAAAACTATTTCTTAGAAAAGTAAAAGTAATTGCAACTTACCATTTCCTGTCTTGCTCATTGTCACCTCCTTCTTAGGCTTACCCGTCTCAGCACCTACACTGGAGACAAAAGGCAGAATAATGAATAATAATAATAATCAAATAATACTGCCAGATTCGATAGCTCGCGGCTTCATTGACTGACATGTTATTATACTTGCCTTTATAGTGGACAAGCAGTTTTCAGCAGTTTTTTTTACATTTAATAAAATAATACAACCAAACCAAAATCAAATCAAGTACAGAGAATTATGTATTTATCCTTACAAGTGGTTGAGAACCAAGCCCATAGCAGATCTAAAAAGTTAGTCAAAAAGTCAAGGTCTTTCCCATGTAGCACGATTCCACAAAACTAGTTGAACGTTTTTATAGCAATGAAAGCTACAGAAGGAGGAAGCTCAAACATTTATCTTCCTTCTCAATTCTATGAATGTCAAGTACCTGGCTGGAAGGCAGGAAGGATCATAGCTTATGATCTCTGGGATGACACCCCGCTGGCTTCAGACCCACAGGCTCCTGATCATCAGAGCCACAATGACTATTTAGTATTTATGTCACTCTTCTTTTCACTCGTTACACAAATTTATACAATTAATGTTTCACATCAAATCACTGAAATACAGAAAAGGTACCTGGACACTGATCTGTTTTTCAAAGTTCATCAATTATTTTCCAGTAAAACCAATCGTTTGTAAATTAATCCTCATAAAATTACAGACTTGTATTTCCTTATTCTTTTCAAGAAACCTAAACATTATTTGTTTTAAAATATGAATGTAATATAATTACCTTTATTAATAGTGGTAATGTTGAGCCACCAAGACCAACCAATATGAACAGTATTATGACTAGTGTTGTCGTCACCAGAACGTGCCTTGTATCATTGGCATTTTGCCAAACTCTAAGTGCATACTTAGAGCAGACGCAATAGCTCCTCGCAAACCTGTCAACAGAAAAATATAGAAATCTTGAATTAGTTTTTCTAATGATACAATTATTTACTGATGACTTTTTAACACTGAAATGTACTTACATAAAGATATCAATCAAATTTATATTGTACTTTTACTTTAATTCCACCATATCATTTCCTTACTCATTTGAAAATAATTTGGGCCTTTCAAGTTTCATTGTTAAATAATTGAAAATCAGATTTAATCTCTTTGTAAACAATTGGAAGGAACAATTATACATTTGCTATTCCATGTATTCATCTAGAACTAGAAGGTGAGTGTCAGACATTATACTTTGTTCAGGCTAATGCAAAATTGTATAAATTAAAAAGAAGAAGAGGATTTGTACAATTACAAAATTAATGTGAATGGTAAGGCATACACAAATGCACATACCCGGCGTAAACTGGGGTGACTAAGTTTGGTCGATGCTGATGATGGGGCGACTTTTCAAAAAGTCAGTGTCCAAATTAACTTTCATTCATATTATTATTAATCATTAAATCAACTCTTCAGTCACACACACACTGACACAGACATTGTCACCGACTACAACAGTCAAATCATTCATATTTAATTATCAGATCTAAATAGTATAAAATCAACTCTTCAGTCACACACACTGACATAACTCTATAGAACGTTAGCGCGGATGCCAATCGTATCCGATTTCGGATACGCCGTATCAGATTTGTGCCGATATTTTATGACCAATTGACAAGCATTACTTCCATTAAAAGTTCGGACTAATGTATATTTACATATGTATAAAATACTCACCTTCAAAAATCTGAATGGTACCGTCACCGCTAGCCAGTCCAGTCGGGAATTCCCACTCTAACACGGCTTTGCGATCCGTCGTCGCCATGTCTGTCGTTGTCGCGCGCGTCGAATCGAAATCTTCGAAATCGAGTCGATGCGAATTCTAAGTCACGTGATAATGTTCTGAAGTTTGATTGGTTTACGTTTTCAATAGATTGAAACTTTTTTCAATCTATTATAGATCGAGAAAACCCGTCGATCTAATAGTCGTTTTTCTATCGTTTTTCGATCTATCCTCAATCTATTAGATTGAAGAATATTTCAATCCCTTGATAGATCGACATTTTCAATCTTAGGAATTAAGAGAGTACCCGCCCCCAATAAAATAGTTAAAATGTCTCACAAATATTAGTATGGAGTATGGACACTATCATGAAGTCACAAATTTATATAGATTTTAAAGGTATCGAGTAACATTGTTGACATGTGCAAAAGTAATATGTGGTTGATACAATGTGTATTCCAGTCTGGCCATGTTTGTTTTAAGACCTACCAAACTTGCTACTGTAGTGCCGTAGTCGATAACAGCCAGCGACGTGCACGGGTTGGAGGACTGCTGATGTTTTACATAGGCAGTTGCTTGCCTTACTGACAACACGCCTTGCCAGCGCGTCAGTAAAGGCAAAAAACCCTCATGACAATTATGGAGAAAATACGGGAAAATACAGAAGAAAGCATTGAGATAGAATTTACGTCGAAAGTCGGATAAGGTGAGCAGTTATAAGTATTTGGGACAAACTTTGAAACTACAAAACACCACGAAAGAAGAAGTAAAAGGTAAAAGCAGGATGCATGAGTTTTGGAAGATACAATGATTTGTTGATCGATACAAATATACCCATGCTACTAAGAAGAAGATTGTTCAACAGTCATGACAGTTGCGTTTTAACAACCATGACATATGGATCAGAAACATGGCCATTGACTAAATAACTAGAACAGAAGCTTATGACAACTCAACGAGCTATGGATAGAAAAATGTTGCATTTATCTCTGCGAGATAAGATTAATCACAAAGTCATAAGACAAAACAAAGGTTAAAGGGAGAGTTGCGTTTTGGTATAGAGAGTACGGTTTTGGTCAAACTGAATTTTAGTAACCAAAACCTGCACAATTAACTTACAAACTAATAGTTATATCTCCACCATGCTCGAAAGGTATACAAAATTACAAACGACTAAGTAAAAAGCCTGTTATACATTTTTGTTTAAAGAGTCGTTAAATCTCAAGAGGGCGCTCTCTAAAATCTCATTGGTTTCAACCATTTTTAATGAAAAATGTGCATGTGATGTTTTGTTAAAATAATGATTAAATAGAGAGATCACCAATAACTATTTAAAAACATATTTGGCAAATCTAAGAAAAGTGTAAAATATTTTGTTTTTCAACGGTTAGTTCAAAGAATTTGACACTCTGTTTTCATTACCTCACAAAAATATTATTTCGTGCAGCGCCCTCTATACCAAAACTCAACTATCCCTTTAAAAAACATGGAGAAAGTAAGAGAATCGAAGTTGAGATGGTCATGTGGCACGGCTTAAGGACACCAGATGGACATATCGCTTAAAAGAATGGCAACCAAGGAAGAGAAGAGAAGAAGAGGAAGGTCAAAGAAAAGATGGAGAGTTGAAATAACATAGGATAACTAGAGACAGAGGAGAAAGGAAATGTCATGAGGAGGGCATTGTCCAACGACTGGATGAACTATAGCCTGATATAATATAATAGAATAAATGTATTTATGTGATCTGACTAAAGTAATGTATGAAAATCTTACTTTACGGGGATGTTATAAGGTAAAGATAATCGCTACACAATTGCAGTACTGACTTTGTACAAAGTTATAACTTTGCAATGGATGATTAACAATTAGAACATTTCAATCATAAATACCTTTTTAACAAAAAGAAATGTTGTACTCATGCTTATATTGGTACTACGAATACAACAAGGCAGGAGAGAACCATTAGATATATGAGTAATATTTTTTAATTCGGACAACGTAACTCTACTACTATGGTCCTTACCCCTTCCAGAAAGCAAGATGCTGTGATCAGAACCGTTCCGATGAGCCACATTCACGGTGTCGTGCCATGCATCGATCCAGTACACCATGTCGTTTTCAGAATCATAGGACACGGCAATTGGGCGCAGTACCCTTGGCAAGGGGAGCATCTGGAAATCCAATTCGTCAGCGGTGCTTTCAAATATAGCTCCCCTCCCCTCGTCGCAAACGAATATTAGAGCCGGATCTCTGGACTCTGTACGGAAGAAATATTTTTGTTGGCGTTATGTATACTTTTCGATGTTCAAAAATATTTGTTATAGAAAACCAGTTGTTTAGCGCCATTGGACACGGACGAAAAAGGGATATGGGTAAGATATTTGTTCAAAGAAAAGGTGTGCCACCCCCCCCCCCCCCCCCCCCATGATATGTGTGACCCCCCTCCCCTCCCGTTAATAACCGTTCAAATTTGCATCATTAACGGGGTAGTTCAATTTTGGTATAGAGGGCGCTGCACGAAATACATTTTGTGTGAGATAATGAAAAAATGAACGTCAAAAGAGCATACAATTTCAATGACAGAATGAACTTTATTTGATCAAAATCGGTTCAGAAACGGCTGAAATATCAATAAATATATCAGATCGGATTACTATAGGGCCCATATATATTTGATGATTTTTGTTTTTAAATTTAAAAAATGCTTACACTTTTTCACAAATTTTCAAAAGAGGTTTTTAAATAGTTGTTTAAAATCTCTCTATTTACTCATTATTTCAACAAAACATCACATGCATAATTTTGTATTTTAAAAAATGGTTGAAACAAATGCTTTTCTAGAGAGCGGTTTCTTGTGTTTTAATGGCTCATTTTTAATGATAGCAGGCTTTTTACTTAGGTAGTCGTTTGTAATTTTCTATACCGTTCGAGCATGGTGGACTTTTAACTATTATTTTGGAATGTTATGGGGCAGGTTTTGTTTAATAAATATCAGCCTTACCAAAACTGTACTACCACTTTACGAGTGCAGAACGCTGCTACAATAGTAGTACCCTTAAAGGGGACCACCAGGCAAAGAACAACACATAATTATATGCTTTGGTACCGTTTTGTGATATCAAAAAGATACCCAACATTTTGCAAAGGGTTGTGTAATTCATAAACAAAGCAATTAATTTCCCCCACTTACGGAACCACTACTGTTTCCTGGTTCCATACGGGCCAAACATTTGCGAGTGCGCCAATGCTATTCACGCGTACGTTCGGAGAGAATAGAATTCCGGGTGATTCGTTCGCTCTGCACACACTTAGTCTCGTACATACAGACCCCTTAACACATGCTTTAGAATGGTGATGTGTTTTCCAATTTTTTTTTTTTTCTGGACCTATATTTTTGTGAACTTGTTGATGGAATGGAATACTTAAGATGATACCTTTCATTTATAGGGATACTATTTTTGGGGGGTGGTACCCTTTAAGAGTGCAATCATGCGCCCCACAATGGCATTTGCATCCTAAGGGGTGCACAGATGCACCCTTAGGATGGAGACCCCGTTTCGGGGTGCAGAATATTGTAGCAGCTTTAGGATGCAGACTTGTATCTTTATTTCTTAGTGTGTACCGGACAAATTTAGAGAAAAAAAATGAAGAGGTCCATCAAAAGAGTATCCGCTGCTGGATCATAACAAAATACCCAGTACATGTATATCAATGCTATGCACAGCTTGCGATTATGTTTATCAGTATTTGTAAGTATTTGTAGGGTTGATTGGCTAATATATACTCACGTGACTCGCAGCGGGCCCCAGAGAACCCCTGTGGACATGAGCACGTGGCGCCGTGGGTCCCCGCAGGGCCGTAGTGACAAGTACCTCCATTCAAACACCTGTCGATGCATACATCTATTATTGGAATAACAAATATATCATTGGTTCGTCAACTTGATGATTGCCAAATTGATGGTTGTTGGTACAAACGTAAGTGTCAAGAAAATATAAATACATTATGTTGATAAACATGTACCAATTGAACATTACTTGTACTTACAGCTACGAGAATTTTGAAAATTGATTGCAGTAATGACAGGGTAAACAAACATGTTGTATATAAACTAACACTTGAAGGAAACCATAATCCCAAAATAATATTCTTATACGTAAAGGTAATTGTTTTGGTAGTCCAATCGACCTACAAGCTCAGAAAATTGGCATCCAGAAATATTTGATGATTTGAAAACGCATCACCATAGGTAGGTGTACATGAGTCTGCACACGAAGACTACGGCTATTGTTTGATCAGCTGGTTTGATCAGCATATAAATTTTGCTGAAAAAGTAATGTGTAACTTTCTTTTGTACTTGTTTATGTAAATAATTAGTAAATTACATCCTGCACTTTGCACTTTCACTTTCAAAGCCCCAAAATGTTTGCTAACTTGTATGTTCTTGAATAATTGAAAATCTCTTTTTTGAGTTGATTTGATTTGATATATAATTTTGTTTTGTTTTTTGGAATCGGATGCAGGTGCAAAATAGAACGAAGGCGACCAGACCGCATCTCCATGCATCGGGGGGCCTAGACTGATTCGTCAGTTGAGAAGCCTGCTCAACGTACCGAGCCGGGTTGGCCCGATGATGCCTTTAATTTTGGTTTTGTTTATCGATGGTTTGAAAACGTTTATGCACCCCCAAAAGAAAGAAAAGAAGAAACAAAAATAATGAACATATTAAAATAAAGAAAATTAATGAGAAGAATTAAAATAATATTTAGTTTTTGGCAAAAATATTCAAATTGAATGAACCGCCAATATACTCTAAACAACAACAACAACAACGACGTACGTGTCTTCGTGGATCTATTGTCTCAAACATACGCGTGTATAAAATTGGCGCACTCGCAGAAATTTGGTGCATGTGGAGCTATGAGGCCTTAATGGTTCCGTAAGTGTTTGTGATTAATTGTATTGTTTATGAATTACACAACCAATTGCAAAGTGTTGTACACGTATTTAATATCAAACACTGGTACCAAAATAAATAAGATCGCGTTATTCTTTGCGTGGTGGTCCCCTTTAACAATCGCCAAAAAGCTGACTTAAAATGGAGTTTTAAGTTAGACACAAAATTATCAACATTGTGAGAAGTACTAATATTGGGATGAGATTGTGCCATAGGGAAGTAGCCGCATAAGAAAAGGATATTTAGAGTATACAAACTGTATAGTTTCTCAAATTTACAGCTATACAATGTATGTAAAGATCAATATGTTCTGTGTACAAATATTAGGAACAGAGACAACCGGACATATTTGACTAGCATAGCAAAATTAGAGAACCAGACTTTTAAACTTAAACATTACATTATGTTAACCATGAGAACACGCAGTTACCAGTGAGTAAAAAGATTATTGTAACATGAAATTGGCGTAACATATATTAGGAGGAAAGAAGTACGGTATATAACCAGATAATAATGTATTTCTATATTATTTTTTGGGACAAAAACAAAAGCTGAATATGAACCATTGTGTATGGGCCCCGCAACAAATAATAATATTGAAGACTTCTTTCGCATGTGTTTATATTTAATAAATAGTTTAAAAACAATGTTGGTACAGTAATTCGTTACACAGTAATTCGTTAGGAAAAGTATCACATCGCAGTTTCCTTACCCGTATATACATGGATTAGTAATGCATTATCAGATCCGAGGTGATAAAAATTGTCGAAGAACTGCTGATTTCCAGTGTGCAAATCAATCTGAACGATTTGTTGGGCGCGTATAACAGAGACGTAGATATAGTGACGATGTAGCGCTATCCCAACAGGAGAGTAGTCATCGGAAGCGGGAAACTGGACTACTGTCCGTCTTGTTGAGTTGTCATCAGGGTCCATTACTTCTACTCGATCGTAATGGGAATCGGTCCAATAGAGCAACCGTTCTGAAGTCGAAAAAAAAACGATACAAATCTGTATTTTATTATCATGAAACGTACAAAATGAAATGACCAGTTAGACAATCATCAGTACCAAACGAAGGCAGGGCGAGCGTCGAGAGACAAAACATGCGATATAGGCTTATTTGCTAATGACTACACGAACACCAGCTGTAAGATGACAAATTGGTTGACTGGGCACACAATTGGGGCATGAGATTCAATCCATCTAAATTCAAGACAGTAAATACTATTTGGAGTGGCGTACCGAGGATTAATGGGAAGGGGGTGTCTGTAGAAAACTCCTACTACTAATAACACGACGACGACGACGACGACGACGACGACGACGACTACTACTACTACTACTACTACTACTACTACTACTACTACTGCTACTGTACTAGCTACTACTACTACTACTACTACTACTACTACTACTACTACTACTATTACTGCTAAAGTACAACTACTGCTACTACTAGTACTACTACTACAACTACTACTACTACTACTGACTACTACTACTACTACTACTACTACTACTACTACTACTACTACTACTACTACTACTACTACTATTACTACTACTACTACTGCTACTTACTACTACTACTACTATTACTGCTACCATAGATGTTTGAAGGGGGTGTCCGTAGAAAACTACTACTACTACTACTACTACTACTACTACTACTACTACTACTACTACTACTACTACTACTACTACTACTGACTACTACTACTACTACTACTATTACTACTACTACTGCTCAGTGGCGTACTATGGATTGTTTTAAGGGGGTGAGGTTGGGGGGGGGGGGGGGGGGGGGGGGTGGGGCTGTAGTCTTAGAAAATGTTCGAACCCGAGACCAAGACTGGGCCAAAAAAGTACTACTACTACTACTACTAATACTACTACTACTACTACTACTACTATTACTGCTAAATACAACTACTACTACTACTAGTACTACTACTACAACTACTACTACTACTTACTACTACTACTACAGACTACTACTACTACTACTACTACTCTACTTACTACTACTGCTACCAAGATGTTTGAAGGGGGTGTCCGTAGAAAACCCTACTACTACTAATACTACTACTACTACTACTACTACTACTACTACTACTACTACTACTACTGCTCATTGGCGTACTATGGATTGTTTTTAGGGGGTGAGGTTGGGGAGGGGGGGGGGGGGGGGGGTGGGGCTGTAGTCTTAGAAAGTGTTCGAACCCGAGACCAAGACTGGTCCAAAAAATGTCGAGACTGAGACCAGAATCGGTCCTCAAATTTCGAGACCGAGACCAAGACCGTTCCAAATTTTCGAAGCCTAGACCAGGACCTGTCCCAGTTTTCGTAGCCAGGACCAGGACCCAGCAGTTCATAAATCCTGTCGGGGGGGGGGGGGGGGGGGAAGGGTAGTCTTAGAAAATTTTCGAACCCGAGACCAAGAGCGTTCCAAACAAATTCGAGACCGAGACCAAGATCGGTCTCAAATTTTTGAGACCGAGACCAAGATCGTTTCCACAAAAAAAAAGAAGCCTAGACCAGGACCCTGTCCCAATTTTCTTAGCCAGGAGCAGGACCCAGCAGTTTATAAATCCTGTCTCGGGCGGGGGGGCGGGGGGGGGGGGGTGGTGGTAGTGGAAATTTTCGAAGCCAAGACCAGGAACCCTACAAATTTTTGAAGTCTAGTACAGGTCCAGTCGCAGATTCTGGAAGCCAGGACCAGGACTGTTCCAGATGTTTACGGTCGAGACCAAAGATTTTCACAATTTGTTTTGTCGAGACCAAGTTTTTAGCAAATTTTCGTCCGAGACCAGGTTGTTGACGGTAGAGACCACTAAAAAATGGTCTAGAGGCCGGCAAGAAATGTCAAGGGGGTGTTCAAACTTCCCAAAACATCCATTGTTTGGTCAAAGGGGGTGGGGTTCAAATTCAAAACATCCATTGTTTGGTCAAAGGGGGGATTCAACCCCACACCCCCGCCCCCCCCCCCCCTCTTCTCGGTACGCCGATGCTACTACTACTACTACTAACTTAGATGCTTAT
>JBAMJV010002086.1:0-17500 GCA_037951105.1 Echinarachnius parma
CTACTGCCCACTGATTGTTTAATTCACTTGGAAAGCGTCCCTAGAACGCTTTCAATCCAATCGACTATATATCCCTAATTAGGGAAATGTTTGATAAATCAAAACCCATTTTCATTCTGCTGTTATACCATAAGCTAAAACACTAGGTATATAATTTAGAAAAAAATGTGAAAACTCCAAGTGATTTTGGCTGAATCTGACGAAGTTAGTGGATGGCTTTAACTTCTCGCGGACCGAGTGACGGTAAGTTGATCTCGGGAGGACTGGTGATGGGAACGTGTGACGTGACATTCGCCGTGGACGAGTCTTCAAGTACCTTCTGTCTGTCTGTAGGAACACGCTCAAGTCTGAAGTAGTCTACCTAGAGAATCGGCGTCTCCGTTCGATGTTCGTTGAACAGAATGCTTAGATTGTGCGTGGGGTATCTTTTGTGTATAGGGATACTTGAGGTTCGGGGTGGGGAGGGAGTGGGGGGGGGGGGGGGGGCAGAGCCTATTTATGGCTCTGTGTGGGGGGGGGGGGGGGTGTTGTGCCCTCTTCCTCCTGCCTTGAAAGTATATTGTACAAACATTCGGGCAATTGGAGTCGAATAACGCTCGTTTTTTAAGTCAAATCTTTCACATGGAATTAAAAACTAAAACCTTCACGAACATGATCACAGACAGTAAAGTTAAAGGTGTTTTTGAGACGGACCAAGAAACCAGCTTGTTTGACTAACATTTTATTTACCTAAGGTCAACGCTAGTGGCTAAGATCAGATGCATCATAATGTGAAACGTTCGTGTCAAATTAGTAATTTCTGACCTTAAAATAGCCACATAATTTCAGATAACTCAATACATGTATACCGACGTTTCCTCGAACGTTTGGTCATCTCCGGCTATATAAGATATCATTTGTTTCTAATTTACATTATCATGACTTGTATTTCAAATGAATGCAATTCATCTGCCGGTCATCCGATTTTTTTTTCTCGAATGGATTAGGCCTAATAAGATATTTAGAACAAAAATCGGTTTGTGTATGACTACGAAGGTATTCTGATTTCAATGACTAATGCGATATTGATACACCTTGCGCACACGAAGCCTTTCTTTAAAGGCGCATTGAGACATTGGACGAATTGCTACCTAACGGGGAAATATTAGTAGTCGTATACGGGTATGTAAGTATTACGGCCATGGGATAGTAACTTTTTGGCGAAAATAATTGTTAAGATACACCAATTATGAACAATCATTTCGTATGAAAGAGTTACTCTATAAACGCTCAACAACTTGATCTTTTACTCTTTTTTTTCAATTTCGCTAATAGTTTTTTTTTTTTAGCGAAAGGAATCCATTTGCGCTGACATCTGAATAGACATTGAAAACAAACATTACAAAATTAACGTATTTTTTACCAATCCAACTTAATTTCGCACTTGTGATAACGAGGTTGCCAAATATATATTTAAAGGGACCTGGTAATATTCTATATTCCGAATTTTCTTGTTTATATGAAGTTCTATATTAAAATAATTAAAAAAAATTAATATACGTGTTAGAAATTACAACTGAAAGCAAAAAGGTTAAATCACATTAAACTAAAATAAGTTGTATCATTTTGCAGAGCTGTTGAATGCTAGCTATACTTCATACACGGCTAAATGCATATATATTATTATGTATAATTTCACATTTCACGGTGATTTTTTCAAGTCCCTTACGGGCTCAGAGTTATCACTTTCCGCTTAAAAGGGAAAATAACGAGATAATTTTTGTAATACTTTTCGCAGTGTGGGTATAAATTACGAATAGTATTCAGTCCTAATCAATGCATTTTATATGTTATTCTAATAATATGTTGGATACTATTGTCAAATTGAATGAGATAAACAATTAGCTCAGCAAAGATATAGTTTCGCGAAATCAGTTCATGATAAGTATCACTCTTTTACAATTTTATCCAGAAGACTTGCTATACTTAATACAAAGACACCAGGCAACGTTTTATATTCGAATTCCTTGGTGTTTTAGTCTGTACTAACGACCCTATCACTTCCCTTTAAAGAGTAATGCAATGATGAACAAAATCAATCTACTCTACGCAGTGCGGGTATAAATAACGAATATATTACACCAAATCAATACATTCTATACATAACTTTTTTTTTTTCCTGAGAATTGTGTAAAAAGCATAATTTACGCATCGTTTGGAAATATAGATCCATATCATATTGAGCAACCCACAAAATATTATTCGACAAAAACTGACGATACAAACCCTCGGACGTTGATTAAAACGAGCTACCGGTACGTAGAAGCTGACGATTCTTTCTCACATTACAACACGTTAGCAATTATAGGCTATGTGCTTGAAAAACATAACCATGACGTGATTTAATTTGAACAATAACAAGAAACGTTCCCTTAGAAATGTATATAAGAGCAAAATAATTTAAAATTCAAGTTCGTACGATAGACACGACAGTTTAAATTATCTATAAGAAAACATGGCGTTATAATTAGTATTGGTTTCTTATACTTAGCATGATAAGATTACATTCGTGTTTACATCAATGTTACATCAACATCAATGTTCCATTCACATTCCATTCCATTATTTCGATAAAAATCGTATGCAATAAAGCTACATAAACTTTATGCTATGATTATGCATTGTACTGAACATTGTATAGATTATAATGCAATCAAATTGAACTACACGGGTTTATCAATGTTTTTGGAGGGAAACAAAAAAAAGTAAA
The DNA here is from genome assembly GCA_037951105.1 of Echinarachnius parma. Taxonomy (NCBI): domain Eukaryota; kingdom Metazoa; phylum Echinodermata; class Echinoidea; order Clypeasteroida; family Echinarachniidae; genus Echinarachnius; species Echinarachnius parma. The sequence goes on from JBAMJV010002086.1 coordinate 2,750, forward strand.
TCAAAGAGAATGCGTTATATTGGAGAACAATGAAGTGCACATGCTGCTGACATGCAGCAAATTTACCCGTCAGTCCGGGTTCGTGGCGCCGGTCGGCAGATGTTTCAGTGTTCAATGCATCCGCCAATGATATCACGTGACACATCGATGTACTTCACTACGATGTACTTGTACATGACGGGCGATGTTTGTTTTGGCGATAGAGATTATCGCGCTAAAAACACCAGAAAATGTCGTCTGTCGATGGTTATATGACATTGTATTATAGAGATATGAGCTGAAAATTATGTAAAAAGACCATGCACATAATTAAATTACTAATGAAATACTGATAACATATTAGAAGATATAACATTCATATTACATATTATAATAACTATTTAATAGAGAAAAAGAATATTTCAGCATCGCAAATTGCATCGCATTTTCGTAAACTCACAACTTTCATAATATTGTGTTCAGATGCTTTTAGTGTAAAGCTACTTCGTCGTTTACCTATTTTGCATTGGCTAACCATCTATAGTAATAGTTCGTTATAATTTGAACAAAAGTAGAAGAAAATGAATCAATAAACACAAAATACTTATATAGCTGGCTTATTCAACGATGGAAACCCGCGTTTAACTTGTTCGTGTTTAATAATTTTATTATTACCAACAATTATTTCAAAGAACATCGATGACGACAACAAATTTCAGACGACCATCCGAGATGCCTCCACATGGACATCCATCACCAATGCCAAGATTAGAGGTCAAAGGTCGCCGCATCTGGAACGAAATACGAGAGATTGATTAAGCACTTGACTGACAGATATAGACAAAATAATAATTGGCGCGCACGTTGAGCGAAGGAGAGAACAACGGAATTACTGAAATCTGACTTATTAATAGCTCCAAAATAGGATTTCCACCCAAACAGCTATCAAAGTCAAATGCATAAACTTTGAGCATTTACAGATGTTCCGGTTTAAACTTTTATTTGGTTATTTTTGCATCATTCCTTTTCAACTCTTGCTCGAAAGACTAAGCTCAGTCCCATAGGAAGATTTCCGAAACAACCATAAATGTCTAACGCAAACAGTTTAGGAATGTACAGTCTGATGTTTTAACTCTTGTTTGGCTAGTGTGGCATCGGGGGGATAGTTCCTTCCCATTTTTTTTTTTACATAGTCGTTGAGAACCAAGAACAACGGAATGACTATAAGATCAGTTCCCAAATTAATACAATCTCCAAACAGCTATCAAAATTCAAATGCATAAAGTTTGAGAAATCACAGATGTTGTTCTGGTTTTAAGACTCTCGTTTTGGTTATTTTTTTGCATCGGGGGATACTTCCTTTCCAGCTCTTGCTTCAGTACTGTTGTTTGAACTATATACAATGCTCAATTCCGAAGTAAGATTTCCGAAACAAGTCAACCATCAAAGTCAAAGACATAAACTTTGAGAGTTTACAGAATGATGTTCCCGTTTAAGTTCTTCCTTGTTTATCTTTATTTATTTTTAAAATCTTATTCTATCTTGATCAGTGTATCTAACTGATATAGTTTCCGAACGATATTCCTTCATATAATTTTTTATATTTTTTATAATTCTCTTATAATTTTATTATTCGGGTCCGAATTATAAACTGAACCTAGACATTGTGTTTTGTTTCAAAATTTTGAATAAAAAGGGAAATGAAAACCAACATAAGAAGGAAATATGACCATATATCCCCTGTTCTCCGCTCACTTCATTGGCTACCGGTCCATTTCCGCATTACTTTCAAGATCCTACTTCTCACATACAAAATCACACATAATCTTGCCCCCATATAATATCTTCAAGACCTAGTCTCCCTTCGTTCCTCCTCTTCTGCCAGACCCCTCCGTTCATCTTCCTCTCTCCAATTACTTCATGGCCCACGTACAAAAACTCGCTCTGGTGACCGAGCCTTCTCGTCCATAGTGCCCCCACCCTTTGGAATAAACTCCCACCCCATATTCAGAATGCCACATCTATCGAATCATTTAAAATCCTCCTCAAAACCCATCTTTTTAAGCAGTTGTAATTTTCTGGAGGCGCACACAGTTAGTCATTAAGCATTGTATTACATATACATGTATTTGTTATTTCTTATTTGTTACTTTGACTTTGGTGTTGTATTGTTTTTATGCTATCGTGTTTACTAGTTTTCTTATTTAGACAGACCACCAGTGCGCTTAGAAACGCCCGTATAAAGCGCCATATAACTGCAATTATTATTATTATTATTATTATTATTAATACAACAGTAAATTAATCGTGTTTTTGTGCAAAACATGAGACATCAAATCTTATTTAATTCCACACTTATACATATTATATAAAGCGCAGTATACCAACGTCCGAAATCTTAAATATCGTCTAATCACGTTTATGCAGGAATGTCATTTACTCAACATATTTGTTTTTAATTGTAAACAGGGAATGACATGAAACAAAACGGAAAGGACTATATTTATGTAGTACATATTGTTCGTGCAAAACAGGTAACAACAAATCTGACTTAAATCCTCACTTAGATACCAAGCACAAACTTACACCTACAAACATCGAAAGGATCCTCATTTTAATGCGGGAATGTCTTAAACTACTGTATTATTATTTACTCGAGAAGCGGTCTGTAAATGGGACCAAGAACTACAACACACAAGTCCCATTCAGATACCCGATTTTACTCAGGGCGTAAAAATGTATCGTCCTGCTTAGAATAGATCGGACCAGACAAGGAACAAGGGTTTAGTAAACACGCCCAGTTTTGAAAACCCGCGAGTAAATATGCATAGTCCATCGCAGGTTTTGTCTTGCGAACAAAAGGCCGGTGTTTTTTTTTTAAGGTAAACGCCGGTCATCAAGTTATGTTCTCGCAGGGCTTCTGTTAGGCGAGCCACTTAAAAGGTAACCACTTTTTCTGGCCCTGTGTAAACTAAACTTTCTCCGTCCTTCATGTTTCAGTCTGGTACCATCACTGGAGTGATACAAAATAAGTATGTGTGTTGTTGTGAAGTCGGCCTTATCCCACAAACGGCACATGCAAAATGTTCGATGCGACAACAAAATATCAATTACCACGCGATTGCCGCCAGTACTATTTTGGTCATAATATTAAAGCACTTTATTATTAATTCATAGTCATAATTGTGGATCCATTCGCCTGCATGCTTGATTGGTTTAGTTACATAGATTGACAGACTTTGCCTAAAATAATGATCCCCCTCCCCTAAACTCTCAACAATTCTTATTTGCAATGCAATAACTTATATGAAATGAATGATTTGAACTCAATTATTAATTTGCTTAACTATAATATAACAACAAAAATTTAAAGTCGTTGTTATATCATAGTTAAGAAAACTAATGATAAACATTGAAGTTCAATGTTTATCTCGATGTTAACAGCGTTGAGGTATACAGCACTAAAACCCTTACTCAATGGGATTTAAAGCCCTCCCCTCTCATCATTTGTATATTGATACATTTAGAACGTGAAACAGCGAGTATTCCGTTGGAGTACTTAACTTTATGTGCTAATGTCCACATTAAGAAATCATTACCATCGATTCAAAATGCGTCGTCGTCGTTGGTCGCTAATTACCATTCACGTCATTAGGCGGCGCTATGGAGCGAATCAGTTAATGGTGCGAATCGGCGAATGTGTTTATGTGATTGAATTTTAGTCCATTTCTGTCCGCGAGATCGCTGAAGCTGCTTTGTTGATGTTCTTTATGGAAAAAGTATGCTAGTAGTAATTCCATGGGGATCATAAATATATATATGTTATAGACAGTTCCTTCGAAAGCCTGTTTATGCTTTAGGCTAAGCTGTATTTAGGTAATTGTATAGCATCGTAGCCCCCTCCCCATAATATTGATCAGTTTGCCAGCCAATAATTGTATTGATCACTATTAATTGACCGGACGTGTGCTCTTAAGGTTTGTCAACTCTTAGAGGGTATTTATAGGCCTGAATAAAAGAATAAGCTTGTTTACTTCTGTGTGTGTGTGTGTGTGTCAACTTCACATTATATAGAAAATTCGAACATAACTATTTATATCGAATAATAAATCAGCTGTCAACATCTCGAAATGGTCAGTTAACACCAATGAGTCGCGATAAATTAGTCATCCCAGTTGGCGTGTAATACATTGAACAACATAATAATACTAAATGTTATTTCACTTAGCTGAAAATCGCACGTATAAACATTCAGAAAAACATACATTATGTGATTCAGAAAGTAACATAGTTTATGTGTATAACATAATTTATGAAAAGACAATTATTTATTTAGAAGACCCCCCCCCCCCCCCCCCCCTCCGCTATAGCTGGGCTATAATAGCTACACCTCTTAATACGAGACATTATTTTACACACGTATATATACACAAATTAACTTGAAGTGGGATGTTTTTGTTGTTGTTGTTGAATTACTGACAACATATATAAAGGATGTACGTCTGTTTATAAGAAAAGGGCACATTTCTCATATCTTCAGACTTCAAGTCCAAATTGATAGTCATTGATAAATTGTTCATTTCCAAATACCAATCAAATTTATTAAAGTGCGCGCCACGAAATAATCAATCGCTTGAATAGAATTTCATACAGCATATTGACTACATGCCCATTAATGTCAATTCCTATCACTTCATATTATTCGTTCTGCATTGATGCATTTTCCGTTTCGATAACGGCATCCATTTCGTAACGAGCGTCATCTATACGGGACCATGATCGACTCGTCTCGTCTCAAGATGTTGAAATAAATGATGTTGGAAAAGATGGGTTTGCATAGATCTACGCCCATTTAAATATCATCCTGATGAGGATCGTTCTCTCATCATCATCATCATCACAGATAATCTGTCGAGGATGATGGCGACTGGGAAATTGGCTAGATTAATAATTCAATCAGATCACATTCTAAGGCATTCATGTTGTTGCAGGTTCGACTACCGTATTGCCTCTTCGCTCTACTTTTCTTTTTATCTCCCTCTCTCTTCAATTCCCCATCTTCTTAATTATGTCCCTCCTCGACCCCCCCCCCCCGCCCCCCTCCCTTTCCTTCCCTCTGTCCTCCCCTTCTTCGTCCTTCCACCCCTCTCTCTCTTCACCCCTCTCTTTCCTTCTTTCTTAACTCTCTTTCTCTAACCCTTTCTCTCACATTTGCTCATTCCCCATTTTGTTTAACCCTCCTATCTTTTCTCCACCCGTCCTTCTTCCCCTTTCTCCCCCTCTCCTCATCTTCTTGAGTGTCCCTTTCTATTATCTTTATCTATTTCTAACTCTATTATCATACTTTCTTTATCCCTTCCCATGTCACTCTCTTCTTGCTCTTCCTTCCTCCCTCCCTCTCTTTCTCATTATATTATTTATCTCTTCCTCATTTACTTTCAAATTTAGTCATAAATATCTTAATAATGGAGGAGAAAATAATATCAACGAACAAAACAGGTTTCGTGGATTGGTAATAAGAAAACACCAATGAGAGACCATCACTGTCTTAAGCCGCGTGGTCGATTTGGACAAAGTAACTAATAGTCCAATAGACAATCGTATAGGCCTTATACCCCGATTCAATCACACTTTACACCCATAGTTCATCTCCAGAAGTTATAAGATGATTCATTTTACAAGTAATTATATCTTTGGGCGCAGCGCGATGCGAGTGTAATCGTTTAATAACACACTTCGCCTTTACCCAAGCATGGACCCTAAAGTCCATGATCCAAGCACTGTTTGAAAGGATCTTTTCGAGAAAAAATGTGTTCTTATTAAAAAAAAAACATTACTTTGTAATCATCTTCCTCATCGTGCGGTTTTATGAATATAGGCCCAGTACTCAAAATTCACTTTAAACTACAGTATAAAACATAAATGACAACGAGACAACATGAATGTGGATGAATGATCATACCAGTGTAAGGTAGGGCCCAGGGAAGGTGATAAGGGACATCCATCAAACTCAAAAGCCAGCTGCAAACGATCAGAAAAGTCACTCTTTTTAACGATAGCATTTCGCTCCTCTGCAAAAAAAATGATTAATAAAGAATCCATTCGCCCTATACATCATGAACGTGGTGATATAGTGTCATGAATGTTAAGGGCGATATATTTTATTCATAGTTTTAACCGCGTATATTCACCCAGTTAGAACAGCTAGATTTCACTCCTTTGCTAAATGGTAAATAACATGAACACAAAATATATCCGTCCACCAAACATGCCAAAATGCTGGTTTATTAATAATGTGAGACCCTTGTATCATAACCAGAAGCCGTTCCGCGAACTACGAACTTGAGAATGGTGATACAAATGTGCAAACGAAATTTCTTTTAAATAAAATTACAATTATTTGAACATTTCCACCTTCTTCTATCGCTCTCAATATTTATTGAGAATGTTGATAATGCTGCATGAAATCGATTAAACTGGCCTTATATTTACGAACCATTCAACTACTATTCTTAGTGCGAAAGATTTGCAAACAAAGTCCATTCGCCCACCCTAACTTTATGAAAGAAACATCGTCGTGATAATGCGCTCTAAAAGTGTTAAATATTGTCCAATATTTTCTAGCCAGTGTCACCCACCCATTATCTGCACGAGAGTGATGATAATGTGAAAACAATTATACGTGTCTCATGTTATTTTCGATCGCTAGTTCAACGCCACATGTATATGACCCACACACATAACCAAAAAAAGGCGGACACGTCTGTCCTCACCTGCTGAGTATAGTTTGGCGTTGTTTTTCTTCCAGCCAGTATACTGCACAATGTCTAAAACAAAAGTGTTAAGCAATTAAATGAAAGTGTTTAAATAATAATTATTAAAGCACCGAAAATGTTACACTTATAATGAGTTATTTCCCATCCAGTCTTGTCCCTTTTCCTCAAACATAAACAGGCCCAATACAGACAGCCCCCCCCCCCCCCCCCTCATAAAAAAATTCCTCCCCTCCGCATCGGACAATGACCAGCAACATTTCCCGATATATGGTCAGTAATGTTCATGTACCAGGAGGGTACTGATAAAGACATTTTTCTCGTGGGGGCCGAAGTCGTCTGAGCGCCAACAAAAAAAAAAATCTGCCTTTTAAAATGAACTGACTTTCCCGAATAATAGGTCGATTCAACCCCAAGATTAGGTCTGATATTTTCTTTGAAAATGAGCTGTTTCTGCCTCAAATATGAGGTGATACTTTGCCCGATTATCATTACGATGTTTTGTTTTGTTTTACTGTAGTCCCCTACAGCCCCCCCCCCCCCCCCGCCTTGTACGCTTATCATGCTTACAGGTCAATTGCCTCCCTTACATGGTCTGCCCTTAAACTCGAAGTCGAAATCAATACTTTGGGTATGTCAGCCATGGCCGATCCCCCGCCATATCATCATCACCCCATCTGGAAAAGTTCTTGCGGGTAAAAGAAGGGGGTAAGAACTTGAGATAACTTTTTGCCAACTCGATCGTGGGGCAGATCATCTGTTGTCGCGACAAAGCCATCCCAACGATTCATGCGATATCAAATGGCCGTCTTACAACAGTATCTATATAAAGCAAAGTGATGATACCAATTGAAACTGATATCGTAGAATTCATGATTAGATTTCAGATTTTTCCGATTTGGTATGGATATCTTGGTATATCATCGTATACTATGGAGTGTCGTTTTCGGGGATCCTCTCTTTATAATTAAATGTAATTGTCTTGATTTTACCATAGACCTACCACCCCATCACTTTATTTCGTGCATACCATAGACCTACCAGTCTACCACCCCTATGATCATACAAATTGTATAATTTCCGTGTACTTTGTGGACGTAAACCTCCTCAAATTAATGAAAGGAATACTGATACACATTGCAAATAACATTATAAATCCCCGAAGTAGCCGAAAGACCTTCGATAAAAAAAAGAAAAAAAGAAAATGCATTACCAGCATGGTTTATAATTGCAGAGTTTTGTATTCATCTAATGTATCTTAAATCGTTATTATGATGCAGCAAACTTGCGAGTGACTAACTCTTCCGATCCTTTGATACATCCTCAGCGGCACTATGTATCTGCGCAGATACAAATTTGGTTCAAACGCTTCTTTATTGATTTATGATTGATCTCAAATTGCTGGCTAAAAGGGTTGACTCATTCTCTCATCATACCATGATCATTCGCTTTCACAATGTAAACACACTATAGAGTAAACCTCTCCAGCGCAGCAGGCAAAAGGGAAAGAAAAAAGAAGAAGTTTAGAGTAGCAAGTTGAGGTCAAGATTGCCCTGTTAACCGCGGTGTTACAATGGTATGGTCAACGATACAAGGTAACCCTGGGGGAGGGGGCAAATGGGGAGGGGTAATTGCTATTTCATGAGGAGCAGGGCTATCATGTCTATGCCCCCAAATAAATGAGGTGTACTATTTTGTAACATTAATGTGTTGGTCAACATGGTCATTAGAATATAATAATAATAATAGTATTGCTATAACATGGGCGATTATCCCCTTTCTTCTGCCCCTTCCCCCAAATATTCCCCACGCCATAAGAACGAGAAAAGGTAAAGATGCTACTGTTGTAGCAAGTTGAGGTCAAGATTGCCTCGGTCACTCGCTCTCCCTGTCCGGTCACTCAGGGCCTTGCTCGCGCGCACTTGAAACTTGACCCATTCGTCATGCTCGAACGATTTTTAAATTGCCCATGTACCTTTTTCGCCGGGACTTTGGGGACTGCTGGCCTGAGCCCGGCGCCCCAAAGAAAATACATACGATGCCTTGCAGAGCATAGGCATGGGGACATCCCATGGCGTAGCCAAGAGGGGGAGGGGCGGTTGCTGCGGTTATAATAATAATAATAATATACTCGATTTATATAGCGCCTAATATGATTGATAATCATCTCTAAGCGCTTTACAATGATAATATTACCCCCGGTCATAGGATACAATGCAAACCAGCACACATTGTGTGCACCATCTCCACTCCCTGGGGAGCATTCCTTCCAAGCGGCTCATGGGCATTGAGAAGATCATTCACATAATATAGGCTTTCACCTCCTACCGGGTCCCCATTTATACACCTGGGTAGAGAGCAGCAATGGTGGATAAATTGCTGAAGGACAAAGGCAGTGGGCAGGGTTCGAACTCGGGATCTCATGATTGGGGCAGCTTGTGCCCAATTAAAATGACGTGAATGTCTATTCATTATTTTTATTTTGGGGAACAATGTCGGTTGGAGATGGCGGTCAACGGTAGGCAGTCAAGGAAGGGGGAGTATACCCAGCTAGCCACCTGACGTCGTGCCGATGTCATAAGTTGTTGGCCGGATGTCGGCTTATCGCGGTTGGCTCGAGGTTAAAATGTCCGCCAGCCCAACATCGTAACCACGTCATTTTGTGATACGTCAATTTCTGACAATGGCCCAACATCAACTCATGACATTGGACCAACATAACATTATGATGTGGGCGCGAGGTTAAAATGTCCGCTAGCCCAACATTGTCCCAACATCATTTTGTGATGTCGGGCAAATGTCAATTTCCGACAATGGCCCAACACCAAATCCTGACATAGGACAGATATCAAATTATGATGTTGGCTCGACGTTAAAATGTCCGCCAGCCCAACATCGTAACCACGTCATTTTGTGATACGTCAATTTCTGACAATGGCCCAACATCAACTCATGACATTGGAGCAACATAACATTATGATGTGGGCGCGAGGTTAAAATGTCCGCTAGCCTAACATTGTCCCAACATCATTTTGTGATGTCGGGCAAATGTCAATTTCCGACAATGGCCCAACACCAAATCCTGACATAGGACAGATATCAAATTCTGATGTGGGCTCGACGTTAAAATGTCCGCCAGCCCAACATCGTCACCACGTCATTTTGTGATACGTCAATTTCTGACAATGGCCCAACATCAACTCATGACATTGGACCAACATAACATTATGATGTGGGCGCGAGGTTAAAATGTCCGCTAGCCCAACATTGTCCCAACATCATTTTGTGATGTCGGGTAAATGTCAATTTCCGACAATGGCCCAACACCAAATCCTGACATAGGACAAATATGAAATTCTGATATGGGCTCGACGTTAAAATGTCCGCCAGCCCAACATCGTAACCACGTCATTTTGTGATACGTCAATTTCTGACAATGGCCCAACATCAACTCATGACATTGGACCAACATAGCATTATGATATGGGCGCGAGGTTAAAATGTCCACTAGCCCAACATTGTCACAACATCATTCTGTGATGTTGGCCCAATGTCAATTTCCGCCAATGGCCCAATATCAAATCCTGACGTTGGGCCAACATCAAATTCTGACGTTGGCCCGACATTACGATGTCCGCCAGCCCGACATTGTCCCAACATCATTTTGTGATGTCGGGCAAATGTCAATTTCCGACAATGGCCCAACACCAAATCCTGACATAGGACAGATATCAAATTCTGATGTGGGCTCGACGTTAAAATGTCCGCCAGCCCAACATCGTCACCACGTCATTTTGTGATACGTCAATTTCTGACAATGGCCCAACATCAACTCATGACATTGGACCAACATAACATTATGATGTGGGCGCGAGGTTAAAATGTCCGCTAGCCCAACATTGTCCCAACATCATTTTGTGATGTCGGGTAAATGTCAATTTCCGACAATGGCCCAACACCAAATCCTGACATAGGACAAATATGAAATTCTGATATGGGCTCGACGTTAAAATGTCCGCCAGCCCAACATCGTAACCACGTCATTTTGTGATACGTCAATTTCTGACAATGGCCCAACATCAACTCATGACATTGGACCAACATAGCATTATGATATGGGCGCGAGGTTAAAATGTCCACTAGCCCAACATTGTCACAACATCATTCTGTGATGTTGGCCCAATGTCAATTTCCGCCAATGGCCCAATATCAAATCCTGACGTTGGGCCAACATCAAATTCTGACGTTGGCCCGACATTACGATGTCCGCCAGCCCGACATTAGCCCAACGTTATTTTTTATTGTTGGCCCAACATCAAATCTTGACGTTGGCCCAACATCAAATCTTGACATAGGACAGATATCAAATTCTGATGTGGGCTCGACGTTAAAATGTCCGCCAGCCCAACATCGTCACCACGTCATTTTGTGATACGTCAATTTCTGACAATGGCCCAACATCAACTCATGACATTGGACCAACATAACATTATGATGTGGGCGCGAGGTTAAAATGTCCGCTAGCCCAACATTGTCCCAACATCATTTTGTGATGTCGGGCAAATGTCAATTTCCGACAATGGCCCAACACCAAATCCTGACATAGGACAGATATTAAATTCTGATATGGGCTCGACGTTAAAATGTCCGCCAGCCCAACATCGTAACCACGTCATTTTGTGATACGTCAATTTCTGACAATGGCCCAACATCAACTCATGACATTGGACCAACATAACATTATAATATGGGCGCGAGGTTAAAATTTCCACTAGCCCAACATTGTCACAACATCATTCTGTGATGTTGGCCCAATGTCAATTTCCGCCAATGGCCCAATATCAAATCCTGACGTTGGGCCAACATCAAGTTCTGACGTTGGCCCGACATTACGATGTCCGCCAGCCCGACATTAGCCCAACGTTATTTTTTATTGTTGTCCCAACATCAAATCTTGACGTTGGCCCAACATGTCGGAAAAGATAGCAATTAAGGAGGTCGGTAAATGGTAGTAAAATTGATATCGGTCCGATGTTATTAATTAGACATGACTGTGATAAATATGTCAGTCTGATGTAAGAACTTGCAGCAATGAAACAACTCGGCAAATGGTCATTTAATTGATGCCGAAGTCAATGATTAGACATGAATACGACATCTCAATGATGACGCCATAGCGATATCCTGCCGATGTCAGAACTGGCAGCAATGAAACAAGCCGGCAAATGGTCGCCAGTTCCGACATCGGTACAACATTGACCCAACGTCATATTTGAGCTGTCATATTTATGTATATTTAATAACATAAGCCCAACATCAATTTTGCAATCTTTGACTGACCTCTTAATTTGCTACCAGTTCCAACATCTGCGCGATATTAGCCCGACGTCATATTTGAGATCTCTTATTCATGTCGGATTAATGACATCGGCACAACATCAGTTTAATGACCATTTGCCGACTTGTTTAATTGCTGTCAGTTCTGACATCGGCAGGATATCGCTTTGGCGTCATCATATAGAGATGTCATATTGAGGTCCAATTAATAACATTGGCCAGACATCAATTTCACAACCATGTACCGACCTCTTAAATTGCAACCAGATACAACATCATCACAATATCGGACTGACGTCATAGTAGAGATGTCATATTTATGTAGGAGTAATAACATCCGCCCGACATCTATTTCACAACCTTTTATCCACCTTTAAAATTTCGTAAAGTTCCGACATCTGTGCAGTATAGGCCCAAAGTCATATTTTGGATGTCATATTTATGTCTAATTAATAACTGTGACCCGACATCAATTTCACAGCATTTTACCGACCTCTTAAATTACTACCAGTATCGGGGCGATAGAAGGCCGATTTTATATTTGAGAGGTCATACTCATGTCGAATTATTGACATCGGCACAACATCCATTTAATGACTATTTAATGATTAGTTTCATTGGTGCCATTTATGACATCGGCAGGATATCGCTTTGGCGTCATAATTGAGATGTCATATGGATGTCCAATAAAACTCATTGGTCCGACATCAATGTTACAACCATTTACCGACCTCTTGAATTGCTACCAGTTCCAACATCGGCGCGAAATTATCCCGACGTCATATTGGAGATGACATATTCATGTCAGAATATTGACATCGGCTGAACATCGATTTCATGACTATTTGCCGACTCGTGTCATTGCTGCCAATTCTGACATCGGCGCGATATCGGCTTGACGTCATATTTGTGATGTCATATTGATGTCCAATTAATAACATCCGTCCGACATCAATTCCACATTCAACCATTTACCGACCTCTTAAAATGATATATTCCGACATCGGTACAACATTGGCCCAACGTCATATTTGAGATGTCATATTCATGTTGGTTTATTGACATCGGCCCAACATTAATATTACAACCCTCTATCAAGCTCTTAAATTGGTACCAGTTTCGGCATTGGTGCGATTTTAGCGCGACGTTTTATTTGAGACGTATCTTTTTTCGTCAACTTAATGACATCGGCACGACATTCAACTACAACCATTTTCCGACTTATTTAATTTCCAAAACCTCCAACTTAAATTCGACGTTGGCGTAATGTTGGCGCGACGTCTGTTTGCCGACCGCGATCTTGCCGACGACCTGCCGACACCGGTCCGACGTCAGTTAGCTAGCTGGGTACTTATATTTTTGTTAACTTGCTTTGAGAATCTATACTGAATTGAATTTCGTTTAATCGATTACAAACATTAGTAATTCAAAATTAAAAAAAAAAGAAGTATTGCTATCGGGAAATTCATGATCGATTATAAGCGATCGTAAGTGAAATGAAAATTTTCGATTTTTGGAATTATTTATATTTAAAAATATACTTTTGTCATGTCCTTGCTGCTGTATATAATTTAGAAGGATATATAAGAATATAAAAAACACCTTAAATAGTGTTATGGATATGATTTGAAGGTGGATTATTTCAAATTCAACGCTCTACAAATACTAACTATTACAAAACATACATGCTAAGAAGAGGTGTATATATAGTATACAGATTGCGACCTATGTTTGTAGGACGATAGGATGATAGGTTTTGGAGTAGGCAATAGGTATAGTAATAGGATATTTGTAGAATTATGATTTATGAATGAATGTGTGTAAAGGCTAAACAAAATGCATGGATCGGACGTGGAATCTATGCATGTTTTCCAATTTCTTTTACGTTTTTGATGTTGGTCCTACGTTAGCCATTTGACATTGGGCCATTGTCAAATTTTGATGTTGGTCCAGCATCAGAAAATGACGTTGGGCCAATGTTGGGTTAGCGGACATTCAAACGTCGGGCGAACGTCAAGATTTTATGTTGGACCAACGTCAAGATTTGATGTTGGGCCAACAATAAAAAATAACGTTGGACTAATGTCAGGCTGGCGCACATTTTAATGTCGGGCCAACGTCAGAATTTTATGTTGGCCCAACGTCAGGATTTGATATTGGGCCATTGGCGGAAATTGACGTTGGACCAACATCACAGAATGATGTCGTGACAATGTTGGGCTAGCGGACATTTTAACCTCGAGCCGACATCATAATGTTATGTTGGTCCAATGTCATGAGTTGATGTTGGGCCATTGTTGGAAATTGACGTTATGCCAATATCACAAAATGACGTAGTGACGATGTTGGGCTGGCGGACATTTTAACGTCGAGCCCACATCAGAATTTGATATCTGTCAGGATTCGGTGTTGGGCCATTGTCGGAAATTGACATTTGCCCGACATCACAAAATGATGTTGGGACAACGTTAGGCTGGCGGACATTTTAACGTCGGGCCAACGTCAAAACTTGATGTTCTCTCAACGTCAGGAATCGATGTTGGGCCTACGTTAGAACTGACATTGGGCCATTGTCAATAATTAATGTTGGGCCGAAATCGCTAAATGACGTTGGGCCAGCATTAAATAAAGACGCCGAGCTGATGTTGGGCTGGCGGACATT
>JBAMJV010002086.1:22500-261405 GCA_037951105.1 Echinarachnius parma
TGGTAATGCTAAACTTTAGTAACCAAAACCTGCACAATAACATTACAAACTAATAGTTATAACTCCACCATGCTCGAAAGGTTTACAAAATTACAAACGACTAAGTAAAAAGCCTGTTATCATTAAAAAAGAGCCATTAAAGGGGTAGTACAGTTTTGGTAAGGCTGAACTTTAGTAACCAAACCTGGACAGTAACATTATAAACTAATAGTTATAACTCTACCATGCTCGAAAGGTATACAAAATTACAAACGACTAAGTAAAAAGCCTGTTATCATTACAAAAAAGCCATTAAAACACAAGAGGGCGCTTTCTAAAAAGGCATTAGTTTCCACCATTTTTCATGCAAAATTATGCATGTGATGTTTTATTGAAATAATGATTAAATAGAGAGAGCATCAACAAGTATTTAAAAAACGCTTTTGAAAATTTTTGAAAAAGTGCAAGCATTTTTTCAATTTTTTGAAAAAAATCATCTAATTATTTGGGCCCCATATATTATAAGATCAGATATATTTATTGATATTTCAGCCGTTTCTGGGTCGATTTTGACCAAATAAAGTTTATTCTGCCATTAAAATTGCATGTTCTCTCAAATTCGACACTCATTTTTTCATTACCTCACAAAAAAATTGTGATGTGCAGCGCCCTCTCTACCAAAACTAAACTACCCCTTTAAAACACAATAAGGCGCTCTCTAAAAAAAGTATTGATTTCAACCATTTTTCATACAAAATTATGCATGTGATGTTTTGTTGAAAAAATTATTTAATAGAGAGATCATCAACAACTATTTAAAAACCTCTTTTTAAAATTTTGGAAAAAGAGTAAGCATTTTTTTGATTTTTAAAAAATCATCGAATAAATCTGGGCCCCAGATTTATTCCGATCGGATATATATATGTATTGATATTTCAGCCGTTTCTGAACCGATTTTGATAAAAATAAAGTTTATTCTGTCACTAAAATTGTATGCTCTTTCAAATTTGACACTCAGTTTTTCATTATCTCACAACAAAATTATTTCGTGCAGCGCCCTCTATACCAAAACTGAACTTTAATATAACTCCGCATTTAATTTATTTTACAAGAAATCGTGATAAATTATGCTACGGAAGACATTTAGAAATGAATATGATACATGCTTTCTTTTACAAACATAATTATATGAACGACAGTATTTAGTATTCTGTTGTATTATTTTACATCTATCATCTCAACATTTGTAAACAAAAATCCACTCACTCATACTTATACGAAGGTTGCTTTTCATGAGACACGAACAGTTGTTTATACAGCCTTTCACTTTCTGTAAAATGCAATAAAATAACTATTATTGAAATTAATGAAGAAAAATCTACAAACATTCCTTATTCTTTTTTGACTCGGAAGACAAAATGATTATAATCTTTGCGATTCAACCTTGTGAACCCCACACGCCACTGGAGTAGGTTACCCGTGGCTCTTGTTTGACAATTCAGATAAACAATACGATCTCGAAGAAGACGCAATGTTTATTCGCTTGTGACGTATCTTTTTTTAATTTGCTCTTAAAGAAAAAGATTATTTAAACACAGCGACGTTGCTTTTCCTCGAACTTGATCTCCAAAAAAGTCCTTTAATTACGTCAATGCCGCGGGCAAAGTTGGCGTAAATATTTATGGCGCGTCAATCGGCGGACAGTTGCTTATCGTAACGCTGTAAACAAAAAGTTTCGGCGATGATATCTGAGCAAGCCTAACTTTGTTATAATGAGGGAGAAGGGGGTGTCGAATCGGTATCCATATTCTCCCCAAAAAGTATGCAAAAATGGAGTCAACATGGAGAGGATTTTAGCTGTTCATCCTTGAAGAATCTTCGTCGGGAGTGGAATGACAAAACCAAAGAGTAGACAAATATTTCCGGAAAAGACACGAATAAAACATTGCAGGTCCACCCCCCCCCCCCCCCCCCCCACCAAAAAAAAAAAACATTTAAGGAAATAATCATGGAAATAATATACAATTTTAAGTTATTAAAGGGAATAGATATACTAAAATAATACAGTTAAGTGTTAAAGAAATTGATATAACAAAAATCGACATTATTGTACTAATAACAGAGCATGTTAATTTAATTGGCGGCATGTTTGAAAAGATAAACAGTCAATGATATCATTAGTAAGTTTAAAAGTTATACAATGACAAACAAAAATGTCCGAAAATATTGGTATGTTCGACTTGTTCTTAGACTAACAGAGCAAGTTTTTGTTTAATTTTGATGCGATTGTTATCGTCTTGTTTCTCTGCAGAGCTGGCTCGCTGGTCTGCTGTTCAAGTCGCCGAACACATGGAGGAGATGCTGGATTACTACAAAGAAGGCAGATACCTGAAATATTCACCGCAGTACTCAAAAGTCAACGGTATCTATACCTCAAAATAACCTTTTTAATAATGATATTAAAAACATATAATAAACAATTAAATCACTTATCTTTTTAGGCATTTGAACAAATGATTGATTATTGATGATTTTTCTGGACATTCATTTGTTGCAATGTATAATTGGGCATAACATATAAATGCCATATTTCGATTCTAAACTCCCAAAATTACTTTGAAAGTTCGAATAGGCAAAAGTCTGACCTAAAGTGTTCTCACATCATTAGCTGGCAGGTATTAAACATTTATCGTATGTATCAGGCCTCTTTCTGTTTCGTGTATTTTGTGTGTTGTTTTCTTTATGTTTTTATTAATTCAAGACAAAACATGAACAATGGTTTTAAACAAACAAAACAACAAAATACAGATAAGTCTCTTTAAATTAAAAAGGTAATTGCAATGGCATATTGTTTAAAGGGATAGTTGAGTTTTGGTAGAGAGGGCGCTAGACTACTTTTTTGTTGTTGTGAGGTAATGAAAAACTGAGTGTAAAATTTGAAAGAGCATAATATTTAAACAAGAAAATCATCTTTGTTTGATCAAAATCGGTTCAGAGACGGCTGAAATATCCATAAATATAACAATTTGTAATAAACCCGGGGCCCCGGGTTTATTAGAGAATTTTGAACCAGCCGTTAAAAATTTTTTTAAAAATGCTTCCTCTTTTCAAAAAGTTACAAAATAGGTATTTAAATAGTTGTTGGTTATTTCTCTATCTAATCACTATTTCAACAAAGCATCACATGCACAATATTTAATTCAAAATGGTTGAAACCGATGAGTGTTTAGAGAGCGCCCTCTTACGTTTTAACGGCTCTTTTTGAATGATAACATGATCTTTACTACGTCATTTGTAATTTGTTGTTCCTTTCTAGTTATAAATATTAGTTTGTAATGTAATGATGCAGGTTTTGGATACTAAAATTCAGTTTCACCAAAACTGTACTCTCCTTAAAATAGTAAAAGTAAAATAGTTCCCCAAAAAGAATTTAAAAATCTAATCATGAATAGTAAATGTCCATTTCTGTGTGTTTTTAGATCTTAACCTAATCTAGAGAGGGCTACTAACATTATCGTTTTTCTTCTTTCCATCATCCGTTTGTCTACAGAAACCCAATTCCAAATTATACCCGATTCAGACCTCGCCGGAAGTGACGACTACTGGTGCCCTGGAAGCAGACAGATGACCTCCGGTTGCGCGCTTTCCGTTCACGACGCGCGGGAGGCGATGGGCATGTGCGCGCGCGATTCCCAGTGTCGCGCGTTCGTCATGACGTCACAATGGACGTGGACCGGCAGGATTGTTGCATATTTCAAAAAGGGACTCTCCATATCGCCGCAATCGAAACAAGGGCACACTACATACCTCTTGTCAAGATGACATGCATTGGCGTAGCATGTAGTTAATGTTACTGACTGGAATAAGGGGGGGGGGGGGCACACCCTATGTATTTCTTTATTTGTTTGTGTTCTATTTTTAATTGTTTTCGATGAACTATTGAGGGAGCATGTGCCCCCTCCCCCTCCCCCTCCCCCTCACCCTCCCCCTGGCCCACACCCCGAACACATACACGTAATGTTTGTGATTTGGTGCTAGTTTTGTATCAAACCGACTTTGCATTCATTTAAAAATTCATCTGGAATATATGTATCATCTGAAATACAATTCAAATATTTGAATGAATATAATTTCCTCCAGGTATTTTGATCGTTCATCAATAAATGACACCTATCCACGAACAAAATATGACTATTCCATTTCAAAAGGAACCAGCAATGCAATCGTTTTCATTTATCCTTGGCTGAAAGGCTCTAAACCAGCCCATGAACCAGTTATATTTAAATGCAACTCTACATGCAATAACTCTTAGCCAAATTACGAGGAACATCGGCTAAAATTAATTGATCTCAAATACACTGAAAACAAACTGGCCAGAGTACACGCTATTCACTTTCAACCAATCAATGCATGATAGAGATCAGCGGACATAGGGCCTAGTTCTGCATTAGGTTGTTTTGCGTTGGATCTGTGAAAATGCCAATAGTTGGGCAAAATCTTATAATAATAATAATAATAATATAGTTTCTTATATAGCGCTAAATACATAAATTATGTAATAATTGCGTTCAGGTAAAACAGAGTGTAAGGCTTAATCATCTAGGGCGAACGATATCAGCCCCCTGAAAAAAAGAAGAATGTATGCCCCGCAATATTAGTTTATGTCTTTTTCCATATACAGTGGAACCTCTTTACAACGAGCTCTGTTATAATAACGAGGTACCTGATATAGCGATGTAATTTCACAGGTTCAGGTTTTATGTGTTTTATTATTTTTGCCCTGATACAATAAGAAATCTGATATAACGAGGTAAATTCAATGGGCAGAAGGTGCTCGTTATAATGAGGTTTCATTGTATTAGATAGAGATGCTGGCATCTCTGTATAACTATAAAAAAAAATTCTTCAAATTTAACAATATAATTCCTGAATAATTCGATTAGAATTATGTGGTTCTTAGGAAGATCAATTAAAATCATTCATATTTTCTAACATGAATAGTTTTATTCATATAAATTCTTGTTTGTTTACTGCCTGGTGTGAAAGATAAAGAATGTTGTGAATTGAATTTAAAAAATTAGCCACACATACACATAAAAACACACACAAACAGCAAACCAGGCACAACTTCCATTCCTTGTTTTAAAAGGGTCGAGGTTTGATATAGTACAATTAAATCAGGGCCTTCATAACAAAGATTCATGATATATTGTATGATCTGGGCCCCGTTGCAGAAAGAGATACGATCGATTGTAAGTCAGCAAATTTGCGTGATTCAACCAATCAGATTTGCGCATTTAGAACACATGATCTGACATACAATCAATTGTAACTTACAACTCGATTGTATCTTTTTCTGCAACGGGGCCCTGTTGATTGATGGTTTGATTAATCATGAATCTTTATATTATGGCACCATTCTGATTGACTCGGCCTTTTATTCCCTCCCTCCCATTCCTGTCCCTATCTATATTGACTACAAATGATCAGGAAGGGCCTCAACATAATCACCTAACCTAGAATGAGTTTGTACGTTTGTGCTCAGGTATGTGCATGAGTGTAGGGTTGTTTCTTGTAACATTATGTTTTTAATAAGTCTGTTTGTTTGTTGTTGTTTGTTTTGTGTTTTGTGTGTTTTGTTTTTTTTTGGGGGGGGGGGGGGTTGGGCAGTGGCCTTAAATAATTTTGTTTGCAACAAAATAAAAGATACAATGTAAAGTAGAAACAGACAAGAGATCATAACGGTTAAAGGTGCACCTGTAAAGTGTCAGATATTGCCCAAAATGACATTTGAGACTTCAATCCTATACCCAAATCATTGTAAGATATGTCGAATGATGTGTGAAAGTTTCATTGAAAAAGAACACTGCTTTCCTGGTTAAAAAAGCAAAAATTTGCGTCGGCTTTTACAACTAATCACAGTATGACGTTTATGACCGTCTGTAGACGCTCTTGAGCTGAATAATTATCAATGACCGATATCTTCATACTAAAGGGGCATTTGAAAAGATCTAACCCTTTTATTCTTCTCTTACCATAAGCTAAACAACACGGTAGAAGAGAAATGTGGAAGCTCAAAGTAATTTTTGTGGAGTTAGACACTTTACAGGTGCACCTTTAACCACTATTACTTACAATCACCAGATTTGGTAAGGTGTAACTTGTAAAATAGCACTAGAACCATGTCAAGTGATTCGATTCAAGAATACAAAATCCACCCTACTAAACACAGCTAATTCACATCTCACTAGTAAAAACCAACTAAAAATATATTTCAGGATTAACATTGTAATGTATGCATTGGAGAATATCACCTTTATTAGTTTCAATGCAGAATTACAGCATTGCTGATCAAGGTCCAATTAATACATAACATACGAATAAGAGTGTCAAATTGAGTACTCTTTTAGTTACATTGTTGGTTTATATTTTACATTGACAGTATTCATATGGCAAAGTCGTGTTGCTGAAACCAGTGACATTATTGTAGTAAGTCACAGAAGTGTTTACATTCTATACACAAGTATGTGCTATGCACACACTGATCAAGACATCTTGAAACCCTAGGCATGTCATGATCAATATTGACAACAGTGATGAGAAAATATTGACACCCTAATTTGAAGACTTTCTTTATAATATACTTGCCATAAACATGAACTGAACATTGGTACAGACATAAAGAAATTCAGATTCAACCCATTCCAGGCTTGTCTCAAAAATACTCTGGCAGGGTCTATAGAGCACCAAAGAAATTACACCCCTTGGGGTTTTTGGGGTCGTAATGGTTCTTAAAGGGGTCTAGTAACATTGTCCAAATCCTCAGAATCCAATCGGAATAACATCCATTTAACGTGAAATTTTCACACATTTATTTAGCGTTCATATCAGACCACAACAAAAAACTTTTACCAACCATTCATCAATTTTTGCACATGTCAACAATGTTACTAGATCCCTTTAACAATTTGCCCTTTGATTTGGGCTTTTGATAGTGGGTTGGAGCTGGCCAGTTGCCTTCTTAGCAACTGGTAGGTTAAAACTGTTTGGCTTGCCCGACATTGTTTAGAACCCTTACCAATGGCGAAGTATGGCTGTGACAAAACATGTCAGTACTCTAAAACAGAATGCATGCTATACCAAATTCAAATCGTCTTCATGTGGGTTAAACAAATGTAATTAGGACCTCTTACTGATATAACGCCGAACATGGTGCCTTTGCGGTTAGCCTCATGCACAGGAGGTTCCGGGTTCGAACCCAGACCGGGTCATACCAAAGACTTAAAAAATGGTACCTTCTGCCATCTAGCCAGGCGCTCGGCATTTATAGAATGGAGAAGGGTAAGTTAATCACACGAGTTACCAGAGGACTGGCCCCTTCTGTAGCTTTCGCTACATTTAGTAGACGTGTGGCCTAGGGCTAAGGAAACGGAGATAGGCGCCGCCTTATGTGCCAACATTGGCACGGGAAGGACTTTAACTTTAACTAACTGATATAATGCAGTAAGGAGACATAAATGCATCAAGAAATGGAAAGGAAAACTCAAACTTATTTTACATTATTGAACTATTTACACGTTGAAGTTTTCCATTGTTCAAGTGGTTGATGGACTTACAAAATATGTCAGATTATCAACGGAAAGACCAATTTCCTAAAAGAGAAATGCGAACAGAACTAATATGCCAACAGATGAGGAAAGAAAAATCAAACATAAAACACAGAAATAAAATGAAGCGATTGATTGATTTGGTTGCCGTAAACATTATTAGCAATTAAAGATCCTGCAGCACTTGTATCATTATTATTTAAGATCTATTTATTTTGAGGGGTAGGGGACTACACAATGCTCCATATCATGCATTATACTAATCATGATAAAGCATCAATTAGTTTAATTTGTTTATAACATTTATGGGATTTACAAAAATGTCAATTAAATATTTAAGTGAATCAAATTGCAAATACAAAGTATTTGCAAAACCAAAAATTAACAAGTCACATGCAGTATACTCTCTTGGCACCAAGTTGGCACACACGACACCAGTACAACAAAAATGTTGTGGATATGTCGTGGCACGAAATAGAGTAGTCCGAATTTCAAGCCATGACAGATTTTTCGTGGCACGACACCCATTTATTCGTCCGACTGCAGTGCGACTATTGTACAACATCACATAACAAGCCACGAAATTCCCCAAAATTTGTTGTTATGGGAACCTGTCGTGGGTCCATTGTGACCAGGGATTTTATGAAGACGATGGTAAGCAGTTATTGTTTTGACAAGAATAAGTCCATTCATGAGACAAGTCCATATTTCTTGGTTTCCACCTCAAAGATAAGAAAGAGTTCATAAATCACCAGGTACCAAGTAGCCATTGGTATTATACGCCCAGAGTTTGGGGGACATTTGTCTCCATAAATAACCTGGTACGTGCAAAAGCTTGGCTCCGTTTGACTTACAACGCAGAGTTTATGGAAACAACGTAATGCAGTTCTTGTTTGTACAAGAATGAGACCATCCATTATTATATGCAGTGCCGTGAAGAAATAAAAAGAAGACAGAATTCGGTTCATATTTTTTTACAATTTAGCTGACTCATTTGACAAGTCCGTGCTTCTTTGCTTCCACCTCGTAGATGAGTAACCTCCACATCTTGACCACGAATACCTCCGCCTCCTCATCCAGGACCTGGGAGAAATAGAGAAATAACAAGAGATTACTACTCCGTAGTTGAATATCAAAATGGTCAATTTAAATTAATTGCTGTTCAAATAATTATACAAAATCATGATCTACATGCAATATATCAACAACAAAATTGATTTAAGAATTTGATTTTAAAGTACACCAACCCTGATCCTTGCCATTACGATATACATCAAATGCATAAACAAACTTTATATACAGGGTGGCCCCCAAAAAACCGGAACGGGGCACTTCCCAAAATATAGTACCAAAATAATTATGTTCATCGGATATCCGATGGACATAATCATTTTGTTACTTTATTTTGGGAAGTGTCCCGTTCCGTTTTTTTTGGGGCCACCCTGTATAACGGCAGTTTTAAATTACTGATTAAGAAATCAATAATAAATATCATGATATATGTGACCCTGTACAGATTATTCATTCAAAATACATGTCAAAGAATTATGTCAGTAAAATTGAAACAAAAATATATTAGCGAAATATTGCCAAATACTTTAGAATAAGGTATCAAAATAAAGCTTATGAAGAGGCCTTTCTCATTACTTAAATTGTTATTGTTGCCACTGAGTGTTGGCAAGGCTGGGTCCGGTCACATATGTCATGATTTAAATCGTGATAGCCCTGGCCCTTACCATGGTAATGTCATTGAGGATATTAGCTGGAGTGCTTTGTAGGAGCAGCTTGGAACAAATGAACTCTGTGAGCGTGGGTTCTTCCTCCCCGATGTACTCAACAATCTTCTTGTTGATCCACGGCTTGATACGCCTCTCCATCAGCGACTGCAGGGATAAGACAAACACAGAATAAAAGAGTCTTGAAATCACAGTGTAGCGCAATGCTTATTTCTTCACAATTAAAGAGAGTTAGTATCACACAAGAATGAATATCATCAGCCTGGAATAGATGAAATATGTGTGTGGGGGTTTTCCCTCCCCGATGTATTCAACAATCTTCTTATTGATCCACACCTTCATACGCCTCTCCATGAGTGACTGCAGGGCTAAAACAATCATAGAATATAATTGTGCCTTTGGTATTAATATGAAATATAATGAGCTTAGAACAGATGAAATCACCAAATGTTGGAGCCTCATAATCAATTCTTTTAAAGTTATTGATGGTAACAAATTGCGCGAAGCATTTAGAGAGGATCATTATTTGTTGAACTCCTTGAGTGCCAAGCTCACATTTTTTGCAAGTTACAATACACACAAATGCCATAGAGCATTAAAATCCCTGGCACTCAAAGTGTTAAGGAACTATACACACTAAACTATTATCATCATAAAACAAATACTAGCAGAAATAGCTAACTAACCTCAACCACAATGGTCTAGTCAAGTTTGTAGAAATACCTAACTAAAACCATGATTATCATAGAACTAAATGGTTACCGGATACTCTCTTTCACCAATATTCACCCCAGTGATTACAGTGCGACAAAATCAAGGAGAAGTGATGAATCCAAGTCACTTGGTTTGAGAAAGTCTCCAGTTGGGGACGAAAGCCCGTCGGTTAACAATTTAAAGGGACTTAGTAACATTGTCCAAATCCTCAAAATAAAATTTTAATTCTAGCGGTTCCCTCATACCTTGTTGTATTCGTATTAACAAGAAAATCATGGGACCGGTTTCGGTTTTTCAAATTTCCCTTTCGTTACAAAGATATGTACGATCGAAGTATTCAGATAAGAAAAACTCCCCTGGAGTTTTGAAACCGTGTACAAAGTGAGTGCAGTGAGTTAGTGCATATCACTTTGCATTTTCGCTCATTACTTGGCCATGCAATGTCCATTTGACTTGAAATTTTCACACAATACCCTGTGGACATATGAGATAACAATATACATCGCATCAACCCTTCATCACTTTTTGCACATGTCAACAAAGTTACTAGATCCCTTTAAGGTTAGTTGAAGCTGTACTTAATGCAACTAACTGGTTGTAGACGTACCTCATCCACAATGGTCCAGTCCAGCCTGTAGGCAAAGAGCTCGTCCTTGGCCGTGGGTATCCTCTCAATCAGGTTCTTTATGGTCTTGCGCTTCTCCTCCGCTGCGGTAGCGATCTTCTGCGACTGACCCACTGCCTTCATCTCCTCCTCGGAGTATTCAATAGGCACCTGGAGGAAAAAGATACACATGTCAACCCAATGCTAGAAATTAACCTTTTTGCATTGTGGCCCAGTTGGGCAAGTAAAAACAAGATTTGTCAACATACATACTCTATTCAGGTGAATGAGGGGAATTGTTCAATTGTGGATATAACTTGTCTAGTATGTTTTTTTTTCTATATTGGATTAGCAACCTTCTGCCACTGACCCACGGCCTCCTCAATATAAGGAGTTGAACATTTAACATCCTAGATTTTGTAATCCACAGAGTTTATACAAAAATATATATCAGGTTCCTGTCTGCAATCGTTTAATTGTGGATATCACTTGTTCAGAATAAGCCAGTTCGTAATTAGACCATGGAGCTTGGGTGACGTCACAGGTCAAAGTCCGATACTCCATCAGCGTACAGCTATTGTGTATGGTAGCATGTCCTTTTACCGGATAATTTTAGTTTGACAGCATAAAACAAACATTAGATGCATCAAATCAAAGTGAAAATTATACGAGCAGCTGCATAAACTCATAAAGAACACATTTGATGTAAAATATCTTCAAGAATTTGTCGATTTTTCTCCAAATCAACTTTCTTGTAATCAACTTTCTTGTGAATGATCCAGGTGGATCATTCAATTATTGATCAATAAATATCATCATTACACATCAATAACACATTCTATCAAACCGGTTCTTTTCTATGAAATAGTACATATTATGCTATTAACCTTTGATGTGGTGAATACAAAAACGATGGGCTGATTTTGATCCAGATCCAGATCTTAAAAACGTAAACAAACAATTCGCATTCAATTGCACACGTGGCTCCGTCAATTCTCACGACCGATGGAACCCGGAAGTATAGATCGGTAATTTCGCGCATGCGCAGATTGTAACTACGAACTGGCTTATAAGAGTTTCTTCTATATTGTTTTGGCAACCTTCTGCGACTGACCCAATGCCTTCACCTCAATGAGCACTAAGAGGTCATATACACGGTTCGACATTTAACATGCTTCACACTTAATTGTATAATTCCCAATGAGTTTAATATACAAAGTCAATCAGGTTCCTGAGGGCAATGGGTTATATGATATCACTGGTTCTGAATAAGAAATGCTATTCAATATTCATACCTTCATCAGAGTACTAAATAATTCACAATTGGCACCTAGAGATGATTTGGGAAGATAAGGGCATACAAAGGATAAATCTACATGTAGGTAAAATACTCACCAGCTTTCGCTTCTTGCCGTTGGCCGACTCCGTCGCCTCCTCCTGGTTGAAGACGTCTCCCACGGTGATCTTCTTGCGCTTGCTGCCGACCTGCGCCACCACAGGCTGCCTGGCCTGCTGGGGCTGGGCCGCCTGCTGGGGGCTGGCTTCCATGGGGGACAAACCAGCACCTGTGAGAGGAGAATGAAACAAAATGGCAAGTGTATTAGCGATGTATCAGGATGCAAGCCAATTTGCTTGTAGCCACTAATTTCTTTTAATTTTTATCTTTAATGCTCTATACACAAAGATTTTGACACTGGCAGAGACCCATTAGGTATTTATATTATAATAAGAGAGAGGTGGGGGAATGATCTATTCATTCATCCCCCTCCCCAAACAAAAGAACTTTCCGCAAGTTTTACACCATTACTTTCATTCCTTTTGTTTTCATAAATTTGCAATAAGAGCAAAGACATAACAAAATAAGGGCCAACATTTCCGACTGGCTTGATTTACAAATGCATGAAGGTTGAAGGTAGAATGAGATCTTCATATATAATTTGATTATCTTAATCTGTCATTATTTTACATGAAATATCCTTTTCAAATTTCAATTTCACTTTTACACTGAACTGAAATTAGAAGTAAAATTTTAGAGCAGACTGGCATAAATTACAAATTAAGTATTAGAATAACCTCTTCAAAAATGATTTCATTATCTCAACATGTCAATATTTCACGTGATGGCTCCTTTTTTTTTTGGCTCCAATTGTCAAATTTCCAATGGTCATTTCAAATTGAGAGCAGACAGGCCTGATATAAACATATAGGCCTATAATTCAGCCTGCTATAATTAGCTATTGAAACATTATTTCACTATCTAAAATTTTCATTATTTTTCATGCCGACTACTTTCCAAACTTTTCAATTTTCAATGTCCCTTTCAAAATGAATCAAAATATGAACTTTTAATTGACAGCAGGCAGGCTTGATTCATAGAATTATTAATTATCTCAATCTGTAATTTTTTTTGCTTCATGTGAGATCATTTTCTTCAAAATTGTGGATTGTCAATTTCAATTTCAAACTGAATTGAAATTTGAAATTTTCTCATGAAATTTGTTCACGTTTGCTCCTTTTCAACCTTTGCAATTTGCCAATTTCAATGCCAAATTGAAAATGGGAGCCGACTGGCTTGATACGAGCTAGACAGATTAATTTGTTATCTCAATTTGTCATTATTTCTTCATGCTGGCTCTCTTGAGCTAGTTTATAATCATAATCACCAGGAGAATCGTTGTCAGCTTGGCTATTGCTGCTGTTGGCCATGGTATAGTTCTCCAGGGCCTCATCCAATGCAGCAGACACACCAACTGAAAGGTAGAGATGGGGTTAAGCATCAACGCTACTCTAACTCTACTCAAAACAAGCAAGTAACTTACTTTTATAAAATCTACTATATTAATGTACTCTCATTAAATCTGCAATAGTAACTTAGTCACACATTTGCTATAGTAACTTACACTCATGAAATCTGCTATAGTAAGTTACTCTTATCAAATCTGTTATAGTAACTTGCTCCCATGTTAGTATCAGACTCTCATCAAATCTGCCTTTTTAGTTGCACGGTCGTTAACTTGTCGCAGAATACTATCTACTTTACCACTTATACTGATAAACAGTAAGACCCTCTGTACAGTAAAGATAGAATTTACTCTACCAAGCAAGTAAATTATTCCCATAAAATTGGCTATATCTGTTGCATGGTCATTAACTTGTCATAAGCAATGGCATACTATCTACTGTACCACTGGTACTGTCAGACCAACTGAATGGTTATCTGTACTCAAACAAGCTAGTAACTTACTCCAACAAAATCTTCAATCATTTGTATGGTAGAGAAGATGGAAGTATAATCAATAAATACTAGTTCTGACGGTGGTAAAACTAACTGCATAGAAAGATTAAATTAAATGGTATAGTCTTACAAACTTATTACTATTTAATCCGCTACGTATGTTTATGATGGTGAAATTAACTATACGGTTAAGATGGGATAAAGCCGGCAACTCATATCTTCGCAAAACTACCATCTTGCTGCTAGCTTTTTGTAGGTATTTTTGATCAATAATTTGTAGGGCCCTTAAGTTTCCTACTCTTAAAACCAAACAAATTGAATAGACTCCTAAATATATACAGAAATAACATTAAACCCTCTCTCCCTCATTTACTTTTCAGCAAACAAAATATCTCTTTGTTAACCCGTTACTCTTAGAATATGTATGCATTCCCCTTAAGTTATTACTCTATCTTGTACGCCATGGGTTATAACACTCACCACTTCCACCAAGTTTGAGGCTACCGAAGCCCATCCTTGAGGCGGGGGCTGCAGCAGGCACCTCATCTTCAGATGAGGACTGACTGCTATCATCCGGGGGAGGCTCGTAGCCCCCACCATCGTCATCATCACTGCTACTGTCACTGGGCGGGGAGGCAGGGTTCTGGAGGGTGTTATAATAGAAACAAATTTGTTAAAATATACTGAAGGACGATGTTTGTGGTGAAGACAACTTTCTCGTATAATGGCCGCAGCAAGCATCGCATCTCATCTTCATCGGACCACTGACTGCTATTATCCGGGAACGGCTCGCAAGCCCCCACCATTGTCATGATCACTGCTACTGTCGCTAGATGGGGAAGCAGGGTTCTGGTGGGTGTTAGAGAAAAGGGTGGATAAAATATATCAAAAGATGGGGGGGGGGGGGGGGGGGGGGTTGTGAAGTTGAGTTGTATCAGAAAGAAAGACAAGTTGTCCAATTTGAAGACTACTATGGTGATACCCCAACACTATCACCAATGCTACTGTCACCGAGTGGGGAAGTAGGTTTCTAGAGGGTTAAAGAAAATATATAGAGTTGTTAAAACATTTTAACAGGATTAATAGTTGTGAAATTGAAATGTTACCGCGCAAGAGAGATGAAGAGTTGAGTTTGGACGATGTGGTGATACCCCTATCACCATAATCACTGCTACTGTCCCCGGGCGGGAAAAACAGGTTTTGCAGTGTCAAAGAAAGAGGGTTATGAAATAATTGTCGTTGATTGGTAAGCAAAAATCTATTGCTAGAAAATACTAGAACGCGAACATATCATACAAAATACATGGCTATCAAAACTAGACCAAAAATGTACGCCGAGTCAAATATAAATCATACTGCGTAACAGAATATATGTGACCGGCTATAGCAAAACCCGGCACTTGTCGGTAAAAATCAAAATGTAGATTTTCATACCACTACAAAGGCCTCATCACAAGCTTTCATTTGATGCTTTGTTCGAACTAATTGGTCAATAATTGGCGAAGACATGATTTTTTTACAATCATAGGTCTTTTTACACACATTGTGTGAACTCAAAATGCGCATTTCTTCAAAACATGAATTACCGACAAGTGCCGGGTTTTGTGATAGCCGGTCACATATGGCAACAGAAGAAGCTTACCTCGTGTACCACCATCTCCCTCTCAGCCGGCTCGAAGGTTGCCCTAAGCGTGGGCTGGTATTCCTGCTTGATCTGCAGTTGCCTCGGAGTGAGCAACTTGTCCAGCTGGCGCTGTTTGTGCTTGTCACGCTCGCTCTCCAACTACAAAAAATACAAATAATTAATACACAGTGTGTCTAAAAAAGAATGAATGGTACAGGTGGAAAATATTGCGTTAAGGTACGAAGGTAATCTGAAAAATATACATATTTGGTGTGATATTAAAGAACGATAATCAGGCTTCCTGATGGTTTTTATTTCAGCTTAATTGGGTTTGTCAATCGTGAGATATGGTCGTTTGTTTGCAAAATATCAAAATCCATTTGTGTACAAATCTACATAGTACATACTGTAGATAACTATATATTTTTTTCCCCCCATCTTTGTGTGACTAAAACTTAGATTCAACCTACACCTTTTTATTTAAAATATTATTGATTTGTATTTTAGTACTTAATTAATCAAACTCTGGTGACACTTCTTAGGATTTTTTTTTTTATATACAGAAAAGACATGTAAACAAGTAAGGATAAAATGGATGTCATTCCGTGCTGTAAATCACGCTTCTTTGGAAATTTAAAGTTAAGTTATTGAAATGATAGATGGTAGATGTAAGAACCTTTTCTATTTCAGCATCCAAGTCATCTCCTCCTTCTTCCATCAGTCTCCTCTTGATCTCCTCAATCTCCTCCCGCTCTCTCCTCCGGTCCCGATTGTCGCTGTCCTCCTCCTTCTCGCGCTCCTTCCTTCTCCTCTCCAGGGCACTTCCTCTGCAGCAACAAAGAAATAACAGTAACCGTTTATTGATGTTAGCTCGAAGAGTAGGGAACATCACGGAATGTTCCTCTTCAATGGATTTGAAATGATATTGACGGAAGATTATAAGTCCCGAGACGTATCGCGGAACGTTCCTGTCCTGAGGGATTTGAAGTTGTCAAAAGTTGTCAATAAATGTCAACATTCCAACAACCTATTTGACAAAAAGAACACAGCCTCGTGTGTTTACATGGAAATTTTCATTTGCACTAGATGTCGCAACATAATACCAGTAAAATGACTTCTTATTCAACGATATCATTCCAAACTTACTTGTAGTATTTGGGATCGTCTCTCTCATCCTCATAGTCCTCCAAGAATTCCTTGAGACGTTTGCCTTCCTTGTCCATCTCGACCTTCTCCGTATCCTCCTTCTCCCGGTATTTATCGTACTCTCGTCCCTTCTTGTGTTCTCTTGTCTCCCAGTTTCGCAATCTCTGTCATTGATATCAAAATGCAAAGTGATTAAAAAAAATGAAAAATTCAACTGTTATCCTTCTTCACGTACATATCACATACTCTTACCCATGTCTCACAGTTTAACAACCTCCATCATTGACAATTGATGAAATCAATTTGTTGATATCTTCCTTATCCCATATTTATCACACTCTCTTCCCTTCTTTTTTTCAAGGGAGGAGAGTTGCTTGGGCTTGGTTAGTACAGCACAAAGGAGCTAACTTGAGCAAAATCTAACATGGGGGAAATTTCGTAAATCAGAATAAATGGTTGTTTTGAGCTCAAAAATCAATATAAGTCCACAAAAAGGTAGTTCAAGTCCTAATCTTCCCAAGCAAGCTCTTGCATGATATATTATTTAATATATGATGATTATTTTGCGAATTCAGAATATAGGCTTGCTCAAGGAGGAAAGTATCCTTAAAGGGAGTATCCGCGCTTTAAAAAATTTATCTGAAAAATTTCCAGTGGATAGAGGGTAAATATGATACTCACATGAAATTTTAGATAAAACAATGATGTAATTTGGATTTTACGAGTGAAAAACCACCACAAAAAAAGATTGAAGAAATTGTCTCTTCACTGCACTACGTTTCGGCCATTAAATTTGTTAATAGCAGATATATCATGATAATACAAACATGTTGGAATAATTTGTGTGAAGTCCTAGTATAACATCAGGGCCCCATTGCAGAAAGAGATACAATCGATTGTGAGATACAATTAATTGCAAGTCCGATCATGTGTGTTCTCAATCCGTAAATCTGATAGGTTGAATTTTTCTGACTTACAATCGATTGTATCTCTTTCTGCAACAGGGCCCAAACGTATAACTTCTCCCTTAACTGGCGTTCCAGCTTCCTCTTCATAAAAGCTTAAGAAGCTGGATCCTAAGTTGGTGATACATCGTACTCAAACAAGAATTGTTTCCGCCATTTTGGATAGATTCCAAATAACACACCTCTTGGTAAGCCTCCTCCTTCTCCCGCAACTTGCGTTCCAGCTTCCTCTTCTCGTACTCCTCTTCCTCCTCCAGCGTGTCCCTGTCAATCTCCACCTCCCGCTCCCGCTCCCTCTCCCTCTCGCGCTCTCTATCCCTGTCTCGCTCCCGTTCCCGATCCCGATCCCGGCTGCGGTTCCTGTCCCGATCTCGGTTCCTGGTCCTGTCCCGATCTCGGTCGTAGTCCCTGCTTCGCTCGCGTTCTCTCCTACTGCAAAGTGTACAACAACAACAAAAGTAAAATCATTAGTTTGTCTTGAAATGTATGCAATAACAGTAACAAATAATGCCTCCGGCCACTTCGTTGGCGGAGGCATAAAAAAGAAGAGGACATTTTCAAGTTGCCATTATGGAAAGAGAGCTGATAAAGAATATATTTCAGACACGCTACAATATCAAATCATACATTTTCTTCTCTCTGTCTCGCTCCTTTATCTTGTTATCTCTGATAGAAGAGGATCTTACCTTTCTCTTTCTTTTTCTTCCCTCTCCCTCTCCTCGCGGGCCCGCTCTCTCTCCCTCTCCCTGTCCCTGTCTCTCCTTTCCCGCTCCTTCAGCTGCTCCCGCCGCTGCTTCTCCCTCTCCCTCTCCTTCTCACGCTCCTTGCGGCTCTTCTCCTTCTCCTCCGGCAGCTCCTTTTGCTCCATGGCCTCCCTCTGGTCCTGCAGGAGGGGGGGAAGACAAACGGAGCTGCACATCAAGCATAGGTTTATTAAAGGCAAGTACAAATAGCACATTACAAGGCTAGCCACTTCAATCTGGTACATGCAAGAGTTAATCACATAATAAAGTGTACAGACATTTTTTTGGAGGAAATAACAAGCAATTTCAGCCCTGTTCCTAGTGTAAGAAACCACATTAATTGAGTTTCTCTATGGTAACTGTTCGTAAGCTGCTCAACATGATGTGTGCAAGCAACCCAAAATTTACTACTGATTTATTACTGATTTTTTGTTTTTCTTCAATGCAACCTTCTAAAGTCAGGCCGACTAAAATTCACCCCCAATGTAGCCGAGTACGATCATTATAACTGCACCAGCATTTTGGGTAAGTTTTTGGCATCATTTGCTCAAATTGGAAAAAGCCAGAAAAGCCAGAAAAGAAACCTTTCTTTTGCAATACGGCGCTTCAATGAAATACACACATCATATTGACAGCAAGGACATTATATTCATGAACACAGAAGACAAAACTGCATTTTAGGAAAGGGTTAGATATTGATTATTGATTATCAACTCCTGAATTCTATTCTTCACAGAATACACATCCAGTAAATCTCTCACAAGAAATAGCGTTAATTTGGTTCAAATGGAGGGCTGAGTTTGATCTTCAATCTTACCAAAAAATATTTGTAGTCATTATGACTTTGTACAATTTCCAGCTTAGCCAAATCCTTCCAAAGCACCTTTGTATTCTGTGCCCACACATCACTAAAACCTATGATTTATCAAAATGACACATGGACCTCATCCAACTACAAAACCTATTCCAAATACCACCACCGATGCATGAAGGGCTCCCCCTCTCTCCTGACATTTCCTGCGAAGACGATGATATCCTCTGGTCATCCAGAACTTGGCTGCACTTCCAATCTTGGCACTTCCAATTCTCCAATCACAGCTCTTCATCAGTTTCCTCATTTGTTATAAAGAAACAAGGCTACACCCTGTATGACAGATAAGCTGACAAAACACTGAAGTCAACCACGGCATGTCTCATCTAGTTGTTCTTAATCCCAGTCAAAAATGGGCAGTTACAAGACTGAGACGTCCCAACAGTGATTTTGACACGTTTCTCGATTGTTTCTCTGTCACCATCATAGGGGATGTCCAGCCATGTTTTCTGTGGGTGGGTCAGTCAGTCCAAGTTTCAGTCTGACAAAGAGCTCTGGTTCTGGAGTTTGCGACGACAGTGCACCATACGACATGTATGCTGCAGATAAAAGTGGTTCCCAAGTTATAAACGCTGCTGTGATTGATCCAAACTGCTGTAGTCCCGCACCTCTCCATCTTGCGTCGACAGCGGATGCTTTCAGTGGACTGCTGATGTTGATGGTGATGTTGAAGTGGTGCTATCGAGCTGGAATGTTGGATGAGGTCCTTTTTTATTACATGGACTGATTTACAAAACAATCATGCATATTTCCTCCAAATTTACTATGTGTGTATTAAATACTTTGTGATACCAAGAGTAAAAATGGTAAAAATGCATTACATTTCCAAAAATGCAAGAAGAATTTCACTCAGATTGGGTTCTACATTTCATTAGTATTACTTGCATGTTTGTTTGAAATGTTTTGTTTAAAATGTATTTCAAGTTACATTTTATTCAAACGACATATTAGTAAAATTAGTACAAGTAATTGCTATAGAGCCTGTTAGACAAGTCTCCAATTCAAAATGTATCAGACAATGTCAAATGTCAAATTCTTCTAGCATTTTTTTATAAATAAAAACATTTGTGACAAAATATAAAAATTAGCAAGAATAAGATGACAACAAACGGCAGTATTAAAATGACATGGAATAGCAGACACATATCAATACAAATACATCATTGACTTGCGCATGAAGGATGACCTTTGAACTTAAACCTCGGTAGAGCATCTCGCTTGGACGTTTACACTCCCTCCTCCATTGGAATCTGCAAATGATGCAGTGCCCACAATAGGGCACAAATTATGGCACAATATAACATGCCATTCATTTGAGGATAGAAACAGGTACTAGTTAGCAATAAAAAAAACAAAAAGAGGGCAACTACACCATTGTCATAAGCCATCAATATGATCAACGGCAAATAAGATATAATTTCAATCTAAAATAAACATGAATAAGGATTTTTCATTCACTACATATTTCTGAAAAGGAGGAAAAGGGATCAAACACATAAAATAAAATAGAAAAACAAAACAAACTCTAGAAGTTTCTGAATGTACAATCAAAAGTTTGAAACATTGAGAGAGAAACAAATTAAGACAAACATTTTTTTTGTTTCAAGATAACTTTTCTCCCTAAAAATCTTCTTACTCAAAATATGCCTTATTAAACAGTTAAACGGAATGAAGTTATATAGATATAATTTCTTTTAGAACACAATATCCATCACTTTCTCTTTGTACTACATTAGTTATGCAGTATGAAAACCTGTGTTTTCACTAATTTTTATCGTTACTCTTTTTAAAATTGATCTTAGCATTAATTGTCATAATAAATAAATCTAAAATCTAAAATCTCACTACTGGAACTTGCATTAAAAAGACTATTGAAATAATATTGGACATAGGCCATCCGAGATAACCGTGCAAAAGTACTGAAGATGCTACCCTGATTTAACAGAGTCAATAATTATCATCAGTCACAAAAGTTCATTTTGAAACTTACAATTTTGTAAAATTAGTCCGATCAAGATCTGAAATATTTCAAAGCTTATTCCAAGGCTGGTCACCGCCATTTGGTTTCATAGCATATATAAATAATAAAAAACAACCACAACAATTCTGTTTTTGCAAAACAAAATAATAAGTCATCCTAAACAAATATAGACCTTAATGTATTACAATGATTTTATTCTAAAGTTCTAGAGCACCTTCCATACAATGCTGCTTGTATTTTTTTGTAATACTTACGACTGAATGGAATATCGCGGGTCACATCTATAATAAAACAGAATTCTCTGGAAAAGGAAACCGGCTGCTTGCTTGGAATGCTGCAGCTCTTGGGTCTTGCCCGAAGGATTTATCCTGCTAAACAAATCAAACATTAGGGCAACAACACTCACAGAGACAGACAACATACCTCTTAAAACTCCAACGTCCTTGGGGAACCAATTTCCATATAATTTTGTTCGAATTTATTTTGTATTCATAATTAATTTTATATTCTTACTTATTAATGTTTTTTTTTTTATAATTTGTAACTTTGTCTCATGTTTTTCTTTTTAAACGATTATTTTACAAAACAAAATCCAAATAACTGCATCATATGGAAAAAAGGGGCAAAATGTGTTGCTGATGTATTTCAGAAATATACACGTAAGTAATGTTTTGTGACTATTCGAGTGCAAGATCACTTCATGATTTTTTTTCGTTCTGTTTCCCATCAATTACAAGAAAATAATCCCAAAAAAGCGTTTAAAGGTAGAAAATGAGAGAACATACCTTGTTTTCAAGAGCCAAAATGACCTTCCATAACCTGCAAGAACAAAATTGTTAAATGTTCCTAGCTGCAGAAATATAAGAAGTTGTTCGGTACTTACCAGTTGTTTCAACAATATATTGCAAATGAGTGCAGGCCGCCGCAACTATCATGCCCCCCTGAGGCGAAATGTTTGGCCCCGCGCCAAAGGGCCGCTGATGATGTACTATAATGATTATGGCAGGGGTACAATATTGTTGTGTTAAGAGACTTTAGTAAGTCAGTACGATGGATGGCATGGGAGACATGTTTGTGTTGTGCGGTTCAGCTAGGCGTTTCTACCACTTGATCTTATATCTCCCTCCCCTCCATTATAAGGTGATCCCAAGAGACTAAATATAACTATATTATTATTCTAGCACTCTTTGGAGTGGCTATTCACAAACGAATGTGCAGAAATTAAATTTCTGCCACCTCCCCCCCCCCCCCCCTTGCAGAACCTTTTATCATCACCCCCAATATCCATTCTTCACTCCAATGTTTTTTCTTCCTGGTACGTAATATTCATTGAGACTAAAAAAAAAACACAGTAATTTAGTTGTTGCTTTTTTGTTTATTTTTATTTTCTGTTCAAATATCCTGTTATTTACAAGTATTTGTCTGATCCTTGTCAGTGAAACTGTTATGAAGTTGTAAATATTGCTCCTGATGAATATTTATTTTGTTTAGATTTTGGTTTTGAACCAGGATCACCATTGGCATGTATAAAAGGGAGGAATGTTCATGATGAATACTTGCTGTGCAAAGAATAGAAGACATTTTTTCTCATAAAAATCAATAATACAGGCAGAAACATATCATTTATGTAAATTAGGCAAGGACATGTTAAAAATCATTGCAAAATTTGAATGTAAAGCAACTGCGATCAGATTCTTACCTTGTATGATTGTCTAAAACGATCAATCTCACGGTTTATGAGATCTTTTTTATCTTCTTCCAAGTTCATATCATCAAGTTGGTCCTGTGTGTAAGAATAAAGTAAAGGAAAATCTGGTTATGAAAATGACTATGTCATTATAAAATACTTGTTAATAAGGTAATACATATCTCAATACATATCTCACTAGTCATACTCTTGAAAACATAGAATTAGGACTAACGCTACTCAGTCAGACACACAACCACACACCTACACAAACATAGTGCACATTTATTGCTCAATTGTAAGTCAACACAATATTTTCTTTAAAATTATAATTTTAAAAATTATATAAACCACGCTCCTTGATAAATAATTAATTCAATTTTATCATAAAAAACATTTGTTTATAATTTCTAGAATAATTTGTGTTATAAGATTACCTTGCCAATAAACAGTTGAATCAAATCTTATCTCGTACCTTGGGTTTCCCTTTAATATACTCTCTAGGCTCTCTTTTTGTCTTTGAGCATAATTGATAAATAAATCATTCAATTTTATTGTAAAAGGCATCTGTTACGCATTCGTAGAATATTTTTGTTTAAATACAATTATTTTACAGTCAATAAATAAACAAATCAAATGTTATCTCTTACCTTGGATTTCCCTTTACTATCCTCTCTCGGCTCTCTCTTGTCTTTGTGTTTCTGAGTGGCTATGTAACTCTTCTGCTCCTCTGCACATAATGAGAACATAATGAGGTAATAATAATAATGAAATTGAATTTATATAGCGCATTTTCCATCTAAAATGTTAAAAAGCGCTGAAGGGGACATATTATTTGAAAGAGGTGAGTTTTCAATTGTTCTTTTAAATAAAAGATTTAATGAAGATTGGTTGGGGAGGGTCAAAGGTAATTTATTTGAAAGGTTGGGTGCTGCGGAAGCAATGGCTTTATCCAGAGTGTGGGAAGCATCAATAGCAGTTGGATAGTTCAGCAGGGTGCCTTGTGAGGAGCGGAGCGAGTAACGGGACGGACGGTTAATAATGTAATGAGTTCAGTCAGGTATAGAGGAGCAAGACCATGGATACATTTGAAAGTGAGAATGAGAATCTTGAACTGGACTCTGGACCTGATGGGGAGCCAGTTGAGTTGTAGGAGAACAGGTTTCTCATGAGAGAATTTGGGGGATTTGGTGGCAAGGCTTGCTGCTGCAGTACATTACTCATTTCTCACAATAAATGATTTATATCCATACCTCTAGTAATACCTTCGTTAGTTCTTATAATATGATACATGTTTCCATACTTCAATCATTCTGAGTGATGCGATTAATAAACATTGTTTTTCTGATAATCAATGATTTATATACCGATACTTAAATTGTTCTGATATTTAGGGACATTGTTATGTGACCGGCTATAGCAAAACCCAGCACTTGTCTGTAATTATGTTTTGAAGAAACGGGCATTTTAGGTTTGTAAAATTTAAACAATCATATTTTTGCCAATCATTTACCAATTTGTTAGAACAAAGCATCAAATGAAAGCTTGTGATGAGGCCTTTCTTATGATGTGGAAATCTACATTTTTATTTTTACCGACAAGTGCAGGGTTTTGTTAACACTGCGTTGGACTACAAAATTATGGAAGGCCATTAGTTTCTTTTTTAAATTGTTAAACAAGTTCTTTAAGCAGGCCTAAAATTTTCATAAAAATCATTAACATTTTCTTTTATCAAAGATGACATTTTTTAATGGAATGTTTCAAATATTCGCATTTAGGGCTCTTGACTATGTCTAATTCCGAAGCTACAAATGACTTTCCATAATTTTAAAGTCCAACCTAGTGTTGGGTTCGACTTGGGATCTTTGTCAAACACCCCCCTTCAGGCTTGAGAGAAGACACATTTGTAAATCAAACCCACAACCATTTAAAGACGAAGACCCAAGCCAATATAACACAAAGTAGAATAGGGTGCTTACCTGGTGTCCTCTGCAGCTGCATGGATCTTGGACAAGCCGATGAACCTGTAACCTGAAGTCAGAATCCTCTCGGACAGTGGTGTCATCTAATTCTGACCCCTGATGGAAGACCCAAGCCAATATAACACAAAGTAGAATAGGGTGCTTACCTGGTGTCCTCTGCAGCTGCATGGAATAGTCTTGGACGAGCCGATGAACCTGTAACCTGATGTCAGAATCCTCTCGGACAGTGGTGTCATCTAATTCTGACCCCTGATGGAAGACCCAAGCCAATATAACACAAAGTAGAATAGGGTGCTTACCTGGTGTCCTCTGCAGCTGCATGGAATAGTCTTGGACGAGCCGATGAACCTGTAACCTGATGTCAGAATCCTCTCGGACAGTGGTGTCATCTAATTCGGACCCCTGATGGAAGACCCAAGACAATATAACACAAAGTAGAATAGGGTGCTTACCTGGCGTCCTCTGTAGCTGCATGGAATAGTCTTGGATGAGCCGATGAACCTGTAACCTGATGTCAGAATCTTCTCGGACAGTGGTGTCATCTAATTCTGACCCCTGATGGAAGACCCAAGCCAATATAACACAAAGTAGAATAGGGTGCTTACCTGGTGTCCTCTGTAGCTGCATGGAATAGTCTTGGACAAGCCGATGAACCTGTAACCTGATGTCAGAATCTTCTCGGACAGTGGTGTCATCTAATTCTGACCCCTGATGAAGAGAATAGAATAATAGGTGTAATTTCCTGAACATTTCTTCTTCTTTTTTTTAGCACTAACAAGAGATCATGCCATGTGCTGATTAATTAACTTCATCTTTTTTTTTAACTAACAAAAGATCATTACAAGCATATCACTAGCGAACCTGCACCTCACACACTTTTCATGACACGTGACATATATGTCATTCATATTGTCTAAAAGTAAGAACATTGTTACTTCTAGAAAGTCAAAATCCTTTCCATTTCCTAGGACACGCATTGGGCACTATAGTGACAATCTACATTCCATTAGCCTGGGTAATGAAAGCTATAGAAGTGTGCTAGTCCTCTGGTAGTTTGATGCAGTTCAACTTTCTTTAATCCAATTTTTAGATGCAGAGTGCCTGGCTAGAAGACGGTAGGTACTATTTTTCCCCTGGCTGGGGCTTGAACCCACAGCCTCCCTTTCACACGATGGGCATCTCTACCTCTGAGCCACAATGACCGATTGTTGCACTCACCGTATCGCCATCTTTCTTCTGCAGGTAGTCATCCAGGAGAGTTCTGGTCTTGGCGTCCACTTTAACCACTAATTTCTTGACACCTATCTCCAGGTCGTGCAAGAGACGGATCGCTCTGAGACTGGCCTCTGGATCTCCGTACTCGCAGAAACCGAAGCCCTGGAGCTTCCCAGAGGCACCTTGCACCCGCTTCCAGCTCAAAACAGCACCACATTTCTGCAGAATGCAACAAATGTTTTTATACATAATAGAGAAAATTAGAATAATCAAAGAATTTTAGTCAAAAACAAATGCATGAATTTTAAAAGCATACTCTAAAATAGTTTTACATTTTGAATAGCAGAAGGCAACAAAAATATAATTATAAAACTTAAAATATAATCCAATTTGTGAGCATCTACAAAATGTACGACTCTTTATCAAAATCAGCCCGAAATAGAACCATGTTTTAGCAGAATAACATGATACAGAACAAGCAGCATTAAATATTGTTTCATATACATCATCCAAAAATGAAACACAATTCAATGTTCTCGCAAAGGCTACGTGACCTTTTCCTCACCACTGTATACATGTTTGATTAAAATTATAAGAACTCTGCGGTAATGTTTACAACATGTGGTCTTACATCTGGCACAAAAATGACCCATACAAGCTTCCAACTTTTTCAAGAGAAATGGGCATGCCGATAATTTGTTTCTCGCACTATGATAATCTTTTATCCATTTTTCACAACTGTTTAAAAAAAATTTCTCTCTTTTTCTCTCCGCTTCTCATTTGCTTGTATACTTACCCCAAGAAGACCTCTAATGAGTGTATCCGGGGAGCGTTCCGAGATGTTGCCCACGAAAACTGTCGTCCGTGGCTTGTTGGGGTCAACTTCTGCAATTTCCATCTGAATTTTAATTAAAATTAAGTTTCAAATGAATTGGGGGAATGAGTGTGTGAAAAGGGAGAGTCTGCATCCCGGAGAAACCATATTTGATTAGTTTCTTTGCTCTTTTTCATTTATATTATATATATATTTCTGGTCAGTTTCCAAACGTTTGAAATAATAAAATCTATCAATTGACAAAGTTTGTAGAAATCCTCAATGCCTAGATGGGAACCTTGTAGGTCCTGTATTAACCCTATGGGGATTGCAAAATCTTGAACAGGTTTAATATTAAACAGTGTTAGGAAAGACCCCAAGAAATAAACTGCAAATATTTAGCACCAAGTTAGGCTTGAAAAGTATCCCCCAAATAAACGTCTTCCCTAGTGAAGAGCATTGAGATTGAGTGAATGCATTGTCTATGTACTCTGTGCGACTAGGAAATTGTGTATGGCGTGTAAAATGGTCATAGAAGT
This sequence comes from Echinarachnius parma, assembly GCA_037951105.1. NCBI lineage: Eukaryota > Metazoa > Echinodermata > Echinoidea > Clypeasteroida > Echinarachniidae > Echinarachnius > Echinarachnius parma. The sequence goes on from JBAMJV010002086.1 coordinate 49,943, forward strand.
ATCACTCCAACTGCCGTTGTAGAACTAGAAGGTAAACTGTACGCGCGCAGTTACCGTGCCCTGTACATGTTGTACATGAACCAATGGCGGACTGACGGCCTTGTTATAAGCAGTTATGAAGGCTCCTTAGTAATTTTTACGTCACACGACTGCATTGTGGGGAAATGATATGACGAAACAATAGGAATATGCGTAAGGCAGGCACTTTCGCGTACACTTGTGATTTTGCGCGCTATGCATTTGATAACAATTTTTGCCCTTGGCTGACACAGTGATCCGTGTATGAAAGGCGACTCTTCTGCAAATCGAGAGGAATCATACACGGTATTTAAAATAAAATTTACCTAAAAGTGTGGTCTTATAGATGGAGTAGAATTAGAGCTGAGTCAAACCGGATATTTTGCATTTCGAATATGAGTCGTGTAAAAACGGTCGGATATCGAATATCCGAAATTTCAACAAAACAAAAACAAAAAAAATATCGATTATTTTTTTTATTTTTTTTTATTTTTTTTTTAAATTTATTTTTTTTTTAATTTTTATTTATTATTTTTTTATTTTGTTAAATCACATATAAATATTCTGTCCGTTTTTTCAATTAGAATCGGCAGGACAGTGCGATGTTAGTGTACAAACTGCTGTCAAGATGAAAGACTGATATCTCATCATAGATTCTGCTAAATTTGGCTCTCACTATAACACTTGTATATTAATCCGCTTAGTACCTTTGGTTTATTAATTGTTTAGTTTTTTTGTAATTTATGCAAAATACCTTAACTTTTAACTTTAGCAATAAATATTAGATAAGCAGGGTTCAATTTGCCATTTTCTAATCGAATCTTTCGAATGGGGAACAGAAAGAAAAAAAGAAAAAAAGAAAAAAAAAAGAAAAAAAAAAGAAAACCAAACCTTCGGATATTCGTATCCGAAAATTTGTATTCGGTATCCGACCTTCACGGTCGGATACGGTCGGATATCGGATATCCGACCGTTTGGACTCAGCTCTAAGTAGAATGAAGCAACACTAAATTAATTACGCTAGATATGGATGGTGATAATATTTCCGTTGCATAACGTGATATATATTTTATTATGTAATTCCAGATCAATTTGGAAATACACAGCGTATCATACTTTTGATGACGTTTTGTGACGTTGCAAAAAGGCTTCAAATTGCGAGACAACCAAACCAACATGGTGGCTGAGTTTACCCCCCCCCCCCCCCTGAAAATGGTCATAATGCATAGTATGACCAGCTACATATTAGATGTGCTACCACTCACCTCTTGTTTGACTGGATGCTTTGGTCGGATCAGAGGCTGTGGCTGTGGCCTTGGCATGTGTGCAGTCTGCTAGAAAAATAGTCAAAGAACATAGATTATTAAAGACAGTTCATAAGAACAATAAACTTTCCATGATTAAATTCTGTCATGCACATATCAATTCTCATTATCCACTGTCGGTAAAAAATATATTGAGTCCTGTGACCTTGACCTTTGACCTCATGAACCCAACATCTAACCAGATCATTGCCACCCCAATATGTACACTCATACCAAGTTTGAAATTGATATGTTAACCGGTTCTTGAGATATCGCGAGAACAAGGAATTTTTGCACATATATTGAGTCCTGTGACCTTGACCTTTGAACTCATGAACACCAAAATCTAATCAGATCATTGTCACCCCAATATGTACATTCAAGCCAAGTTTGAAGTTGATCCGTCAACCGGTTCTTGAGATATCGCGAGAACGAGGCATTTTTGCATATATATTGAGTCCTGTGACCTTGACCTTTGACCTCATGACCCCTAAAATCTACTCAGATCATTGTCACCCCAATATGTACCCTCATACCAAGTTTGAAATTGATCAGTCAACCGGTTCTTGAGATATCGCGAGAACGAAAACGGGACGTACGTACGGACGGACAACCCGAAAACATAATGCCTCCGGCCACTTCGTTGGCGGAGGCATAAAAAAAAAATTGTACACAAAAATGTTACAATATGAAATTCACTTGCGTATGATACATCTGCATACTTCAGCAAAATTTAAACCAATTTAATATTCTTATTATATTCTCAAGTTATGTGTGTCTCTAATATGTATTGCAAACAAAAACATGATAATATTTCAAACAAAAACAAAAATAGATTGTTTACCCCTGGTGGTGTCGGTAGCAGCCCAGGCATTCTCACACCGCCCCTCACTGTAACAAAAACAAAAATAAATGCAAAGAATCGATGACACATACATACTTGCCAACATTTGAATTTTGGAAAGAGGGACAAAATTGGCCGGGGGTCCAAAGTCGCAGCATAATTGCACAAGTGTGCGGGAAGTGCACATTGCAAGCACAAAGTCCATTGCGACAGGGGTCCAGGCCTTGATGTTTTTGAGTATTAAATGCATTCTCGACCCATTTTTCATAATTCTTCCAAAATTACTAGGCAAGATTTGGTCAGATTTACGTTTAAATATGTGACCTTACACCACAAAACGACCGTTATGTCGCTGTGATAGTTTCTCTTTTATTAGCTAAAATAGTTTTTAAAAATTCAAAATATGAGATTTAGGATTTTGGTATTTCCTGAATAAGCATATTTTAATCTAGCTTCTGTAACATTTTGAGCATCGGAAATCATGTTTAAATATTATTTTTTCATCTAATGAATGTGATCTTATTACAGAGCTTTAATGGAAACTGATCTTTTAAATGGCCTGTTTCTCCCTTATTTTAAAAATGCTTCAGCCATATTCCAAATCTTTGGTGTTCATTTTGAGAGGGTTTGCTTATTCCAAGTATGATGAATGATATACCATTTTAAAGGTAACGACTTCTATTTCAATATTTTATGAAAAGCAGCACAATCAGTTTTCCCGACTTATTGGTCGTTTTGTGGTGTAAGGTCACATATTGTCTCTATACATTTAATAAAGTAAAGTAAAGTAAAAAAAAATTTTACTTCTAAAAAATTCAAAAAACGGGACAATTCCGATAAAAACGGGACAGTTGGCAAGTATGATATCGTACAGATAATACAATGATGAGTAAGAATTAACTATGTCAAGAATTAACTAAATTAGAGCCTTTTATGTCATTTCCAAAGTTAAAGCTTGCGTGTTAGAATATTGTTGGACCTATTTATGGATTATTTATTTATGAACCTCTGAAGAAAAACATGCTCCAACCTCTAACAGAGCAACCCTGCTGTTGTTTTTTACCAAAATAAGAAGTTATTTATTTATAGCAAATTATCTTATGCAGGGCTCAACACTAGCACTTGGCCCCCCCCCCCCCCCCCCCAAACAAAATAAAAAATTGATGGCAGGCAAGTGTAATTTCATAAATTTCATTGCTCGATAGGGCAACTAATATTTCTGTTCAACTCCAAGAGTAAAATGTTATTCTACTGGGAGAATCTCATCTAGAAGTAAGCTGGCAGGTACATTTTCTGTTTGGGCAAGTCAAATTTCAACATTTATTGGCAATTTAACTTGCGCAAATAGGCCAGTAGAGAAAAGAATGTAAGTGTTGGAGGCTCGTCTTGCGCCTTACCTGGTGGGCCATATGGTGCAAATTGTGAGGGCATTCCTGGTGGGTAGGCGCCAGGTACGCCAAAGGGCGGTCTCCCACCGGCGAAGGACATGTGTTGTGCTGACTGTGATGCTAACTTGATGAAATGGGCAGTCCACTAGTTGAATATGTAACCAGCAAACGTGTCAATCTATGGACAAATGTCAGGATCTGTGTAAATTGTAAATTAAAAGAAAAAAGTTCCTCATAATTTGTGTAAAACAATGTACAGATAAATAACAGTTGGCTTTATTTGTAATTGTAAATAAATACAATTGTTTTCATATAAAGTTGAACATTTTATCATGATTATTCTTGTACACACAGTTTAAACCAAGTAAGATTTAAATATGACAATAAAATAACTGTTTATCAAATTAAGAATAAGATAAAAAAAACCTTTGAGACTGTATGTTTATCTTTCTCAAAAAACTGGCCAAAGTCACCCCATTTTACAATTAATGGTATTTTACTATTTAATTTGTCGATTCTTTCTCCTCAATATTTTTGTTTAGACACCAAACTTGTGATTTACCAAAAAGACTACAAAAGTTAGTATTTTTCCAGTCTAAAAAAAAATTGCTTTATGTCTGCAGGGATAGTTGAGTATAGGTCAAACTAATACTAACTCCACCATGCTCGAAAGGTATTACAAACGACTGAGTAAAAACCCTGTTATCATTAAAAAAAGAGCCGTTACAACTCAAGAGGGCGCTCTTTTAGCCATTTTTTCATTCAAAATTGTGCATTTGATGTTTTGTTAAAATAATGATTCAATTTAGAGATATCATGAACAACTATTTAAAAACCTATTTAGATTTTTTTCAAAGTAGTCTATTGATAAGCATTTTTGTTATTTTTCTAAAAAGTCAAAATGTCCCCCAGCTGGTAGACTTATTCTTATAAATAAAATATCTTGAAATCAAAATTTTCAACTATGAGTATGAGAGCATTTGAAAGGCAATGATTCTCATTTGACATGTTTTATTCAAGGAACTTTCAAATGGAATAAAACTAACCTATGGTCAAGGCACCAGCACTACCACCTATACCATTTGTGTATAGCATACAGAATCACATTGCCGTAGTGCGTTATTTTTTCGCTCGGCGGACAATTGATTGTGCTAGGGGTGTTGGCGAATTGACTTTGACCCAGTTGACAACGAGTTCTTAATGGTTACGACCGGACGCTAGCGGTATAGAACAATGGCACCACGTAGTGTGCGGCGCCATGTGTAACATACAAAGTATTGTACACATAAGTCCAGGTATGGGTCAAGGGGCATTTTGGGAAGTACCAACGTCTACACTCTACAGTCCAAACCAAATGAAGTCAGACCCACATCTACAAAGTATATGGTCCACACAGGTGGACCATTTACGCGCACTATATGGTAATACACGGGAGATTACCATACTGCCTATTCATACACTGTACCGTTCATCAGTTGAACGTTTTGTGTTAGGATGCATCGGTAATGAAAACAGACGGGAAATAATCCTTTTTTTTCTACATTTTGCAATCTTCAAAACAACAAAGTCGGTAATTATTATTAAGTATATGACTTAGAGATCACATACACGAAAGTTTTTTTGCATTTGCTGGTAAATTTAGGGAGAAATCGGCCGACAAACATTGTTTGTTATTTGGATAGTGCAGCAGGCGGAAGAGGTTGATCTCCACACAATGGTACTGTAATGTACCTATGTGTGGTCAGACCAAGTGTACCTTTATCCTTTAATTGTTGGCTATTCATAATTGAGTAAGTGATTTTGGAACTTTTGAGTTTCATGACATTTGACATCATTGACATTGCCATTGGAATTGGCAACCATTGGCGGCATTGCAGGATTTGCGGCGCACATTCATCATTTTCAAATTTCCGTGATTTTTGTTGTTGCGGTCTTCATATTTTTGCATACTCCGAAATAACAATACACCCGACATATCAATACTCGTCCAAACAGTTTATCTACAGCACAAGCATTCAAGAAATCAATTAGCAAAGTCAGAGGACTGAGGCTGAGCTGATCATGACCAGCACAAATCACACTCGATTCAGCTCAGCAGCCTCGCCCCATCCCCATTACATGTGGGTACCTATACAGGTACCCACATCCCCACCTACATCAAAACGTAAGGTAGGGTTTCTCCCCGTTCATTCATTCCACTTATGACATGACATTTGTAATCTATAAGGTGAAATTAAATCATTGAAAGATGTGTTTTTGATACTTACCCACTTTTCTTGCTATGAATCAGCCAATATTTCACGTTCATTTGCCATGCAGTCGCGTCGAGCGCTGATCATCGCACACGCTTGCGACGGAAGTACCGTGAAAAGTGTGTTGCTGAAATGACCTTTCGTTAGGTAGTCTTCGTCCAGCCATGAATTGATACGTTGTAAATTACTTACGCACATTATTGTATGCCTGTCAAATCGGAAATAAAGTGTGTGCCACTGAGTGCGCTTGAGATGAAACTACCGTATTTTGCTTGCGAATTGTTGTTTTTCAAACTTTTAAAGAATATGGATTTAAAAATTGTAACGACTGATTTTTGAATAGAATTAAATAAAATACGATGGAATATATTTATTTTTTATGAAAAAACGTACACACATTAAATTAAATTATACATTTTTACTTTGCAGTTTTAACAGTTGATGATGAGCCTTGCTTCCGACCAAAACAAGTTTGTATGATTGATGACGTAATACAATTTGCGCTAGCTACACGGTGAACGCCATTATTACGTGTGCGGGACCGGTGATGCTGGATTGACGTGCAGTTCAGGACCAACGAATAAAATTGTAGCCCATTTCAATTTAGCTAGGGGCAACGTGACGCCTCCAAATGGAGGATTTTAAACCTGTCATCTAGCACGATCTGCAAAGTTAGGTGAGAAAATAAAAAAACACACAGTGATTAATTTAACGTCATATACAGTCCTACAAAAAAAAACGGGGGTTAGTGAAGTCACTACTGCTATACGGCAGTGTGACTTTTGGGCATACTTGGGCATACTTGGCCATACAGTTTCCCATTCGCTAGTGTACATCGCGACGCAGGCGTGCCTCGCCCGGCCCTCGAGCTCAGCTCTGTGCAGCCTCAGCTCACCGAGGGGAACCGCCAGGCCACAGTGCAAAGACACTACCGTAGCGCAGCATCAGTGCATGCATGTGCAAAGCTTGCAGACGCAGTCTCACAATCACATTCACAATTCGCCGTATTCAATATAAAAAATTGCATTCTACCAAGCATATAAATCAATTAAAATCCACCTCAGTAAAATCTAATTATTCTTAACAGAATACTCACCTATAAATGAAGTGTTGTAAACAGATATAAAGAAGATATTTCGCGGAAATATAAAGGGAAAATGGACATGTCGCGTAGCACTTTCGTTTCAATGCATGACTCCGCCGTGTTTCCAGGTTCAAACGTAGATGGCGCTGCAGCTGGCTGAAAAAATTGGGCTGAAAACATCACGCCAAGCGCAAGCGCAAGCAAAAGACAAAAAAAAAGTACAAATGTAAAACAGTAACTGTAATAATATATTTAATTACTTCACACATTATTGCATTTGTAATATTATGAACATGAGATTATCGTAATTCATGAAAAAAAGGTGTTAAAGTTCGGAGTTGAGTTGTTCAATTAACCGTTCATTTTCAGGTGCCGTTTTAGCTCATCATTGTATTCATAAGATAAGATAACATAAGATAAATTGTATTGGTCTTCAAACTTGTGTCATCCACTGGCAAATGGAAAAGAAGGCAATAATAACAATAATGAACTTCATTACAATTATAACAATTTCTATAAACATTCAATTTACTTGTAGGCATGATCATGCCTTGCATGCCTACACAACACCAACTAATTATACCTAATTGGTTGCATCTGGTGTAACTAATGAACTTTATACAAGCGCATTATCCCATTATCATCCATATGTAATTAAATTCTTCCAAAAAGCAGTTAACTATAATGCTATAGACCAATGAACTTCATACACTTTCTCCTAAAATGCAGTGTAGAAGAGAAATAAGAAACATGGTGGCATTCACATTTTTATTATTATAGTATAAAACAAAAATTATGAATACACTGAGTTAGCCTCTTTTGAATACATTCTGAAAGTGAAATTTATAGTATTATTAAAAAAAAAACTTGTCAAAGTCTAATAATTCATGATGGTCTAACTTGGTCTAATTCATGGTCTTTACCAGGCGAGTGAACGGGATTACTCCGAAGCAAGGGCCAATGATCCACTCCATACTGTGTCGAAAATTTATTTTTGTTGTAGAGAGAGATAGGAGGGGGGTGGGAGGGGCCCGGTATAGCCGCCTCTGAATACATCCGAACTTCACAAATTAAGATTTAAAATAAAAATTTGTATAAAGTGCATAAGTGAACAATAGCCCCCAATCAATTGTTTGGCATCAGCTCAAACAAAATGAATATTTAGTAGAGAATAAAACAAAATAATCTGATCTAATCTCTTATCCGTCGGACAGTCTGGAAGCTCGGACAGTCTACTGTATATTACGCTCACAACATTAACACTCAACAGCTCGGACACTATATCCGAGGGACAGTCTGTGACGGTTACGCTCACACCGTACATGTGCACCGTGGTACCGTGCATGTGATTAATGTTTGCGGTCATGCGTGTGTGTTTACGTTCTGCGGACGTTGGAAACTCGACCTTGATAGACAGAATTATGCGTTTTTAAAGAATATTCAACTGTTGTAATCAGTCATAACAAAGAGAGACACTTTATGACGCCATGGCAAGATTCATGTCAGCTGAGGCAACTTTCGAAGACATAGATGACTGGTTCAAAATCGGCAAGGCAAAGCCTTCGCGGCCAGCGATCATCGAGGCGAGTGCCACCGGAGGAGAGGGGCTGCTGCGGACCGAGCAGTACGAAGAGTCTGCGAGAAGGACCCGTGCGCGACAAGGCATTTTGACAAGGTGGGTAGTGTAATTTTAAGAACATGTAAAATAAGAAAGTTCGATAAGTTGGTAATTAAGTTTTTAGTTTGATAATGATTGTTACAAAGTGTGGTTGTTATGTAATGTGCCCAATGATAAATTAAATGCAATTGCTGTTTGCTTGGCCTTGACTTAGTCTGTGAATGATCATTGACAATAATAATATATCACATTATTCACATTCACAAGTCAGTCATTCAAATACATGTACATGTAATTATTATATTAAGTCATTCACATTTACATGATTTATGCAAAATATGTTCCTTTATTGATTTGATTTAACCTTACTCGAATTATCTTTTGGCGGGGGCGTGCCTCGGCCAAATTCGAAACGGGGGTCTAACTCTAATAAGACTAAGGAGCAGGGTTGTCTCAAAACAGCTAGTACACGGGTCTTGCCCTTGGGAGCGGGGGTGTGCCTCAAAATGGGGGTCTTAGGAGCAGGGGGGGGGGGGGGGCCTCAGCCAAATTCAAAATGGTGGTCTAAGTAACTAAGGAGCAGTGTTGTATCAAATCGGGTGTCTTAGGAGCCAGGATGTGCCTCAAAACGGGGTCTTACGAGCGGGGGTGTTCCTCTCAGCCAACTTCGAAATGGGGGTCTAAGGAGTGGGGTTGTCTCATAACGGGGGCCTTAAGAGCAGCCTTTTCTATGAAAATGAGGCCCCAGGCTTTCACTACTTGGCCTGGCTTGGGTTTGGATCAGAAATAATTTACTGTAGCCTAGTGGTTTTGATCACATCATTTAGGACAATGAAATACAGACAAATCGTATACTTGCTAGGATGAATAGTCTGGTTATAGGAGGTTGAGCACCATTGGTCAAGAACTAAAAAAAAACATGGCTCTTTGGAAGTGAATCAGAAAAATACATTTTCTTAAATTTCATACTGTACTTGCTTTATCATATATATAGTCAACACTGATGTCACATGATAGAGGGTAGCAAAATTCAGAATAGAAAGGAAATTATTTCTAAATGGAAAGGAAAATGAGGCCGAGGAGCCCAACCACTCTTTAACACACATTTTAAGACACAATAAATAAATTAAAACACAAACATTGGGCAGGGCTCTGTGGAGAGTGGGTGATTTCAAATATGGTGTTTAAGGCTGGTGTTAGTGAACACTAACCCGGCCTTAAACACCATATTTGCAATCACACAATGTCACTGTACACCATCCTAACACAAAGTCATCTCAAGTATGGTGTTTAAGGCCGATGTTTGTGTTTAATAAACACTAACACCGGCCTTAAACACCATACTTGAAATCACCCAGTGAGTGTCAAACCCAAATTAAATAGGTTAATTCCTGTAACTCTATTTAATTATAAGTTTTCTGGTAAAACAAAGTCCTTTTGTACGGTCTTTTCATATTTGTGGCATCCTCTACGAAGATGTGTCCACAACATTCATCTTAAAGAGTCTATGAAAATGCATCGAGCAAATCTGTTATTTTTGTCATGCTGTGGGCACGTCTTGGTAGAGAATGCTATCTTTGTCCGATGTCAGTAGCATATATCAGAACGAGCGTCAGACAATGTTATTCTCAATCTGCCAGATCTATCTTTTTAGAAATTTAACATGTTTCATCAATATGTTCTTCTCTGCCACTCCAGGCCCAAGCCGCCACCCTCGGCAGCCTCCCAGAAGGCCTATGCTGACCTGTACAAACAAAAGTGGAATGAGGAACAGCTGGAAGATGACCAATCACAGACCAAGGCTGACCACAGCAGACCAATACCAAGTGCAATGTCAGGTAAGTAAAAACAATACCCAACACCATATTCGACTCAAGACTCCCTCCCCTCAGCAGCCTCCGAGAAGGCCTAGATGCTGAAGTGTACAGACTTCCAATCAATCATGGGGGCCCAAGTTCTATGTACCCATTTATGCCTCCGCATTTATGTCCTCCTGCACAACATTTGATTCATGTTGATATAGTTTCTATCCAGGACTGTTTTAAATTGTACTCAGTAAGTGTTGTTTTGTATGTATTATCATTAGATCTGGAGAGCATGAGCGTGATGTCGGGAGCACAGCCAGTCCTCCCGAATGAGATGTCGCCAGAACTCGCCATCCAGGCCTATGGCAACTACAACTTTGACCACAAGTACAACAAAGATCTGCCCATAACACAACTCAAAGATCAGGTAGAGTGAAAGAAGTCAACCGGTGTGAAGTCATCGGTGTGAGATCGAGATCGTGTACCACACGTGTACGGGAAGTTAGGTTAACCGGTGTTAGGGGATGAGATCTGTGTGATCGTGTTCAATATGATTGCAGGGAGATATAGTGTTCATTTCATTCATTTATTTATTCAAAAATTAAAACAATACAATGTATAGAAAATATTAAAGTGTTCAGGGAATAACCCTTGAAAGCCATGACTTGTAAAAATGGGTATTTGCCTAATAAAACACATTGAAATAATGACACTACGAAGAACAAATTTACATGGTGGTAAATGTTCTCCATAAAAAGAATATGAAAATTGCATACTTTTGGTTTAATATTGATCTTAAAATTTGAACCTGTGATAATATGAATTTCTTGATCAATGCTAAAACTATTGAAATGATTCACTAGATTTTGATGTATAACTCATAACAACAGTGCCTTGTAATATTCATTAGACATTCAATTAAGATTGCGACTAAAAAGACGACTTGTCATAATTGGATACATAAACATGGAGTGTATGCACACAAAGAAGCCTTAACGTGAACCATATACTTGATATCTCTCTACTGTTTTGATGACCTTGTCCGGAACACCATCAGGTTGAATCAGATGACCATCTTACAGGATAACTGCATTGTATTCATTTCTACCGATATGTTATTAGCGTGGCATCTCTAGATCAAGCCTCCACACTAACTTTTTTCTTACATCTAGATGATCATAACACATATGAAATTAACACACAATTAACACATATGCAGAGCTGCCAACTAGTACGGATTTTCCTTAATTGGTACAGAAATTGACAACCATTACGGGAGTACGGAATGCCGCTTAAAAATTACGGGGGGGAAAAAAAAAACCCCCCCTTTTTTTTTTTTTTTTTTTTTTTTTTTTTCCCCCCTTTTCCCCCGGATATATCCGATATCTGCCTCCCTATCATTAATTCTCTTACCATTTGTTTATTTGTGATACATGTAAAATACCATAGATTAGCAGGGTTCAACGTGCCATTTTTTTTCTTTTTTTTTTCGGTTACCCGTTCTGCTAAACGTTTTTGCCGATGACGGTCGGTTAACCGTCGTGTAACCGTATCACTAAACTTATAGTTCATAGAGCCGCATAGGAAATTACTGATTTCTTCCCCAAATTACTGATTTTGAGCCTTGAGAGTACTGATTTAATGTTCTAGAGGTTGGCAGCTCTGCATATGAACAATTATTTAGTTCGGGTAAGCAAAGTGGAAATTTTTTTTGTATTTTACTTGCCCCGACACCAAATCTTACTTGCCCCGGTTAAGTGGGCAAGTGCTATTGTCGAGCCCTCTCTAGATTGATTCTGTCCCTCCCTCTTCAACATCATCTACTTTCTATTGCTTTGTTGCCCAGGTCCTGAACACCATCGAGTCCAACCAGGTGACCATCATCCAGGGGTCGACGGGGTGCGGCAAGACGACCCAGGTGCCCCAGTACATCCTCGATGACTACGTGACGAGGGGCAAGCACTGCAACATCGTGGTCACTCAGCCGCGAAAGATTGCTGCAATCAGCATCGCACGGAGGGTGTGTGAGGAGAGAAGATGGCAGCTGGGCAGTCTGGTTGGATACAGGGTACGTTCTTGATTGTTTTAAGATAAATTACAAGTTTGCTAAACATAATCATAGTTACATTTTTTTTCTAAGACTACTCTTCAATGATATCGTTGCTGACTGTATGTGTTAAAGGGCAAGCACTGCAACAGTGTGGTCACCCAGCCACGAGAGATTGCTGCAATCAGCATAGCACAGAGGTTGTGTGAGGAGAGGATATGGCAGCTGGGCAGTCTGGTTGGAAACAGGGTTTCGGTCTGGATGGTTTTCATTTCTACATGTTTGTTTAATAAACAAGCATTATTATTGTACCATGATTTGAAAACTTTTGGATGTTTCACTCTTTCTTTCTCTCTCTCTCTGTGCAGGTTGGGATGGACAAATGATGACACACGCAGTACCCCGCGGTACTGTTGTACCCCGGTATCCCGCGTTGTGTAGCGCCATCTTGTGTCCACTCGAAGTACAACCGTATTGCGTTGTGCATGCAGTGCAGCGCGCGATTGTATGCACGCTATACCCACAGTACAGCCCTAAAAATTAAATAAATAATTAAACAAAATGGCGGATTTTCGTCTGGTACCCCAGGGTACCGTTTATGTCATCTAATGTTCATCAGAGGACACAAGGCAAACATTCGTGGCGACAGGAGTGATGCTAACTGAAAGGTCACCGGCCTAAGTGTGTATGATACGAGTGTGTTGTTAAATGTGTTCCAATGATTTTAACACTTGAAAGTATCGCTCTTTCTCTATCTCCCCCTCTCTCTCTCTCTCTCTCTCTCTGTGCAGGTTGGGATGGACAAATGCACATCAGAGGACACAAGGCTGACATTTGTGACGACAGGAGTGTTGCTGAACAAGATCATCAATACCAAGAACATGAATGAATTCACACATGTCATCCTAGATGAGGTGATTCCTTTTTTTTCTCATTAAAATCAACAACATTCATTAATTTATCCATATCGTCCTAGACAGGGGGGAACTTAAGAGTTTTCCAGGGGCTACTTTAGTACTTTTTGAGCCTGCCTCCATACAAAAAAAAAATAGAACTCTGTACACTGAACTCTATTGTAACTTTATTGAGTTTCCTTCTTTTTGTTTTTATTATCAAGAGCCTCCTCTGTATGTATTTCCCAAATGATCATAGTTGAAATTAGTGTTGTCTTCTTTTAATACCACCATGAATTAACGTGGCCAATATGTACATTTTAACATTTTAAGTAGATCTTCATATTGACTACCGTATTTGTCGGTGTATTAACCGCATGGTTTTCCCGACGGAATTACCGACGAAAAGGGGGGTGCGGTTTATACACGGAGATAGGAAAAATTGCATGAAAAAAAAAAATTTTTGATAGTAAAATTCTTGATTTTTAGATGGTCAAAATGTGCCGAGGATAAGTAAAAAACATAATTCTTTTTCAGAGAGTTTTGGTCTATGAAATATAATTCAATTTACTGAAGTCTCTGAAGCACATAAAGGAAATTATGAGCCCCTTCCCCGGATTTTGTTGAGTAATTGAGTTTACCAGAAAATACAACACGGAACACTATACATGGGACTGTAGTAAATTCTAGCAGAAAAACGAAGACAAAACAACAAAAATTAATTAAAACGGAGATAAAAAAAACTGTACCTTGATATGTTATTCCTTCTTACAAGTTCAGATTTGGTTAAATCTACCCTTGAAAATTGTTTTCAAGGGTTGAAAATTGTTTTTGGAGATGAAAAATTGCGATCGTATTAAACTTGCAAGTGCTGGTACTGTGCAGGTTTGATTTGACTGAAATTAGCAATCAATCACGATAGGATTGGCTAACTTAAGTCAAGACTGAAATTAGCCAATCCTATTGTGATTGATTGCTAATTTCAGTCAAATCAAACCTGCACTTGCAAGTTTAATACGATCGCAATTTTTCATCTCCAAAAACAATTTTCAACCCTTGAAAACAATTTTCAAGGGTAGATTTAACCAAATCTGAACTTGTAAGAAGGAATAACATATCAAGGTACAGTTTTTTTATCTCCGTTTTAATTAATTTTTGTTGTTTTGTCTTCGTTTTTCTGCTAGAATTTATTACAGTCCCATGTATAGTGTTCCGTGTTGTATTTTCTGGTAAACTCAATTACTCAACAAAATCCGGGGAAGGGGCTCATAATTTCCTTTATGTGCTTCAGAGACTTCAGTAAATTGAATTATATTTCATAGACCAAAACTCTCTGAAAAAGAATTATGTTTTTTACTTATCCTCGGCACATTTTGACCATCTAAAAATCAAGAATTTTACTATCAAATTTTTTTTTTTTTTCATGGAAAACCCCAAAAGTTAGGGATGCGGTTAATACACCGGAGCGGGTAATACACCGACAAATACGGTAATGTGGAGTCTGATTGAAAGTCTTCTTCATAACTTAGACTGTGATCCCTGTAAGAAATACCTAGTGGTTTCCAAGAACGTCTCGTAACTGTCACCCCTCTCCTCATCATCCTCATTTGTTTAAATTTGTAATTTTTTTTTTTTTTTTGTCCGCCAAGGTTCACGAGAGGGACCAGGACACTGACTTTGCCATGCTGATTGTCAGAAAGATGCAGAGGACCAACTCCAGACACGTTAAGGTTGGTGCTGTACTTAAAATTGATGAGAACATGGTGTTCTGCGTACTAATTATATATGTGACCGGCTATAGCAAAACCTAGCACTTGTCGGTAAAAATCAAAATGTAGTTTTTCACACCATGAGAAAGGCCACATCACAAGCTTTTATTTGATGCTTTGTTCTAACTAATTGGTCAATAATTGGGGAATATGTGATTGTTTCAATTTTACAATCATAGGTCTTTTACACACATTTTGTGAACTTAAAATGCCCATTTCTTAAAAACATGAATTACCGACAAGTGCTGGGTTTTGCTATAGCCGGTCACATATTGGAAATGCAAAATGGATGTGGAGGATATATTTATACGGTCATTGTATTTTGGAAGAATTTGTAAGGTGAGTTATTCAAGCATGATTTGTATGATCACAATATAGATCAATGGTTGCATTCCATTCCTGCAATTAGACATCTCAGCCCTAGAAGGAAAAATGAATTCATTTAATTGTAGTCAGCAACCAGGGATCTAGTAACTCTGTTGACATGTGCAAAAAGTGATGAATGATTAATACAATGTGTATTTTTTTATCGTGTATGTCCACTGAGTAATGCGTGGACATTTGACGTTAAATGGATGTTAATATTATTATTATTTATTCGGCCAAAATTCAAACAAATACAGAGTATACAAAATACAAAATACAAACAGTCAATAAAGAAAGTGAAGGAAAGGGAGAAAAGGGACAGTTATACAAGTGGGCCAGGGCTCACAAAAGTAAAATTCTTTACTATTGCCCGGAGACATGCGAGCCCTCACAAGTAACTGACAAGAAAACATAAGGAAACATCTATATTGCCAAATACATGTACATGTAGAACAAATTACATATTTAAAATAACAATATTGCAAAAATCAACAATACTAGCCTAAGCCACCTCCTCCGGTAATAAATAAAATTAAGACTATAGTACAAGATTTACTATAATACAGACAAATTTGAATTCCAAATAACTGACTAAAAT
This sequence comes from Echinarachnius parma, assembly GCA_037951105.1. Lineage (NCBI taxonomy): Eukaryota > Metazoa > Echinodermata > Echinoidea > Clypeasteroida > Echinarachniidae > Echinarachnius > Echinarachnius parma. The sequence goes on from JBAMJV010002086.1 coordinate 65,929, forward strand.
AAAATATTACTAATAAGCATAACTAATTAAAAAATGCTAGAAAATAAATTTCAACCAAGATATAACTGCTTTACATTGATGGTAAAATTACTTAATAACAATTAACAATTACAATAAATAATATAATGACATACAATGGGACCAGCCCTTAAAACATAATAATAGTACTATTGCAAGGCAAAACAATGATATGTTATATTACCAGTTATTAATGAGAGAGATAAACTTTAAAGAGGCTAAAATCTGTATCGTTGAGCAATTAAAAAGTGTAAACGCATTTAATAATGCAAGACTAAAATGTAATTATATTAAGTACCATAGATGTAAAACATGTCTAAACTAACCAAGTGAAGAACAAACATATATCAATATGAAACGACTTAAAATCTGGAATTAAGTTATGTACAGTAAATGCAACTATAACGATAATTTAATAAATCAGAATAGCATGTTAACAATAATAACGTATTAATAATATATTTGTCTTACATCAAGTGTAAACTTATTTAATAATGCAAGACCAAAATGTAATTATATTCAGTACCATGAATGTAAAACATGTCTAAACTAACCAAGTGAAGTGAAGAACAAACATTCTGAGACGTCTTCAAATCTGGAATTAAGTTATTATTTAAGTTATGTACCAAGTGAAGATCAAACATGTCAATCTGAGACGTCTTCAAATCTGGAATTAAGGTATTAAGTTATGTACAGTAAATGCAACAGTAACGATAATTAAATAAATCAGAATATCATGTAAACAATAATAACGTATTAATATATTTGTCTTACATCAAGTAAAAATTGAGACAATTTATTGCTTACAAAAATTGCACTGGGCCACTTATACAGTGCAATTGTGACCTTACACCACAAAACGACCGTTATGTCGCTGTGGTAGTTTCTCTTTTATTAGCTAAAATAGTCAAATGTTGTTAGAAATTTGAGATTTAAGATTTTGGTATTTCCTGAATAAGCATATCTTAATCTAGCTTCTGTAACATTTTGAGCATTGGAAATCATGTTTAAATATTACTTTTTCATCCAATAAATGTGATCTTATTACAGCGCTTTAATGGAAACTGATCTTTTAAATGGCCTGTTTCTCCCTTATTTTAAAAATGCTTCAGCCATATTCCAAATCTTCGGTGATCATTTTGAGAGGGTTTGCTTAGTCCTAATATGAAGAATGATATACCATTTTAAAGGTAATGACTGCTATTTTAATGTTTTATGAAAAGCAGCAAAATCAGTTTTCCCGACTTATTGGTCGTTTTGTGGTGTAAGGTCACAATTAATCATTGGTAAAATAGTTGATAGGATTGCAATAAGTGAAATGAGGCTAAAAGATTTAATGCAATTATACGGATGGGATCAATTTTCCATACATGTGTATGCATGGTTCAAGTCTTCTCCTAGTACAATATTGCAACTTTCAGTGAGAGAAGGAGGGAGGTCAGAGAAAAGATGACAGCGTTGTCTCTAACATGAGAAGGCAAGGTGTCCCACAACCTGCACAAAGCCGAATGGGAAGGTTGGGTTTGTTTGTTTGCCAGTGCCTTCATACCACTTGTCTCTCCAGTCCTCGATCATCGTCTGGAACAGACACCTGTACGGCCCGGGATTCACTGTGTTGGCCTCTCCTTGATACCAGATGGCACCTTTAATGGTCATGTTCATCAAAGGGTGGATCATGGCGTTCCAGAGGCCACTGGCGTCATGGGGGCCAGTACTCTTGAAGTAGCGAGTGCTGTTAAACAAGACATCAAGGCTCTTCCGTTTGACACCACATTTTTTCCAGAACTGCAGGAGATGACCAGGCTTCTACCGGGGTGCCGCCCCAGTTGGTTGAAATGAGACCGATGGGGTATTTGAAATGATCGTACAGGTTGCGTCCAAACAACCAACACACTGCTGAGAAGTACAGGAAGCCATCTTGGTCATCCAGAACATCAGGGCTTGGTCTAGACCAGGGCTTGTAGAAACCACCAATGTCGTACAGCGGCTTTGTTACGTCCCTCTGGGCGACAGAAAGAACGCTTATGTTGGGGTACCTGTACGACTCCTCGACAGCTACAGATCCATTGAACGACTGCATCACATTAAAGGCCATGTTGCTCTGGCCGCTACAGACCCACACATCTCCAAAGAGCACATCTTCTAGAGTAGCCGATTCCTTGACCCCCAGGCTGTAGGAGGTAACAGTGATGTTGAAGGGACCACTGGGTAGCTGGGGGTCAAGGGTCACCCTCCAAACACCAAGGCTGGTAAAGGTTGCTGGTTCTGCTACTGTGTTGTACACCTTCCCCTTCAAGTCCAGGGATATGTTGGCTTTGAGATCTGCATAGCCCCATATCACCGCACTGGACGTCTCCATCTGCAGGACCATGTGATCAGCATAGTACGTTGCCAATTTGAAGTTGCTTGCTGATACAACACTGATACTGATAAATAACATTAGCAGGAAAATCAGCTGTCTACGTTTAGTAAACATGATGATCCCCGATGATGATGGCTGCCGATGGATGGATAAACTCATAAAGAAGTAGAGAATATGAATATGAGGGGCGCCAGGAAGGACGGGGAATGTGATGTGGCTGTCTACTGTAATTCAGCGCTGCTACCGGGTACTTATGGCTGCTCTTTGACAATAGTTTGATCTCGATCTGCAATTCATTACATTCGACGACATCCAGTTCTAGCAACCCCCGACGCGACGGCAGGATCAGGAGTCATGGCATAGTAATGAGCAGAATTGCAAAGTGATATTCGCTAATTGCTTGCACTGACCTTATACACGGAATATGACTATCCAGTGAATAGTTAAAAATCTGAACACTTCAATCGTAAATATCTTTTTAACGAAAGAGAAATTAAAAAAACTGAAACATGTCCCATGTTTCTATTGTTAATACGAATACAACAAGGTATGAGAGAATGGCTAGGGTTCCAAGTAAGCTTTAAAGATTTGGACAATGTTACTAGATCCCTTTCTATGTGTTGTTCTTGATTTCAGTATACGTGACAAATATTTTACGCTCCCTTTTTTTCACGTCTGTAGGTGATTTTGATGTCGGCCACCATCGATGTGTCGCTGTTCGGCAGGTACTTTGCTCTCCCTGTGCGAGGCTCCCTGGAAATGCCTCCTGTCGTCAGTGTAGAGGGCCACGTCTACGATGTGGAGGAAGCATACCTCGACAACCTGGTCAAGTTTGGCATGGTGAGAACTAAAACCTATTACCGTATTTGTCGGTGTATTTACCGCACCCCCTAAAAAAAAAGTGTGGTTAATACGGTATTAGCCGCACCCCTTTTTTTGGTTTTTTTTTGTGAAAAAAGGTGCGGTTAATACACCGACAAATATGGTAACCATCTAAAGGTCCCTGACCAAATAACGAGATCATAGATTAGGAGAACTGATACTACACAAAGTTTGCGCCTTTTCGATTTTTTAATTTTTTTGTTTCCTTTTGTTAGTCCAATTTATTAAATCCTCTACAAATTGTTCATGAAGAAAATCCATAAATTAATTGATCAACATATTGATGAATAAATGAATGAATGAATGAATAAATCAATATGAGTCAATCAATCAGTTTATTAATCAGCTATCTAGTGAATCAATAAAAAAATAAATCTGTTATCAGTCAGTTAATCGATTAATCTGTCCTATCCGCCATTTACCCCAGGTACCTAGACAACGCCCAGACATGAATCCCTCTATTGAGAAGGAGACGTATGAGCTAGCTAGGAACCTGGTCTCTCATTTTGACGCTGTAGACAGGGAAGAGCAAGGGTGAGTGAATGTTTCATGTACCCCTTTAACCCATTGCTTACGGGAACCGGGTGGGCTATGTACAAAGTGTACGGGGATTTCAGAATTTCGAAGGGAACAGGTTAAGTAACGTTACTACGGTCAACGGGATAAGCCTTAGCCACCCACTAAGTTAACCTTCGTTAGCAACTAAAACATCTTGCGTATAATTCTTAGCCACATCATCCAAAATAGACTTTGCAAGGAACTAAGCTAGCAGGCTCTCATGAATATTGGTCCAGGTCGAGTAGTGTTATACAAATAATACACGATCTAGAGTGCATTGTGTAAATGCATCGCACGCGAGGGCTATGTTAGCTGTGCGGCGCACGAGGCGAAGCCGAGTGTGTAAAGCACAGCTAACATAGCCCGAGAGGGCGATGCATTTACACAATGCACGATAATAAGTAGTATTATTTGTTTTATAAAACGAGCTCAACCACGGAATTGTTTATTTTGCTGGATTATTGAAAACAGACAATTGGTAACCCAGAGTTTACAAAATTCATCAACACTTGCTGCACTCGCTTCACGGAATTTGACTCTGCATGCAGCTCTGCAGATCAACTGCAGTCGATATGGAATTGCCGATAATTTCCCGTAAAACTGAGAATTATCAAAGAATTTTACGAATTTCCATTACAAAACTTACCAACATCAAACCACATATCCATATAATTTACGAAACTGCTAAGATTTAGTTACTACAGAACAGAGAATTTACAAAACAAAGCATTTTACATCTTTTTTTTCTTCACTTTCGCAAGTTTGTCTCGAAGGGGTTTGTCTGTAATCGTTTGCGATCGTTTATGATCGTTTATGATCGTTCATGATCGTTTAGAATATGACTTGTGATCGTATCGGAGGATGATCGGGACTTCGATGTTTGTGCTAGTGAAGTCATGCCTTGGCTCACCCTGTGGTGAGATTAAATGTCTTTTTGAAACAAACTCATGGAAACTGTGGTGTCATTTAGTCTTTATTCCTGTTATAGAATCCATTCCCTTAATTCCGTCTTCGTAGAGCTATGTAAACAAACATTGTGACGTCACGGGGTTGCGCACCTTCGGCACGGTGGTTGCACACCTTCGGCACGATGGTTGCGCTGCTATCGGCACGATGGTTGCACAGGTATCGGCACGGTAGTGCAGGTGGTGAAAAGTAATCAATCCCCACGTGATCGGTATTAGCCAATCACGTTACTGAATTTACCGGAGCCGTTTTATAATACTCAATAGTAGAGTGAGAGATGTTAATCCAATAATTGTGGGCAAACATTATGGACAGTCAACATATTTCATACACAGAGAGTAGTTTATACAAGCATATATACAGGGAAGAGGATGCTTGTACTGAGGGTCATGGGGTCACTAACTTCCCTCAAAGGAGTTGAATGCACTTTGGGGGAGGTCCAGAGACGGAACACGCTGTAGAAGTGTTGAGTTGTAACACAGAAGAATAGGGCAGGATACTAAACAAGTCTTTACGACCGATATTGTGCTCATTCATCTTTTTTTATGAAGACCTCAGCATCTCTACCAGTCTAATAATGGCAGGGTACAATAGCTGTCATACTGAGCCAATTGGGCTACAAAAGTTCTGACACATGTCGGAAAGACACGTGAAGATGCATCATGGGCCTATTTGCGACTATTTGCCTAGTTGCCAGTAAACGCGACTTTGCATTTAAATGCAAAAATAAATGTTGTGTATGATTCTCTTGATGCAATGGACAGTTGTTACTTGCACAGTTGTGATGGATTCCAAGGAATTTTTTTTTTTTTTTTTTTTTTTTTAAAATTTATTCTCCAATGGGATGGATTGCCCTTGTCAGCTACAAGCTGTTTTTCAAAGGGGTCCAGGAATAAGTAATAGGCCCCATTTATTAAATTTACGGCAGGTCTGGCAGAGTGGGTAACTAACATTTCAATGATACTATTGTAAGAAGTGTTTTAATATCTTTAATTATAAAAGTCAAATTAAATTGTTAACCTGTTTGGGACTGATTGTATTCGCTACAACATGTTTTACTCCATAGCCCCTAGCCCAAGTTGATTTGGGACCAGTCCCCAATGGGTCAACCTGTACCTTCCCATTCGATCATCCCAGTATGATTTATCTTTCTTTGTTACAGGATTCCACCAAATACCCCTGTGAAACAAAGAGGAACTGTTCTTGTTTTCTTGCCAGGTAAAATGTTTGCCATTTTGAATTTTAAATCATTTATTTATCTTTAATACTGACTTGCAGACTTTGTTTATTATTATATATTAATTGATTTTAGAAGGACAAAAATATAGGTGTTGAAATGCAATTAAATTTTACAATACTGATTGTAATTCATCTACTGAAAAATAAACCCAGTACACTCATTTCATGATTATGAGGATTTATATGATGAATGCCAAGACCTACATCTGTTTACATTTATTTCATGATCAATTATATACATTTAAATATATTTAATATATCCAATTTAAAAGGCAATTTAAAATTAATCATATTGCATAGTTCAGCTTTTTCAAATGTTATTTTATCAAATTGTTTATTTATTGCTGAAGTTAAAATTATATATTTTGTTCATGTTTCATCACAGGAATTGGAGAAATTGAAGAGTTTGAAAAGCTGCTGCCTGGCCAGGGCTCGAAAGAAAGGTAAAAATTATACAATATGTAATTAATGTGATATGAAATGTATCTAAAAAATAAAACATGTGCATGTATATATTTATATAGTGAGACATTCATGAGTTAGAGGTAATGATTCTAATTACCTCTGTGAATTGGCTAGGCCTATTTCAAGCCTCTTAGCTCACCACCTATAAAGGTAACCACCTGTGCCATTTTGTTCATCCCGACAGGCTTGTAGTCATCCCACTGCACTCGTCCATCACCACCCAAGAACAGGCGAGGGCGTTTCTCAGACCCGAGGAAGGTTTCCGCAAGGTCATCCTGTCCACCAACATCGCAGAGAGCTCCATCACCGTCCCTGACATCAAGTACGGTATGTTACCAGTGAAAACAAAAATCCTTGGGGGCTCAGGGTAAACTAGCCCCCTGAAATTAGTAATAATGCATACTAAATTTCTGAGTGCCATTTTCTTACACAAACTACCAGTCTTCAGCTTTAATTGTTTTATTCTATAGGGAAATTTGTTCTTTTCATAATATTTCTTTCTTTCCCTTTTTTTAGTGATTGATTTCATGCTGCTGAAGTGCATGGTGTGTGACGTAGAAACAAATGACCATAGTCTTCAGCTTAAATTGTTTTTTTCTACAGGAAATTGTTTCCTTTCGTAATATTTCTTTCTACCCTTTTTGTAGTGATTGATTTCATGCTGCTGAAGTGCATGGTGTGTGACATAGAAACAAACTACCATAATCTTCAGCTTAAACTGTTTTTTTCTGTAGGGAAATTTGTTCTTTTCATAATATTTCTTTCTGCCCTTTTTGTAGTGATTGATTTCATGCTGCTGAAGTGCATGGTGTGTGACGTAGAAACAAACTACCATAGTCTTCAGCTTTAATTGTTTGTTTTTTCTGTAGGAAATTTGTTCTTTTCGTAATATTTCTTTCTTTCTCTTTTTGTAGTGATTGATTTCATGCTGCTGAAGTGCATGGTGTGTGACGTAGACACAAACTACCATAGTCTTCAGCTTAAATTGTTTTTTTCTATAGGGAAATTTGTTCCTTTCATAATATTTCTTTCTTTCCCTTTTTGTAGTGATTGATTTCATGCTGCTGAAGTGCATGGTGTGTGACGTAGACACAAACTACCAGAGTCTCCAACTTCACTGGGCCTCCAAAGCCAACGCTGAACAGAGAAAGGGTCAGTATTCTTTCTTGTCTTCTAATTTCAAAATTTCTCCATACTGTAATCTAAAGAACCTACCCAAAGAAAAGGAAACTTTAATATAATGTGATGTTTGTGCAAGAGATTTTTAAAGGCAAAATGGCCTCAAAACCATTGCTGTTGCACATCAATATTGTTATACTGATAGCAGATCACTTTTACTTTGTATAGAAAAGATTCATGTACATTTCCAGTATCGACAAATTGCATGTAAGATACTAGTGTGTCATATTTTTAGTCTATGGAGGATACAGTATCTTGTACAGTACAGGTCAATAAGTTACTGATCCATTTCTAAGTCTAATTGTCAATTAGCAATTATAAAAATGATGATTGCGATGGCCAATATTGATTGAATTGATAATATAAATGGTTTGATTTCAGGTTTTGGCCAATATTGATTGAATTGATAATAAATGGTTTAATTTCATGTTCTGGCCAATATTGATTGAATTGATAATAAATGGTTTAATTTCATGTGATGGCCAATATTGATTGAATTGATAATAAATGGTTTAATCTCATGTGATGGCCAATATTGATTGAATTGATAATAAATGGTTTAATTTCATGTTATAGCCAATATTGATTGAATTGATAATAAATGGTTTGATTTCATGTTATGGCCAATATTGATTGAATTGATAATAAATGGTTTAATTTCATGTTATGGCCAATATTGATTTAATTGATAATAAATGGTTTAATTTCTTGTTATGGCCAATATTGATTGAATTGATAATAAATGGTTTAATTTCTTGTTATGGCCAATATTGATTGCATTGATAATAAATGGTTTAATTTCATGTTATGGCCAATATTGATTGAATTGATAATAAATGGTTCAATTTCATGTTGTAGGTCGAGCTGGGCGCGTGGCTTCAGGAAGAGTCTACAGACTCGTGTACAAGGCTTTCTACGATGACTACATTGATGACTTCGCCATCCCTGAAATGCAGGTAGAGACCAAAATTTGCACATCATAAAGCTACCATGGAATATTTGCTGTAAAATGTCCATTATTTGTAGTACCTTTTTCATTATTTGCAGTACCTTTTTCATTATTTGCAGTACCCTTTTCATTATTTGCAGTAGATTTTCCATGAAGTCAGAAATCGCTTTGAAATCATTATTTACTGTGCCCCACATTGAAGCAATCCGATACACAATAGTTTTGTAGCAGGCAAACAGTCGAATCTTGTACTAAACCAGAATGCTTGCCACAATACAATAATGTCAGGAAAAACTTCTATAGTCAAAGGGTTGTCAACATATGGAACTCGCACGTATTTCTCAGTTGTGTTTTGTGCTTTCTTTCTTTGTTTCAACCAGCGCTGTCCCCTGGAGCAACTGATCCTGAAGGTCAAGCTCTTGGACCAGGGCGAGCCGAAGGCGCTCCTGGGCCTGGCCCTAGAACCACCCAATCTGGACAACATCGAGAGGACCATTCTACTCCTGAAGGAGGTATGATCGATCAAAAATCAATGATGTAGTGAAAAGGATTACTTTTATGCCTCCGCAACGAAGTAGCCGGAGGCATTATGTTTTTGAGTTGTCCGTCCGTCCTTCCGTTCGTCCGTCCATCCGTCTGTACATCCCCGTCCTCATGATCGCATTAAGGTCAGAGGTCGCATGGCTCAATATATATGTTAAAATAGCTTGGAATTGAACTGAATGTCAGATTTTTAGTCAAACTTGGTACCTGAATAGGGAGCAATTTGTATTATAAGTATTATCATCCTCATCATTCATGATGTTGAAAATGTTTTTTTTTTAATGCCATTTGGACAGTAAATATTATAATTATTCATGTGTTTTTTGTTGTTGACAGGTTGGTGCTCTGACAACTCTCCATTCCCGGGTTCCCAACCCCCACGACGGCGACCTGACCTTTGTTGGACGGGTCCTAGCAAACCTCCCTGTTGACATCAGGATCGGCAAGCTACTGGTACTGGGTCACGTGTTTGGATGCCTCAAGGAATGCATCGTAATCGGTAGGTTATTGTATTCGCTAATTTAAAGTGTACAGTCCCCATCGTAGGGAAACCAGAAAACAGTGGACAGGTGATCTCTATAGAAAGGTTCCATAACATTTGTATAATTATGCAGGGGATCACTTTTGGTGGCCATTTTAGGCAGGTTGGCTGGTATAGACAGGTGGCCTCTAAGAAAGGTTTGACTGTGTTGCATTACATTGTATATTTTACTCATTTGTACTTCTTAGTTGATTTGGCAACTGTTTTCTTTTTGGGCAGCTCTACTTTTGTCACTAGAATTAACCAGCTTCTTGTTATTGGTATCATGTTTGGCTGCTGCCGAAGATATTAATTTTTTAAAATTGATGTCCTTGAAATAAAGTTAGACCTGGACTAAAGTTGTGCCACTGATGAGAATTTGGGCCATTGTGTATTATTGATGCATTTTCTTTTATCTTGTTATTTCAGGAGCTGGACTTTCACTGAAGAGCTTCTTCTCACAGCCTTTCAAGAGGGGACTGGAAGCATACGTGTGAGTTTCAGTTATCACATATCATATTCATCCTAGGACTCAACATTTAGAAACTCACTTTATTAGTGACATACTTTGGAACATGTTAAGCGCTTTATTAATGCGATTTATTATTATAATCAGAAACGTGTAAAATAAGGTCTCATCTCTACATAATGTACATGTATTTAATTCTTATTATAAGGTTCTTGCTTTAGCTCATACACAGTATATGACTTTTAAATTTTTTTGTTGTTTAATTGCATTGTTTTCTGCAAGGGGTTTAAATAGAAATTCATCAGGTCTACACAGCATGTATTTAAACTAATCTGGTATTCAACTCAATATCATATTCAACAATTTACGCAACTTCTTTTTGGGCTTAGGTAAATTCCTTTTCGTGATATTACTTGGTCTGACCAGGCGACCAGGATAAAATCTTAATTCTTTTGCTGTTTTAATATGTTTGTTGTTCTCAAAGCGCCAAGTTGAAGTGGGACAACGGCAGCTTCAGTGACAGCATTACCATCATGCGTGTGTACAGGGAGTGGGAGCGACTCAAGGAAAATGGCTTCTTCGCACGAGGGAGGAGGGTGAGATACTCGTTATTTATTGTGTAAATTAATCTATTATATTTCCTGTTTGTGTAATCAGGGAAAATTGCCGCTTTGCACGAAGAAGGGGGTGAGTTTCTTATTAGTATTTTGTCAATTAATCTATAATAGTTCTTGTTTGTGTAAACAAAAATTGAAAATTGATAATTAGCGGTGGGATAAGGTTGAAATGATTGCTGTCACTTTTATATGCTTTTATGTAAGATATCTTGATATGCCTGGGGGGAGAGGGAAGTGTTTCACAGAGATCCTAAGTTGATCTTAGCACTAAGATGGTCTTAAATATTATGGAAAGCCATTAGTGTCTTGAAACATTTTTGTAAAAGTTATGTTGAAATGCATAAAATGTTGATTCAAATCATATATATTTTCTAATTATCAAAGAGATGTCATGAATTTTATGTGAAGATTATGAATCTCTTTATATATAACTCCACGAAAAAAAGAGATTTCAAGCCCTAATTTTTTCAGGCAAGCTGTTGAATGAACCTTGCAACTTTTGAAATTTGGCTTGCAAAAGGCGGACACTCCCTTTAAAGGACATGGCTTCACATTACCCTTTATTTTGTTATCATCTCTTGTTAGGTGGAGCGTGACTGGGCCTATGAACACATGATCCAACTGAACACACTGAGGGAGGTAAGAGGAAAACAAATTCTCTCAAAGTATTTTTGATCTCGAACGGAAGAAGATGAGAACCATCTGGAAATTAAACATTTAACCCGTTCAGAACTGGTCCCGAAAAATACTCCGGCTTGGGGTCTACGGAGAATACATGTTGTAGCAGAATCAGTCAGTCCTGAAACCGGGTTAAGCAGTTTTAAACAGTTTTTTTTCTTAATACTTTTAAGTAAGAAAAATCTAAATTTTCTCTCTCATACCTACCCCCTTTTCTTTTACAGAACTAATTTTAGTCGAAGAATACTTCCATCAGCCCCTGTACCTTTCTCACCAGGTCTTTTCAGAAATATTACATCTCTGTATTATATCAAGCAAAACAGAACATATTCTTACCTCTTCACGCATTGATTTCTCTTGGATTCTTGACAAAGTTTACTGATGATTTATTATTTGAAAAAGCAAATTTATTAGAGTATAATTATAATAATGCTATTTATTCAACAACAACAAAATGTCACGTTCGCAGCTTCAAGCTGAATTGCAGTGGCATGTACAATAAAAATCCAACAATATTTACAAAAATCCAAATGGATTATTTGTTTAATTGTTAAGGATTTTTTTTTGGTGTTATTTCTTGTTATCTCTTCTCAAGGTGTCAAAGCTAGTTGAAGAGTTGGAGGACCGGCTCTCCAAGTTCAACATCCGCCTACCCAGGGGGAACCCCCGTAACCAGCCTAGACAGGACCCCACCCACAACCTTCTCATCCTCAAGGTAACACAATAAGTCCTACGTAATTCAGTTTCAATTTAAAAACACCTACTCCCTCCCCCCCCCCCCCCCCCCCTCCCAGCTCTATGGAATTCCCATATAACCAGCCTAGGCAGGACCCCACCCACAACCAACTCAATAAGTCCCAAGTAGTTAAGTTTCAATCACAAACGCCTACCCCCCCTCCCCCCCCCCCCCTCCCCCAGGCTCTATGGGAATCCCCGTAACCAGCCTAGGCAGGACCCCACCCACAACCTTCTCATCCTCAAGGTAACAAAAGACATTTCCAAGTGATTCACTCAAAACAAAACACCTTACTCCAACCCCCCCCCCCCCCCACCACACACAGCTATAGGGGGAATTGACTGTATCAATCCTTCGTCAGTTTTGTGCACTTTTCAGCAAAGTTGCTAGATACCTTTGATGTTCTTCCTTCTTTTGTAATTTATTCGTAGACTTTCGAGTCAGTTACTGATATTATATGTCGGGCAAACATGGCATGCTTTCTACTTATCAGGATCAACTTTTGTTAAGTATGTGATTGAGTATGATATCGGTATATTATCATGTTCTCCCTTTTCTCTCTGATGTTAATAGTTGATGTCGAACATACTTCACGTGGGTCCCATCCGACGAGGCGGATTCTCTTACGTCGGTGTCAGGAAAAGACGCTTCAGTACTTGGAAATCTTGCTTGATATGCCAGGCAAACATAATTGCATCTGTTCTGGTTGTCAGGAACAACAAATTGATATAATCATCATGCTCTCTCTTTATTCTCTGTGATGCAGGTTGTGCTTGCCGGGGCCTTCTATCCCAACTACTTCACATGGGTCCCATCGGACGAGGCAGAGTCTCTGAAAATGCTGTCGGGGAAAGACCCCTGCACAACGGTCATGGTCAGTATCAACTTCAAAATGGTCACCAATGTTCTACTAATAATAATAATATACTTGATTTATATAGCGCCTAATATGATTGATAATCATCTCTAAGCGCTTTACAATGATATTATTACCCTGGTCATAGGATACAATGCAAACCAGCACACATTGTGTGAACCATCTCCACTCCCTGGGGAGCATTCCTTCCAAGCGGCTCATGGGCATTGAGAAGATCGTTCACATAAAGGCTTTCACCTCCTACCGGGTCCCCATTTATACACCTGGGTAGAGCGCAGCAATGTGGATTAATTGTCTTGCTGAGGGACAAACTCGATGGGCATACTCCGGGTTCGAACTCTGGATCTCCAGCTTGAATAGCAAGCGCTCTACCAATCTACTACTTTTACATATTCTGAAATCCCCACAGAATTTGCACATAGGCCCTTCAGGTTCTAGTAGGCAAGGGGTTAACCTTTATTTTAATCAAAATAGTATGTGTAGGTTAGAAAGATCAAATTAAATATTGTCTACTTTGTTTTGAGTGATTAGATAAAATAGTGTGTGTTCCATGAATGGGAACATCAAAAAGACATTTGAAGCAAAAGTATTTTGGTCTAGTTGTGACAAATGGTAAATTTATATTTTAACAAGCTTTTCTGTAATAGGGAGAATTGCTATCACATTTGTTCAGTTATAACATTAATGTAAAACTTCATATTTTTCAAATGAATTACTCTTTTGCTGTTATGCTCCACACACAATTGAAGAATGGCCCAATGTACTCCAACTCCATCCGCAAGCTCTTATTCCACGTGGCAAACCATCGTTCTTCTTTGAAATTATTTTGTCTTCATAAGGAGAATATAGCAACAAAACCTTTATTTTCATGATTCTATGAAAAGCCTCTTTTACTTTGAATGTATGTTTTACTGTTGCATATTTCTCTCAGGTGAAGAACGTTCCACCTCGTGGCCCCATGTACTCCAAATCCATCCGCAAGCTCTTTCTACCATGCAGCAAATCAAAGATCTTCTTCAAAATGGCTTATCGCCATATGGAGAATAGCAGCAGTTTCTTTCGTTTTTTTAATTATATGATGTAAAGCCTAATCTATCTCAAATAATTTGTATGTTTTACTGTTGAGTGCTTCACTCCTTTGAAGAACGTTCCACCTCATGGTCCCATGTACTCCAACTCCATCCGCAAGCTCTTGGCTTATCTCCATAAGGAGAATAGCAGCAGTTTCTTTACTTTTTAATTTTATTTGATGCAAAGCCTAATTTATCTCAAATAATTTTATGTTTTACTGTTGTGTGCATATTTCTCCCAGGTGAAGAACGTTCCACCTCATGGCCCCATGTACTCCAACTCCATCTGCAAGCTCTTCCTTCCATGCGGCAAATCAAAGAACTTCAAAATGGCTTATCGCCATAAGGAGAATAGCAGCAGTTTCTTTAGTTTTTTAATTTGATGTAAAGCTTCATTTATCTCAAATGTATGTTTTCTGTTGTGCTCCTCACGCAGGTGAAGAATGTTCCACCTCATGGCCCCATGTACTCCAACTCCATCCGCAAGCTCTTCCTTCCATGCGGCAAACCAAAGAACTTCTTCTTTGAAAACACAAAGTAAGAATTGTTGACAAGATTAAATGCTCCATTAATGAAATGCTTTCATGTTTGTGTGTTATATCAATGTCTTATTAACCCGTTGAGGACCGAGCCAGAGATGTAACACATTTTTAAAAATAACCAAAGAGAACTTTGTATGCAAGAACATGGCCAAATAAAAGTGAATTTCTCCTGAAGCTTCTGAAGTTACCTTAAAGACAGATTATTCTACCAACTGAAAGGAAAATTAAGGAGAACTTAATAGTGAAATTTGAAGGTCACTTGAAAACAAATTCAATTTTCAGGGTGTCCCCCCCACCCCCCCCCCCCCAAAAAAAAAAAAAAAAAAAAAATCCAATTTTTAATCTTTGAACAGAATAGCACCCATATGTGTTAATGGCTGTTATTTGAACGAAAACAGCTGTCTAAATGAGTTATTACAATGTTGGTTAACTATGATAACTATCATTTGTCAGTGATAGCACACACATTTCAGTGATCAAAAGTAAGTCTCACAAGAACTTTTCTTTTCTTTGTAGTGAGCATTTATCCTTGTTTTGTTTTTTTCACTACAGGATGTTCGTCCAGTTTGAGCGTGAAGGTGACAGTAGTGCCATCCTGCCTTCAGTGTACCATGCGGTCAAGATGAGGTAAATGCCAAGGCCACCATCGCCCAAATTGTTCACCTCATTTTTCTCATCAAATAACCATTTTCTTGAGAAAAAAATTCAATCACTAGCCGGTGTCACACACACGCAATTATCTAGATAATTCACCTACTTATGTGATAGACATGCTACAAATTATCTAGATAATTTACCTACGTATGTGACAGACAGGTGACTAGATAATTGTTTTTATTTATTATCTAGATAATTGGCCCTTGTGTGACATCGCCTACTTTCATATCAACATTCAGTCACTCAACTATTAACGCCCTTTTCATATTTTGGGGAGATTATCATATCAGAGCTGGGTTGATGAATTTTGCCAGTGAAGGTGCGAATGTTTGGCATTTGGCATTAGGTCTTATTTGCTTAAACGTCTGATCTTCACTTGTTCCGCTTCTCAACATTTTTTTATATGCACCGCAGTGTATTTGTACTGCAGGCAGCTAAGCACATGGCTCGAGCTTGATGTGTTTGCGGTGGAGAAAACAAATCGTAGGAAAACACCCTCAAGAGGGAAGAATGACTGTGTCGTATTAATTCTTGAATAAATGAATTTAATGAAAAAGAAAAACAATCTACTCTTGCGCTAGTCTTGTTTTTGATGTGCACCACTGTGTGTTTTTGTATTAAAACAGGCAGCTGAGGACACAGCTGGAGTTGGACGGGTTTGAGGTGGAGAAGGAATCGTAGGAAAAAATCCTCAAGAGAGAAGAATGACTGTGTCTTATTCATTCTTGAATAAATGGATTTAAAGAAGAACGAAAAACAATCTGGGGTACTCTTGCGCCAGTCTTGTTTTAAATGTGCACCACTGTTCATTTGTATTAAAACAGGCAGCTGAGGACACGGCTGGAGCTGGACGTGTTTGAGGTGGAGAAGGAATCATAGGAAAACACCCTCAAGAGGGAAGAATGTTTCATATTAGTTCTTGAATAAATTAATTTAGAGAAAAGAAAAAAACAATCTACTCTTGCGCTAGTCTTGTTTTTGACGTGCACCACTGTGTATTTGTATTGAAACAGGCAGCTGAGGACACGGCTGGAGCTGGACGTGTTTGAGGTGGAGAAGGAATCAAAGGAGAGCGCCCTCAAGAAGGAAGAATCGGGAACGTGGCAAACCACGAGATCTCTCAATACTAGCAGGTATAGTTGGTCTTTAGTTTCATGATTTGCAATTTGCTAGAAGAAATCAACTTATTCTTTCTTTGTCGCCCAGTCATCAAGTACATGTAAAATCAAGTTTTGTCCAACTTTAGTGGCCAGAAACCTAAATCTGGTGGCCCAGAACAAAGACAATACAGTACAAATTCTTTTATCATTGCTTCTCCATTGGGGCAAGTAACATTTGGCATTATTCAAATTTGTTTTAGCCTGACGCTAGTTTTTAATGGCCCTGGGTTTAGTGGCTCTGGGCCAGTGGGCCAGTGCTTAATTTGAGGCATTGCACCTTGTCTTTCAATGGTCTAGTTATCGAAGCACATATTTTGGTGGCCCAAAGCAAAACAACTTATATTGATATGCGAATTAATCCCAGATTATTGTCATACAAATAAATTAATATATCCAATTATTATGAATACAAACCCCTTTTTTAAATAAAAACTCAATGAATGTGTCTCATTCTTCCCTGGCATATAGAGTTGCTGTGAGTATGGACTCGGAGGGGCCTCAGCCTGTCCCACTCCCAAGCCCTGCCATGGAATGGATCTCCATCGTCCCCACCGAGGTAATCACGCATTGTCTTATTTGTTTTGTTTAGTTATACTTCCAAATTTGTATTCTTCTACACTTTAATAAATGTATATTCTTCCACCACATTGGATCTCCATCATCATCCCCACCGAGGTAATCACGCATTGTCTTATTTGGTTAGTTTAGTTATACTTCCAAATTTGAATTCTTCTGCACTTTAATAAATGTATATACATGTACATTCTTCCACCACAAAGTTTACATATTACAATCCCACTCATTGATTGTACCGTACTTCAGTTCCACTATCAGTCCCTACTGTGGACTGTATCTCAATTGCTCCCTCAGAGATAATCAGCCCCTTTCATTGTGTTTTGGCTCATATTTTGCACCCACTTTGTCATAACATTTAAAATAACTTCAAACTATATTGGGCAATATATGGTATACATTAATTAATCTCTAGATCCATCACTAGATCCAGTAGTGGGGCGAATCGATTCTTTAGTTCTAAACTGAACTCCTGCTTCTTTGGCCCGTATTCACAAAGGAGGTTTGTAGGAGGTTTGTACAAACCCTTGACCAAGGTTTACATCTATGGAATGCCATTTGTAAACTGATGGAGAAGGAATGTAAACTCCATACGGTATGCGAGCAGCATTCCATAGATGTAAACCATCGTCAAACCATGGTTTGTACAAACCTCCTACAAACCTCCTTTGTGAATACGGGCCTTTATGTCCATTCTTCTTTTCCTAGGTCTTTTCAGCATCTTCAGCCTTTCAAATTTTGTATATAACCTCACTTTGGCTCTCACTAATTGGTGATCTCTTCCCATGTCCACTTTGGGGACTGTTGCTACATGTCCCTTCTATCACTTATGATGTAATCGATGAGGTTATGTGTTGTTGCATTGGGGCTCTCCCACGTGCAATATCTACTCTTAGATTTCTTAAAGAGTGTATTTCCGATGATAAGGTGCCTGCTTGCAACAAAGTCTAGCAGCCTTTCTCCCCTATCATTCCGTTCCCCAATTCCATATGGGCCTACACCTTTCTCCTCCCTGTTCTGTCTCACTCCCACTTTTGCATTGAAATCGCCCATAATAATAGTGTATGTTGTTTTGTCATCTCCTAAAGTTTGGTCTATATCTTCGTAGAAGGTCTCTAGGACTTTGTGTCATGGCTTGTGGTTGGTGCATACACTTGGATTAGTCTCAGTGTGTGTTTCTTGTTGATGTGCAGCTTCAGTACTGCTACTGTATCAGAGTACCCTTTGAACTTCAATACGTTGTCTTGTATAGGTCTTGTTGACAAGGAATCCCACTCCGTTTAGACTTCTTTTGGCTGCTGCTGAGGTGTACAAGGTATGACCACAGTTTAATTTGACTGCGTTTCCTGATCGTCTGGTTTCTGCTAGGCCAACTACATGCCATTTAATTTCTTCTAGTTCCTCCAGTAGAGCATCTAGACTTTCCTCAGTGCGTAGAGTTCTTACATTGTAGGTGCAAATGTGCAGTTCTGTGCGTGTGCTGTGGATGCGACAGCTTCCCTCTTCAGAGCTGCGTCTCCCTTGCAGGTTTGGATCCAGCCCATCATTAACTGGCCTTCTGCCATGGGAAACCTTCGCATCCTTCTTCCTAACTCTGTGTGCAGAGTAGGGCCTATTTGGGTCTTGGGCATTGCGACCTCTTCTCTGGTTTGTCTCCATAATTGGTGAAGGTAACTTGCCTACTCACACCGCGCTGGCAGGGCGTGTTGGTGGGGGCTATAAGCTCTAGCTTGGTCCTGGTTGGCTGATATTCTAGTGCCTTTGTGGTCATCTCGGTGTACATTCTGACAGGGAACCAGTCATTCCCCTCTCTTCCAAAGACTGTACCACCCATGTCTCCCACCAAGAATGGTAATTTTGGATCAAGGAACTTGGATACACCAAGGAATATATAGGCCCTTAGAGGAGGGCTGAAGAAGCAGCTTAACCCTATCTTAACTGGGGGGGGGGGGGGGGTCAATTTGACCCCCCCCTCGACTTTTTGCGCGATAATTCCGCAACGCGCGCAGATATTGCCGCGTGACTTCATGAGTTTTTTCATTGAAGTCTTGCGCAACTTTTGAGACCAAATTTGCGACGACCGGGTATACCGTTCTAAAGTCATGTGAGCGTCGGCCCAAAAAATCGCTAAATTTTGTGATTTGTGTACAAATCCTATGGAAATTGATTTTTTTCCTAGAAAAGACAAAATCTTCATTATTTTTCATTCTAATCACTGCAATTATGTAATTTTGGGCTAAAAATGGTTGGATAATGGTCAATAATTATTTCCATTGGAAAAAACAATAAAAAACATAAGTCGAAAAAACAAAGAAATACATAAGAAATTCCAAAAACAAAGAAAACCTGTTAATTAAGTCATAGAGAATATTCATGTACAAAATCAGCATATTCTGAGCAATATTTAGTGATTTACAGACAAAAAGAGGATTTTTGCATAAAATTAGCATTTTTCGCTAATTAATATGCGTATAATTTGCATATTTAACATTGGATCGATTAAACGAAAACATGAACGCGTCGCTAACACTTCAATGTACCTCCATGCAAAATTTTGCGTGAATCAGACGAGCGGTCTCCGAGATGTTAGGGGGGGGTCAAATTGACCCCCCCCCCCAGTAAAAACCTGGTCTCAAATAGCCCAGTTAAGATAGGGTTAAAGGGACTTAGTAACATTGTCCAAATCCTCAAAATAAAATTTTAATTCTAGCGGTTCCCTCATACCTTGTTGTATTCGTATTAACAATAAAATCATGGGACCGGTTTTGGTTTTTCAAATTTCCCTTTCGTTACAAAGATATGTACGATCGAAGTATTCAGATAAGAAAAACTCCCCTGGAGTTTTGAAACCGTGTACAAAGTGAGTGCAGTGAGTTAGTGAATATCACTTAGCATTTTCGCTCATTACTTGGCCATGCAATGTCCATTTGACTTGAATTTTTCAAACAATACCTTGTGGACATATGAGATAACAACAATGTACATTGCATCAACCCTTCATCACTTTTTGCACATGTCAACAAAGTTACTAAATCCCTTTAAGGAAATCAGAGATCCAAGTCAGCACCCACACCGAAATGTAGGGATACGCCTTTCCCGTCAACAAGGAGATCTGTGTGGATGTACCCACATGTTGACATCGGTGATGTCTTGACCCTTCCTGGGGGCAGGCGCCTCTTAAACTACCTAGGGGCATACTGGACTTAAAGGGGACCACCAGGCAAAGAACAACACATTATTATATGTTCTGGTACCGTTTTGTGATATCAAATAGATACCCAACATTTTGCAAAGGGTTGTGTAATTCATAAACAAAGCAATTAATTTCCACCACTTACGGAACCACTGCTATTTCCTGGTTCCATACGGGCCAACCATTTGCGAGTGCGCCAATGCTATTCACGTGCACGTTTGTAAACAATAGATTCCCGGCCGATTCGTTCGCTCTGCACACGTTGCAATTCACCGCACACATAGCAGTCTGCGTAATTCAGACCGCATGAACGCATGCTTTAGAATGGTGATGCGTTTTTTTTTCTTTCTGGAAACCCATTTTTGTGAACTTGTTGATGGAATGGAATACTAAAGATGTTACCTTTCTTTAATAAGAATATTATTTTGGGGTGGTGGTACCTTTTAACTAGCTGGCAAGGATCTCATCGAAAAGGAGAAATAGAAGAGAAGGAAACAGGACTGAAAAAGGGTGCTTGTATGTGATACAAGTACTAGTAAGACAGCTAGGAGGTAGAGGGAGCTTATCCCCTCACTCTGGTAGAAAAACAGCCATCACCATAGAACCAACCATCACCATAGAACCAGCCATCACCATATGTACTACTTAAAATGTTTCATATATTAATGAACTTATAAACTGGTCTTCCTCTTCTTACCGTTTGTGCTTACCTAAAAAAGGGGTTGTTGCAAATTATCAAACAAAATAATTGCGACTAAACCTCTAGAGAAACAATGATATTTTTAAAAATATGTATGATACTTTTCATCATACCTTGACAAATGTACCTCGATATGCAATGAGTGAGGTATTATTCATAAGCCAATATTTGATGTTGATTAAAAAAAAAGCGTTTATCGATTATTGCATATGAAATTCTACCTTTCCGATTGTGTTTCCATTGTGTGCCAGTCTGAATCAACGCTGAATCGTCCGTGTCCGAGTCATGCTCTTCCTCCTCATCCTCCGTAATTCTCTACATGTTTTTAAATCTCTGCCAGCGATTGCCTCCTCCTTCTTGCTCAAGCCCATACAAAGTGATGAGAAGCTGGTGGCCGTGTCACTCGGCATGCTGGTATTATAGCCTGTAGAATGCCGTCTCCTCTGAGAGCTCGATGAGCTACCATCACTGATGACGGTTGAGTCGTACGCTGAATTTGCCTGCGGAGACCCTGGAATGCGAGATATGTCGGGCAGGGACAGGGTTCCGGGTCTGGTCTCCTGCATGCATGGAGTCCACGTTTTGGTCTAGCTTGCTCCATACATCCTTGGCTTGCAGGCTTAGACTAGATAATAATAATAATAAACAGTTCTTATATAGCGCATATCACACCTAGGTTAGGGTCTCTATGCGCATAAGAAGGAAGCATGTAAGCACGGGATAGGATGAATACAGAGATAGGTAAGAGATGGAAAACAAGAAAGAATTCTAACACAAATGACAATAAAAGAAACAAAGATATATATATATTATTTCAAAAATAAGTGGGTTTTTAGACTGGTCCTAAACTTTTCAATAGTGTCTAATTGTTTTATGTTTTCAGGGAGATTATTCCATAGTGTTGCTGCTGCAAATACAAATGAACGTGCCCCATAAGATATTGTACTAAATGTTGG
This sequence comes from Echinarachnius parma, assembly GCA_037951105.1. Lineage (NCBI taxonomy): Eukaryota > Metazoa > Echinodermata > Echinoidea > Clypeasteroida > Echinarachniidae > Echinarachnius > Echinarachnius parma. The sequence goes on from JBAMJV010002086.1 coordinate 87,838, forward strand.
ACAAACTAAGATGGACTTACTCTGGGAGCGCAGATTCCTAGCATGACGATATACTTTTAATAAACTCTGAAGGTATTCGGGGCCTCGACCTTGCAAGCACAAGTATGTTAAAGAGAGAATTTTATATTGTATCCGAAATTTCACAGGGAGCCAATGTAACTCTTGCAAGATTGGAGTTATATGCTCATGCTTTTTGGCTCGTACAACCAATCTTGCAGCTGAGTTTTGAATCCTTTGCAACTTGCTGATTTGCAGGTCAGGGAGCCCATACAACACACCTCCATCAGTTCCGGGTGCTTGCTGGTCTGGTCTAAGTCTTGGTCCAGGAGCTGCTGCGTGGCTGCATCAAGCTGATGTCTGATTTCCCCCGTCATTGCAGCCAACTCCTGATGTTCCACCGCAATCAATGCCCTTTGCCTGGTCAGATTAATCTCCATACGCTTTTATATAGTACACTGTATATCAGACTTGATGGGGCAAATCGATCTCCATGCAATCTCTTTGCAATACACTGTATGTGATAACTCGTCTCCTTTTGTCTGTGCAGGTTGTGGATGGCTGTCGGTTCTGGGCCCAGTACTTTGGCAAAGAATCGCTGGAACTACTCAAGAAGATCACAGACTTTGCAAACGACAAGGGCTACGGAGTACTGGAGGTGGGTCTTAGACTGATGATGATGATGATGACGACGACAGCGAATATGACAATGAAGATGACGAGGGTGACGATGATGATGATGATAATGATGATGATGGTGGTGGTGGTGGTGGTGGTGGTGGTGGTGGTGGTGGTGGTGGTGGTGGTGACGATGATGACGACAACGATGATGATGGTGATGGTGACGATGATTACGATGATGATGGTGATGGTGATGAGGGTGAAGATGAAGTTGAAGACGATAGCGATGATCGCCATTTATCTATTTAAAACATTCAAATGTGCCTGCTCCTCTAATAGACTTATTTTAAAATCGGAAGTTTGTCTTGGGGTTTATGATAAACCCAGGAATATTCAAATCGCCTTTCTAATTGAACGTTTAAAAAAAGTTGTTTATGTTTACCTTACATTTTCAGAGCTTGAGGCTGAACGAAGTGCGTGTCGGTGATCTTGTGCTGGCTCCGTTCTTTGAAGAGGGGAACACCATTTTCTACCGGGCGCGCATACTGGCCTTCAAGAAAGGCAGTAATGTGCACGAGGTCAGTGGAAGCAGTACATCAATAGGCATACATACATAATTATATAATACTTATTATAAGGTATTAAAAAAACAGATACGATTTGCATACCTGCCAACCTTTCCGCTTTTGGCGGAATTATTCCGATTTGTTAATGCCCTTTCCGAATTCCGAATTATAAGCTCCAAATTCCCATATTTTGTTAGTCTTACTTATTCAGGTTAGCCTCTTCAGTGCTCTTTTGCTCAGTTCTCCCTGAGGGACCTGCATCTAATATTATTATTTATCAACTCAAAGAAACACAGCAGTCATGCAGAAGCTTCTTCAGGAAAACGTTTTTTTGCTACTTCAGCAGATGTAAGTGTTATAAATGCAGGGGTCTTGATGACATAATATGATACTCATCCTAAGGACCGACTGAAGCAGGCTAAGCACTCAGCCAAGCAGGCTACATCATGTGGCCCAAGATCATAGACTAGGGGCCATGTTTTGGTAAGAGTGATTTCACTCATTGTGTCAGGCTTGTACCCAGAACCTAATTTTCCTTTATTGTAGACATAAATGCTGCTTTAGAAATAATTAAAATACTCATATTCTCTCAATTTCTCTCTCTCTCCTGTTTGTGTGTGGCTGCACTTTCACTGACAGGGCTACCAGATGGAAGTGTCCTATGTGGACTATGTGTAACAGAGAGGTTATCCTGACGTCCATGAAACATATATCCAGTTTCTAACCTCGAAACGCCTAGATTGTGTCATTTCTCACATTCTCTCATTTTCTCATTTTCTCATTTTCTCTCGCTCCCCTTTCTTTGTGTGACTGCACTTTCACTGACAGGGCTCTCAGGTGGAAGTGTTCTACGTGGACTACGGCAACAGGGACGTCATCCATGAGAAGCATCTGAAGTTCCTCCCCGAGAAACTCTTGAAAGACCCCTTCCAGGTAAGGGCTGTGCATGCTACAGTGGGATATTCACCAAGGAGGTTTATGTAAACCATGGATTTTCAACTAACATCCCATTCATACATGCGTCTAGCACTGGCTACTCACTGGCCTGGGATAAGATGTCTACCCATTTATACTAGGCATCAACACTGGACAAGTATCGCGCAAGTATGAATGCAACACTGGCTTGGCTTAGCCTAGGATGCTTCTGGGCATGCGCAATACGACGTTGGCAGTAGCAATTGAAAATGACGTAGTACACCCCTATTGTGACGTAACAGTGACTTAAGCAAATTCTGTGCATGCAAGACTGTACTGCACATATGCACCATAAATGCTAGACAGTGGTCCATTCACACTTGCGACAACAGTGGCTTAGCCGTGTCCAGAATCTGCGTAATGCCAGGCTAGGCCGAGCCAAGGCTGAGGCTAGACAATTCCATTCATACTTGCGCAAACAGTGCCGAGTGCTTAACAGTGCTAAACAGTGCTTAAGCCAGTGCCGAGCCAGTGCTAGATGCAAGTATGAATGGGATGTTAGAAGTGCTGCTTGTAGACAAGTAAAAAGTGGAAATCACATTTGCTAATACAGCTGTTGATGCTTGCTAATTAGCGGCACCAAATAGAAGGCACCATCTGAGACTATAGACCCTTCTTTCTCCCATCAGTTTACAAATGATGCTCCGTTGTTTAAAACCATGGCTTACCCAAAACCATTTGTTTAGTTGATATACAATGTTGTCCACTACCCAAAACCATAATTTTAAGGCTAAGGGTTATGATTAGAGATTATGGTTAGGGGGTTGATATGACAAGACACAGTGACAATAAACCATTGAATTCTCCGTTCAAGTTAGGTTAGTGCTAGGCTCGGCACAAGTACCAGTCTGATTGCCCAAGGCCAATCAGAGTTTATGTCAGACCAGCAAAATTTATAAGATGATGGGCCAGTTGGGCAACTAAAATTGCATGCTACATGTATGTGAAAAAAATTTAAATGTTTTCTTATGTTTGATGTTTAATCTGATCTAAAGGCGAGCTAGAATCTTCCAATTTGGTACCTGAATAAAATCATTGAGATCGTGACAAAATCATTGAGTGTTTATGCATTGAGATGCAGTGACTGTGTTCTCAAATTTGTAGGCATTTGAGTGTCTGCTAATAAACATCAAGCCATTCTACAAGCTGCCTCGCAACCACTGGCTGCCCAAGAATAAGGTTTATTCTTATCAAAGAGCAAGCAACAATCTTCCACTTCAGTAACTAAATTAAATATTTTAAATAGTGCCATAATCATTTTTGTGTGTACATGTAAATTAAGAATTTGCATGGTTTCTATTTTGTAGGCCTTCAAGTGTCTGCTAATAAACATCAAGCCATTCTAAAAGCTGCATCACAACCAGTGGCTGCCCAAGAATAAGGTTTAATCTTTATATACAAAAGCGATCGACAATCATCCATTTCAGTAGCTAAATTAAATATTTTAAATAGTGCCAAAATAATTTGTGTGTGTAAATTATTAAGAATTGGCACGGTTTCTATTTTATAGGCCTTCGAGTGTCTGCTGGTGAACATCAAGCCATTCTACAAGCTGCCCCACAACCAGTGGCTGCCCAAGGCCAAGGAGAGACTCAAACAACTCATCCTCTACCACCCTCTTCATGCCAAGGTACTGAAGGGTGGTTCTACCATTTTAGAAAACACTTTAAAGGGATCTAGTAACTTTTTACAGATGTGCAAACAAAAAGTGATGAATGGTTGATACAATGTGTATTGGTGTGATCTGAGTACCGTAATGTGTGAAAATTTCATGTTAAATGGATGTTATGTGGCTGAGTATATAAAGCAAAAGTGCAAAGTGATATTCACTATTAAACTCATTCTGGACACTAACTTTGTAGATGGCTATGACTATCCAATGGATAGTTTAAAATCTGAACGCTTCAATCATAAATATATTTTTAAGGAAAGGGAAAAAAAATAAATAATGAAATCTGTCCCATGGTTATATAGCTAATATGAACACAACATGGTATGAGAGAACCACTAGAGTTCCAAGTAATTTTTTAGAATTTCTGCACAGCCTACATTTTCAAATCTGATTATTTTGGCTATGTTCTCGTGAACCATAAATATATTTTAGCTTTTGTATTTTGTCTGATTATATTTATTTGTTATTATGATTGAGATATGTTTGAATAATTGTATTCCGATGCACGTGTTCTCCGTGGTAGATGGAGTGGTGCGTATTGACCTGTACGACACGAGTCGGGACCCAGAGGTGCACATCCAAGAGAGACTGATCATGAAGGAAATTATATATTTATTTGTTATTATGATTGAGATATGTTTGAATAATCGTATCCCGATGCAGGTGTTCTCCGTGGTAGATGGAGTGGTGCGTATTGACCTGTACGACACGAGTCGGGACCCAGAGGTGCACATCCAAGAGAGGTTGATCATGGAGGAGATTGCGGAACAAGCGGAGGAGCCCTATCTCTCAAAGGTAAATTATCACGATAGATGAATTATTAAAAGGAATCAAATTCTTTCATCTGGAAAGATCAATGCATGAATATGGTACTTTTGCCCTACACCTACTAATGTTAAACATTTGATATGATTTGATAAGAAGGAAAAAGTCACTTGGAATAAGTTATTGTCAGTTTGAGTAAAATATCAATAGAGTAAAAATGTTGTTGAAATGCATTTTGGAAAAAGTTCGTTTAATGGTTTGGTTTGTATTTCAGTATGATCTTATGTTGTGATGTTGATTATTTTATTTTCCAGTATTTTATCAGAGGGAACTTCCAGTTTGCGCTTTTGTAAAAACAATGTAGTTATTACTTTTTGGGGCCGTTCATAGTAAACTTTTATTGAAAGATAGATTGATGGATGGATGGATGAATGTATGTATGAATATATGGATATCGGATGGGTTGATGAATGGATGATGGATCAATTGATGAAGGATGAATGATAAACCCTCGGAGAAAATGTTGCCTGATGTTACGTCACCTCAGGAAGAAGAAAGAAATTCTATAAAGGCCCAATATTAATTGAATATTACCCAGGAGTTCTGTCCCTTCCCTATTAAAATAAAAACTTGATTGAATATATTTTTTTGTCGACACCAGGTGAACCACCTACAGCGCGAGTTGCAGCGAGAGGAGGGCATCAAGTTCCAGCATGATCCTCAGGAAGAAGATCCGGAGGGTTGGAAACATCTCAAGCCTGAACCCCAGGGACAGCCCCAGATGAGGAGAAAAGGAAAAGTGAGTATTCCTTAAAGGGATCTAGTAACTTTGTTGACATGTGCAAAAACTGATGAATGGTTGATGCAATGTATATTATTGTTATCTCATATGTCCACAGGGTATTGTGTGAAAATTTCAAGTCAAATGGACATTGCATGGCCAAGTAATGAGCGAAAATGCAAAGTGATATTCAATAACCCACTGCACTCACTTTGTACACAGAAGAAAAACTCGCCCGGAGTTTTTCTTATCTGAATACTTTGATCGTACATATCTTTGTAACGAAAGGGAAATTTGAAAAACCGAAACCTGTCCCATTATTTAATTGTTAATACGAATACAACAAGGTATGAGGGAACCGCTAGAATGAAAAATTTATTTTGAGGATTTGGACAATGTTACTAAGTCCCTTTAATATAAAAATCAGGTGTTTTCGGCAGTTCGTATTTACAAGCCTAGGGTACATGTATTTTTGTCTGTCTCTTCATTTGTTTGTGGCATGAGGATGTAACATCACAAAGAAAAATAAGAAAATAACTGTGGAAAATGGAAAAAAGTGGAGTCGCAAAGACAGTTAGGGATGAATGTGCAAAGAAAGTTATCTGTCTTTTAATTTGCTTGTATGATGGTGGGGTTTGTTGGTTGGTCGGCCAGTGGGGCGGCAAGTTGTTTGGTCGGCCGGTGGGGCGGCAAGTTGTTTGGTCGGCCGGTGGGGCGGCAAGTTGTTTGGTGGTGGTTGAGGTGTTGGTTGAGGCATTCTCTTGACATTATGGTTAGCTAGGAACTGTATTTAAAAAAAAAAACATTTCTTCTTAAAGGGATAGTTGAGTATTGGTCAAACTTAACTTTAGTAACCAAAACCTGCACGATTACGATACAAACTAATAGTTATAACTTCACCATGCTCGAAAAGTATACACAATTACAAACGACAAAGTAAAACCCCTGTTATCATTCAAAAAGAGCCGTTACAACTCGAAGTGTCAAATTAACTCGGCGCGAAGCACTAGCGTTGTAGGTCCTAATACGGGACTGTCTAGTGCAGTGTGCGGTAATACGGGACTGTAGTGTAGTCACTGTGTGCGGTAATACTATACAGTAGTACGTGTATATTATGTATCGCAACCATCGAAGTATGACTCCAACACTGACTGCCGTTGACGCAACTCGCAAGCCCCATTCGCATTCGTTCGCCTTTCGTTCACAGTCGCGCTAACACACGGAGAGACTGGTCCATGAGGCGCATATATCACTGATTTTTTGCGGAATGGAAGGAAAAATCATAATCTTAATCCACCCGGTAGTTGGATCACATATTGGAGAGTAAATTGCTGGTAAGTACCGTATCATATGTATAGTTTTAAGCACAATTAGCGTGCACACAAATATTTGGTTTCAGTCTTTTATTAGGAGAACATAGAACGCTAGTGCCTCGCACTAGCGGTTCTAAAAAGTGATACCCGGGCGTCAACCACTTTTATATGATATTTTGAAAGCAAATTTCACAACAATTAGAGCATTTGAATGGAAATTATTATTATTTCCCATGTTTTTTTCGATGATCTTTCATATGGAATTGAAATCAACCAAATCCGTTACAATCGATGTTGGGGGGCACTTTGGAAATTACCAAAACTCAACTTGGCCTTTAAATTTGTGTAACTAGACTTGATCAAATTCAAGAAGTGTTATTAAAAGCATCATCATCAACTGAAACAAAAGTTTCAATTCTTATAACAAGTCTTTATCCATTATAACATGCCATTAATTCCATTAAATGGTCTTCAATCTTCTCTCCATTTCAGGTCTTCCTTCAAGGCCCCGTGAGTCCGTATGAAATCAACTTTGCCGGAATGACAAGAGTAGGCAGAAGCAAGTAAGTTTTACCTTTGGATTTGTTTTTCAATATTAATTAATTTATATTTTTATTCTTGCTACTATCTTTATTCTATTATTTCAGAATAATTCTAATTTACTTATACAATTCATTTTTATGCCTCCGCAACGAAGTAGCCGGAGGCATTATGTTTTCGGGTTGTCCGTCCGTCCGTACGTCCGTACGTACGTCCCGTTCTCGTGATCGCGTTATCTCAAGAACGGATGGATGGATTCTGACGAAACTTGGTACATGTATGTATCTTGGGGGGCCAATGATCTGATTAGATTTTGGGGTCATGAGGTCAAAGGTCAAAGGTCACAGAGTTCATTATATATGCAAAAATAGCTCGTGATCGCGTTATCTCAAGAAGGGATTGACAGATTCTGACCAAACTTGGTACATGTATGTATCTTGGGGGGCCAATGATCTGAGTAGATTTTGGGGTCATGAGGTCAAAGGTCAAAGGTCACAGAGCTCATTATATATGCAAAAATAGCTCGTGATCGCGTTATCTCAAGAACGGATTGACTGATTCTGACCAAACTTGGTACATGTATGTATCTTGGGGGGCCAATGATCTGATTAGATTTTGGGGTCATGAGGTCAAAGGTCAAAGGTCACAGAGCTCATTATATATGCAAAAATAGCTCGTGATCGCGTTATCTCAAGAACGGATTGATGGATTCTGACCAAACTTGGTACATGTATGTATCTTGGGGGGCCAATGATCTGATTAGATTTTGGGGTCATGAGGTCAAAGGTCAAAGGTCACAGAGTTCATTATATATGCAAAAATAGCTCGTGATCGCGTTATCTCAAGAAGGGATTGACAGATTCTGACCAAACTTGGTACATGTATGTATCTTGGGGGGGGGGGGGGGGGGGGGCAGATGATCTGATTAGATTTTGGGGTCATGAGGTCAAAGGTCAAAGGTCACAGAGCTCATTATGCAAAAATAGCTTAAGATTGGAAATCTCAAGAACTGAATATCAGATTTCAATCCAACTTGATACCTGAATGTATAATAGGGAACAATTGTAGTCATTAGATTTTGGGGTCATGAGGGCAAAGGTCAAGGTCACTTATAGCTCATAATTTTGATACATCAAGATCTAAAAGACAGAGTACCATCAAAATTGAGTTGACAGAATTAATTCTGTGTACATGTTGATTTGGGCTTGATATAAATAAATTGCGTAATGGCGGAGGCATCATTTTCGACTGCGCGCAGTCGAAGATCCATCTAGTTTATTTGATATCAGTTATGGACAATTCATGTGGTCTACAACATGTTGTTGAACATGAGAAGGTGGTGGTATCGGCTGTCTGTTGTTCGATGTTTTTCCACAATGCCTTCTCCAGGCAACCAGTACCTGAAGAAAAGGCATAAAAAGATGAGGCTATCTGGTCGCGTTGGTCTCTGATATTTATTAAAACTAAAAATGTTGCTCTTTATGACGGAAGTTTGATCACTGTTAGTATTACCATTGTTTTAGGACAACTCGAGTGGACCAGGCAACCATCAATTCAGTGGCTGAAGAAAAGGCATAAAAAGAAGAGGTCATCTGGTCATGTTGGTCTCTGATATTTATTAAAACTAAAAATGTTGCTCTTTATGACGGAAGTTTGATCACTGTTAGTATTACTATCGTTTCAGGACAACTCGAGTGGATAGGACAAGCGTCAACTCAGTTGCCCTGAGCACGGAACCAGTGTAGAAACATGAGAAGATAACTTTTGTATCATTTTAAGTTTTTATATATTAATCATAAACATGTAATTTTACTTTTTTATGATGGAAGTTTGATCACTGTTAGTATTACTATCGTTTCAGGACAACTCGAGTGGACAGGACAAGCGTCAACTCAGTTGCCCTGAGCACGGAGCCAGAAGACAAGCATGAGAAGATGATGGTGTCGGCTCACATTGGTCTCAACCCATCGGGCAGTGTCCTCCAGGCTCGGAACACCACCCTCATGCCCAACATACAGGACCTCCCGGCACTCGTCTGTATGCTGTTTGCCCCCGCCATGGAACTCAGGTTAGCTTTTTATGAGAGATTTGATAATATGGCAAAACTAAAATTTGGATGTTATTTAACCACTCATAAAAATTAAATAATTGCTTATTTTGGTAAAATGAATAGCATTTAAATTTAGGTATAATTATCTCTTTATTGGTGTGTACCAAGGGCCTTGAATTTGTTTAATTTTGACGTTTCTTTCATGATTTCAGTAAAATATGCTAAAAACTGCTTATCTACTAACAAAATTGCCTGTGTATTAAAATGAGTGTCATTATGGGGCCTGAGCGTTCAATTGTAGCAGAGCCATCAAAAGGTCAAGCCCCATATAAAATCTTGATTTTGCTATTCAAAAGAACATGAATATGCAAATGTTTTTATGATGCCAACCGGGGGGTGTTGCATTAAGAGTTGCGATTGATCGCAAAGTTGCATTTAATTGCAAATCAGAAGATGCACCTCAATGCGCAAATCTGATTGGCTCAAGTGCGCATGTTTTCTGACTTGCGATTAAACGCAACTTTGCGACTAATCACAACTCTTTATGCAACACCCCCTTGGACTGACAAACAGTGTGCACCTCTGACTGGTGTCCTATGTGGGCTAGGTTGGGACCCACAGACTTGAGATGCCAATACTACCCGACCAAGACATGGAGCTCGACTTCCAACACCAAGCTTTTTACTTCTCTTTCTCCTCTATGCTATACAGTCGTGTTGTCATGCAAATATTATCATCTTGCTAACAGGACTGATAAAAAGCGAACGCGTCTGACTGGCGTCCAATGTAGGCTTGGTTGGGACCCATAGACTTGAGGTGCCAATACTGCCCGACCAAGACACGGAGCTTGCCATTCAACTAAAAACTTTTTACCTCTCTTTCTTCTTTCTTTTTTCTGTGCTTAAAGACTTGACGTGACTTAACATTATATGAACGTGTTGTAATGCAAATATTATCATCTTGCTAACAGGACTGATAAAAAGCGAACGCGCCTGACCGGCGTCCTATGTGGGCTTGGCTGGGACCCAGAGACTGAGATGCCCATGCTACCCGACCACGACATGGAGCTCGCCTTCGACACCAATATCAAGAACAGCCACCTCTCTCTGGTAAATTTATTTGCCCTGCACATGGTGCATATTACACACTCACTCTGTCTGTGTTATGCAGTGCGCACAAACTCGCCTAGTTCAAATGGCGATCCGCAGTGTAGCGTCCCCACACTTGACAATCGTTACCAATCAGAAGTATTGAAGTATCATTGGATATGTCAGAGGCAGAATTGTATAATACTGTAGTAGTGCTAGTAATAGAAAGTTATGAAAGATCATTATTAATTCAAACATATAGAAAAACTGACCAGAAATATATTGTGATTAAAAGAAGGCAAAGAAAATGTGATCCCGTTGGAATCCCATTTTCTTTGCCTTCTTTTAATCACGAAAGATCATTATCTCCAACGTCCTGAAGAGACATGGAACAAAGAGAGAGAGAAATAGAGATTACATTTTAACCCTAAAAGGGATTGCATGAAAACAATGTCAAAATGAGCAGTGATCTATATATTTTAAGGAATTTTGTAGTTGTTAATTATTTCCAAATCATCAAGATTAGCTATTTTAATGCTGACCTGCAAGCTCAGAATGTCGTGTGACATTTTAAGATGACTAAAGATATGTCTGACTTTAGGGAAAAAAAGTGTGCGTCACTGTATATAATACCATTTATATTTTTGATATAAAGCACTTTCAAATGATGATAGAGGGCGCAATATAAATGCAAATTAATATTTTTAGCATTATCATTGTGGGATGAGGAATTATTTTAATTTCATCAAGATCACAGATTAGGTAATTACACATGATTTTGCAGATGAATAATTTGTTTTTTATCAGTTAAATATGCTTTGCAAACCGACTGCCTTTCCCTCTACAGATCAATGGAGTGCGTTTTGCCATCAACCTCATCGTTACATCGGAGGATTACATCGCTTCCTCGGGCGCCAATGCAATGTCCAAGATTCAGGAATCACGGAAACATATTGTTAATATTAACTAAATATGCTAAATGCAAACCAACTGCCTTCCCCTCTACAGATCAATGGAGTGCGTTTTGCCATCAACCTCGTCGTTACATCGGAGGACTACGTCACTACCTGGGGCGCCAATGCAATGTCCAAGATTCAGGATCACTTGTTAATATTAACTAAATATGCTTTGCAAACCGACCGTCCTTCCCTCTACAGATCAATGGAGTGCGTTTTGCCATCAACCTCGTCGTTACATCGGAGGACTACGTCACTACCTGGGGTGCCAATGCAATGTTCAAGATTCACGATCACTTAAATATATTGTTAATATTAACTAAATATGCTTTGCAAACCGACTGCCTTTCCCAATGCAGATCAATGGAGTGCGTTTTGCCATCAACCTCGTCGTTACATCGGAGGATTACATCGCTTCCTCGGGCGCCAATGCAATGTTCAAGATTTAGGATCACTTAAATATATTGTTAATATTAAAGGGATCTAGTAACTTTGTTGGCATGTGCAAAAAGTGATGAATGGTTGATGCAATGTATAGTGCTGTTATCTCATATGTCCACAGGGTATTGTGTGAAAATTTCAAGTCAAATGGACATTGCATGGCCAAGTAATGAGCGAAAATGCAAAGTGATATTGGGTGATATTCACTAACTCACTGCATTCACTTTGTACAGGGATGAAAAACTCGCCCGGAGTTTTTCTTATCTGAATACTTTGATCGTACATATCTTTGTAACGAAAGGGAAATTTGAAAAACCGAAACCTGTCCCATGATTTTATTGTTAATACGAATACAACAAGGTATGAGGGAACCGCTAGAATTAAAATTTTATTTTGAGGATTTGGACAATGTTACTAAGTCCCTTTAACTACATATGCTTTGCAAACCGACTGCCTTTCCCACTGCAGATCAATGGAGTGCGTTTTGCCATCAACCTCGTCGTTACATCGGAGGACTACGTCACTTCCTCGGGCGCCAATGCAATGTTCCAGATTCAGGAATCACTGAAACATATTGTTAATATTAACTAAATATGCTTTGCAAACCGACTGCCTTTCCCACTGCAGATCAATGGAGTGCGTTTTGCCATCAACCTCGTTACATCGGAGGATTACATCGCTTCCTCGGGCGCCAATGCAATGTTCAAGATTAAGGAATCACGGAAACATATTGTTAATATCAACTAAATATGCTAAATGCAAACCAACTGCCTTTCCCACTGCAGATCAATGGAGTGCGTTTTGCCATCAACCTCGTCGTTACATCGGAGGACTACGTCACTACCTGGGGCGCCAATGCAATGTTCAAGATACAGCGAGAGTCGAGGGAGAGGCTTGTCGAGTAAGTTTCATCGCATTGCCAGTCAACCTCGCCATTCTGGCGGTTGTTTCACAAAGATTTCACAAAGATTTGTTTTAAACCACCACGTGCCTGCAACATTAAATCCCACTTGCAGAGTTTGTTTGCTGTATACAGAAGAAGAAGACGTAGAACATAAATTCTAAGTTAGCCTTAAAATATGTATGGTACGCCATTTGTAACCTTGAAATAACTGTTCAAAAGCAAAAAAATGCAAATATGTAATACTTTTTTAATACAATGCTAGAAATGAACTTTTGTGTGTTGTCGCCCAGTCAGGCAAGCAAAATCAAGATTGGTCAAATTTGAAATTTGGTGATCCGAAACCTGAATCTGGTGGCCCCAAAACATTTTGTTTTATTTGTTTGCCCATTTGGGCCAGTGGAATTAAGCATCAATGAAATCTGGTGCATCAAAGTCAATTTTGAGTGGCCCTGGGCCAGCAGGCCTGTGCTCATTTCAAGCATTGCTTCCCATCAAGGACAATAACTATTTAAAGGCAAAATTGATCATTATTTTCCTCTACAAATTGGCAACTCCTAATTTTTTAAAACCTTTTAATGACATAAAAATAGGTGGAAAATATTTAGTAATTACAATTTAAGACAAATATGAAGTGACTTTGCCGCAAAGTTGCCAATTTGAACGCCAAAATCTGTTTTTGAAATATCACAATGTGTTGCCAATTTAAGGATTTTCCTAAATTATAGCGATCTACGCAATATTAAAAATCGTTGAAAAATAACTAAAGCAGGTAGGGTAACAAAATAGGGCTCTAAAAATAGAGAAATTTATGCTCTTTCTCCTGGAATATAACTTTTGATTTTCTTGCTGAAGTGTAGGACTACCAACCCACAAATATGTGGGACTCCGTCCTTGATGGGTTAAAGGGATCTAGTAACTTTGTTGACATGTGCAAAAAATGATAAATGGTTGGTACAATGTATATTGTTGTTATCTGATAATATGTCCACAGGGTATTGTGTCAAGGTATTTCAAGTCAAATGGACGTTATATGGCCGAGTAATGAGCGAAAATGCAAAGCGATATTCACTAACTCATTGCACTCACTTTGTACACGGTTTTCGCTGTCCAGTGGATAATTTAACATCTGAACACTTCAATCGTTAATATCTTTTTAACGAAAGGGAAATTTGAAAAACCGAAACCTGTCCCATGCTTTTATTATGTTAATAATACGAATACAACAATTGAACGGCTAGAATTCCAATTTGATTTTGAGGATTTTGACAATGTTACTAAGTCCCTTTAAGAATTGTTACTCAAGGAACATGGAATCCCCTTGTAATTGTAACAGAAAATATATATGATTTGGTCACAAAGATTTTTATGTTGTGTTTCAGAAGATTTGAGGCTATTTACCGCAGCAACTATTAAACGACTTTCCATAATTTTATGTCCAACTTCAATTTAAGTACAACTTAAAATCTTTGTGAACACCCTCCAAGACTGGTGCTGAAAATACTTAGGTTGTGGTTTATGGAGAATACCAAAATCAGATAGTCTTCAGTGGGTTAAAGGGGACCACCATACAAAGAACAACACAGGCTTTTATGATTTGATACCTTTGTTTGATATATAAATAATCGTTATTATGAGTATTATTATTAATATATTAAGATCGTTCAAGCCAAGCCAAAGTAAACTTGTCTTCTTTAGGTTATTACTATTTTTTTCTCCTTATTTTTTTCTTCTTTCTTTCACACAGATTGTTCACGACCAAGAGGACACCCGTAGAGCGAGTACACTACTGCATGCCCTATGCGTGGGACCAGGCAAGTTTTATATTTGTTTTCTAGGCCTCAACATTATTAGCACTTAAGTCTCTTAGCTTGTTAGCCTCGAACCATCCATGAAATCACAATTCTTAAAATATAAAATAATGAGTATTTGTTCTTGGTTAGGAGGTGCTTAAACAGAAACTAAACTGTGGAATACAGTAAGTGATAAGTGCATAATTCCTGTCACCTCTAGTCATATATCCTCGTGGGTATCATGGATAATGACAATGTTGCCATGCCACTGTTCCGGATAATAAATAACCCTTGTTCTCTCTCCTCTTTATTGGATGAGAATGTTGTGATGTATTTTGAGATGGACAAAATAAAAGGTAGCTCGTTTTTCCCCATGCTGTACCAGTCTCTACCCCATTAACACCAGCCATTTTTTCTTTGAATGTTTCTGTTTACTCTTTAATATTGGATGAGGATGTGTGATGCATTTGGAGATGGAGGTTGTGACAAGCCCTGACTGTCCCATGCTCTACCAATTACATAACACTACCCCCTTAACACCAATTTCTGTTCGATCCAAGTTGGATGAGGATGCTTTGATGCGTTTTTTGAGATGGACGAGATAAAAGGTAGCACCAATTTCCCAATGCCCAGTTACATAACTCTACCCCCTAACACCAATTTCTGTTTGGTCTTAGTTGAGATGGATGAGATAAAAAGGTAGCACCAATGTCCCCATGCTCTACCATTTACATACATGTAACTCTACCACATTAACCCACCCATTTCTGTTTGTTCTTCTAATAGTTGGAGGAGGAAGCTGTGATGCCTTTTGAGATCGATGCGATCAAAGGGGAAACCGCTTTCCCCATGCTGTACCAGCTCCACACCACCGTGTACCTCAACGCGCCGCCCGATGACCAGTCGTCGGAGGTGGAGATGCTCAAGGCTCACCTGGAGGAGCTCAACGAGAGAGCTAGCAGGTCAGTTTGTTTCTTTGTCTGTTTGTTCTTTTTGTGTCTCCTGCAGATTGAAAGGGATCTAGTAACATTGTCAACATCCCACAAACCTTAAAGGGACTGAGTAACATTGTCCAAATCCTAAAAAAACAATTGCAATTCTAGCGGTTCCCTCATACCTTGTTGTATTCGTATTAACAATAAAATCATGGAACAGGTTTCTGTTTTTCAAATTTCCCTTTCGTTAAAAAGATATTTACGATTGAAGTGTTCAGATGTTAAATAATCCCAACGGATCGCGAAAACCGTGTACAAAGTGAGTGCAATGAGTTTGTGAACATCACTTTGCATTTGTGCTCATTACTCGGCCATATAAAGTCCTTTTCACTTGAAATACCTTGATACAATACCCTGTGGACATATCAGATAACAACAATATACATTGTATCAACCATTCATCACTTTTTGCACATGTCAACAAAGTTACTAGATCCCTTTAATAAGAACTGTAACTGTTCTCAAAAACCTCACTGTATATTTAGTATCACCGGTAGAAGCGTGGAACGTTTTTGTTATAAAGATATTTGTGATTGAAGTGTTTGGATTTGAAAGTCTCCCGGGAGACTTACCTGTGTGCAGAGTTGGTACAGTGAGTTAGCATAGGCCTGGCAAACCATGTCAGAGAAGATGGAGATGCTCAAGGGTCGCCTGGTGGAGCTCAAGTTATACTTGTATTATGAGATTATATTCAAAATGAATAAAAAAACAAATGAAAATAAGATTAAAAAATTAAATAAATTCTCTTTCTCCCTTTCTTGTATAGATCAACGGTACACTTCCAGACGCCGGTGATGTGCCTGCTGTGTGACATCTCTTGCCACAGCCCCCGGGACCTCTTCTACCACCTCAGGAAGAGCGTCAAACACCAGGAGGAGGTGCAGAGACTTGAACCCCCGCCCCTCGTATGAGAGAGAGAGACTCTACTTCCAAACCACTGGCCCACTCCACCGAGTACGAAATTGACACGTACTGTCTGTAGGACGCAACCAAGGCTGGAGCCACTGGAGCAGTTCTGCATTTCAACCTTGATTGAATATGACGTGAATTTGAAGAGTCATTTGTGAATTTGAAGGAGGAGGTGGTGGACGATTTGAACCCCAATCCCTCGTATGGCGGAGGCTATGTATCTAGACCACTGGGGTCACGTGATTGAGCTGAACATGGACATCGTGCAGCTTGTATGAGAGAGGTTCTGCATTTTGACCTCTTTTCAGCACAATGTGAATACATGATGTCAGTTTTTTTAGCTCACCTGAGCCAAAGGCTCAAGTGAGCTATTGTGATCGCTTTTCGTCCGTCGTCCGTCGTCCGTCGTCCGTCGTCCGTCGTGCGTCGTGCGTCGTGCGTCGTGCGTCGTGCGTCGTCCGTCGTCCGTAAACTTTTTACATTTTCATCTTCTTCTCCAGAACCAATGATCGGATTCCAACCAAACTTGGCAGGAATCATATTTAGGGGTAGAGGAACCAAAGTTGCTAAAATGGTGGGCGTGGCCCCCAGGGGGGCCCTGGGGGAGGGCACCAAATGTAAAAAATATGTAAATTTTAAACATCTTCTTCTCAAGATCCAGAAGTATGACAGACCTGATATTTCATATTTAGATGCCTCTATTGATGAAGAATGAAAGTTGTTCACAAGATTTTTGTGGGTGGTCCCATAAGGGCCCTGTGGGCGTAACAGTTTTTTTGGGGGCCCTACCATAGGAAATATACATTTTCATCTTCTTCTCCAGAATCAATGATTAGATTCCAACCAAACATGGCAGGAATCATCTTTAGGGGTAGAAGAACCAAAGTTGCTAAAATGGTGGGCGTGGCCCCCAGGGGGGCCCTGGAGGAGGGCACCAAGTGTAAAAAATATGTAAATTTTAAACATCTTCTTCTCAAGATCCAGAAATATGACAGACCTGATATTTCATATGTAGATGCCTCTATTGATGAAGAATGAAAGTTGTTCACAAGATTTTTGTGGGTGGCCCCACAAGGGCCCTGTGGGCGTAACAGTTTTTTTTGGGGCCCTACCATAGGAAATATACATTTTCATCTTCTTCTCCAGAACCAATGATTAGATTCCAACCAGACATGGCAGGAATCATCCTTAGGGGTAGAGGAATCGAAGTTGCTAAAATGGTGGGCGTGGCCCTCAGGGGGGCCCTGGGGGAGGGCACCAAGTGTAAAAAATATGTTAATTTTAAATATCTTCTTCTCAAGATCCAGAAGTATGACAGGCCATCGCAGAATGGCCCCATAGGGTCCCTATGTGAGTGGGGTTAATATGCTGAAGTGGTCAGTGGCTGGTGAAATGTGTTAAGCTTTGTCTTATATGTGTGTCTGTCTTTTTTTATGATTCACCCAAACATTATGGTAAATCATAATGTTAGGTACAGGGGATCAAAAGTTATTGATTAAATAGTACATCACATTATAGATTTTGGCATGATTTCAACTGATTTCATATCTTCTGAGGGTGCCAGAGAGAACATGCGCCAGATGTGAATTGATTGACCTCAGGTGAGCGTCGTGCCCCCCTGGGGCTCTTGTTTAAAGAGGGGATGCATAAATTTGAACCTTCACCCCTCGTATGACAGAGGCTTTGCATCGCAACCACTGGAGTCTCTTGATTGAGCTGAACATGGACATTGTGCCGATTGTATGAGAGAGGTTCTGCATTTTGACCTCTTTTCAGCACAATGTGAATACATGATGTCACTTTTTTTTAGAAGAGGATGTGCATAAATTTGAACCTCCACCCCTCCTACGGCAGAGGCTTTGCAGCTCAACCACTGGGTCACGTGATTGAGCTGAACATGGATACTCTACCGCTTGTACGAGAGAGGCTGTCCATCTCTAGCATGGGATCACTCCATTAAGTGTAACATTGACGCATCTTGCCATTCTTATGAAGGAGCATCTGTAAAGACTTGAACCTGTGCCTCTTTTGTATGAGGCTATACGTCTCTACCACTGACTCACTCAATTGAGCCTTACTTGGATACGTATTGTCAGTTTCCATAAAGGGAGAAAGTATAAAGACTTGACCCTTAGAGTGGGGCCGCGTTTTCTCAACCATTGGGTCAGGCCACTGGACAAACACATATTGTCAGTCTCTACCACTGACTCACTCAATTGAGCCTTACTTGGATACATATGTATTGTCAGTTTCCATAAAGGGAGAAGGGAGTATAAAGACTTGACCCTTAGAGTGGGGCTGTGTATTCTCAACCATTGGGTCACGCCACTGGCTGAACACATATTGTCTGTTTTTTTATAAAGGAGGTGCAAAGGTTGTCACTACTACCACTTGTCTGCTGAGCTAAGACTCGAACCACCGCCCCTAGTTTAAGAGAGCCTATGCTTTCAAACCACTGGCTCTCTCCATTGATCACGAGAAAACAAACATTAGTTAAAACAAAACTGTGTTGTTGTTGTTGTTGTTGAGTGAGGAGAAAACTGCCACAGACAGACTTTTGTGCCCTTTGCATTACAATTACCTTTTTATGAATGGTGTAGGTATATTTACAGCCTTTTCATTTTAGCAGAAGATTGTCAAAAAACGTGTACACTTCAAGCTCTAACTTTCAGTCAAGATTTACAAATCTGTTTGAGGGAACGTGTAGTTCTGTGTATCGGCTCAGCACTTTGTGCAATATTGACAGGTATTGTTGGCTCCGTACATTCAATATTATTGCTCTGTTTGGATGTACAAGCCTCATGATGATCTTGGAAATGCCCCCTCCCCTAAAAAAAAATATTAAAAAACCAAACATCAACAAATGGCATAATACATTTGAGATGACCAGCAATTTAGATGTACGTGGTATATTTTGGCTCTGTAAGACCAACTAATTTGTCCTTTGTCGTCAAATAAAGATTAAAGTGTTTTTTTTGTATCTTATCATAGTTTGGATTATATTTACGATGCATACTATTGCTCTTGCTCCTCAAATCCTTCTCCAATAAATGTTGTTTTCCGCTTACCGTATATGCAGATCACAGACATGGCTCATCCTAGTAGATAGAATTGAGGGGGTTGATTTTGTATTTCATACTGCTTCATTAGTGAGAATAAAGACTGTTTTAGAGAGCATCTACGAGGACAAGGAGTGACCATTGTCACTTGATTCATTTTATGTAAATCTTTGCCAGCTGAATTGTTGTAAGCGATACCTACATGTAGCTTCGAGGTCTGAGAACGAATGTGTGTAAACAACAAGAAATATACAAAGAAAGTATTGTTTAAAAATGCACATGGAAAAGAACATGTGTCTTCCGCGAAATGTGTGATGATATGTGTGTTTGTGTGTGTGTGTGTGTGTGTGTGTTTGTCTTTATGTATGTTTGTATGTGAGAGAGAGAATAAAGTAAAGTTTCCTCATGCAAATCTCTTATTACCATATAGGCAGGTAATACTCAATCATCATCATCAGTATTTTTTGTGTATTTTTATTTTTCCCGTATGTTCAGTTATTTTGAACTTTATTATATTTGTGAAGTCTTTCAAGTGCCAAATATAGAACAAAGAGAACTTTATTTTCACATTTTCTAATAGCTCAAACACAACTTATTTCAAATCAAGTTATTATTTTGTTATAAAACTATTCATATTATGTGAGCTGTTTCCTGCATTATCCACCTCTTCGCATTTTGTCATTTCATTTTATACAAGTTTGATTTGTAATTGTGAAAATGTAGATAATTTTGTGTTTAATAGTGTTAAATGAGTTTTTACAAAGACATTTTAATTGTATAATTACACACCAAAAAGTTGAATTGTTGAAAAGATACGTTAAGGAGAACATTGTTTTTAGTTAAACATTGTTATTGTTCACTTCTTATTTTATATTAGTCTGGTATTAAGTTATGAATAAGAATGGAGGAAATGCACATGATCCAATGTCTAATACCAAATTCATGATTTTAAAATAAGTGGTTATGACATTAATATGTTGCGAGTTTTTTCTCTTGCTGATAAAAAAAGACACAATAAGAAACCCAAAGCAAAATTGTGTTTTCAATTAATGTACCTTACTAGTAAAGCTGTTTTTTTAATTTCATATTAGCTAAAATAAGGTAACGATACATACATATTTAATGATTGTATGTAATGTTATCAGAATATATCCAAACAATAAGTGTTACAGATGTGAATACATAGCATAACATCTGTTTGTATTATCTGTTTAAGAGTACCATTTATAAACAATCATTGTGACAGCGAAAAAATTAATATTTTTTATTTCGGGGGCTACTTTTATCATCTGGGGGGCTACAAATTTCTGGGCTTTTTTTCGAATTTCAGGGGCTACTATTAAGCTCTAATGCTGTAAGTGATCATCTTATAAGCATTTGATCATGATCCAAACGGAAAATCCAAAAAAAAAAAAATCCCCCAAATTTTTTTCCGGGGGCTCTTTTGGGCATTTCGGGGGCGAATTCGCCCGCTGCCCCCGTATATTTTTTCCGCTGCATTGTGATCAACATTACGTTCATGCATTAAAGACCTAGCTGGGTCTATAGCCATCAAATCGCACAAGCTTAGTTTCATTCTAAGTTTATTTTAGATGGTATTTTTGTAGATGGCAGGGCTAAGAAAGCAACACTACACTAATTTGTCCTTAGTCGCTAACTGTGGTTATCTGGGAAAGCATTTGTGACCGGCTGTAGCAAAACCCTGCACTTGTCAGTAATTTATGTTTTGAAGAATTGGCATTTTAAGTTCACATAATGTGTGTGTATTAGACTTGTGAATGTAAAATTTGAAACGATGATATCTTTGCCATTTATTAACCAATTTGTTAGAACAAAGCCTGAAATGAAAGCTTGTGATGAGGCCTTTGTAATGGTATGAAAATCTACATTTTGATTTTTACCGACAAGTGAAGGGTTTTGCTATAGCCGGTCACATTTATTACCTACTAAGCTAACCTTAGTTGGCAACTAAAATAATATCTTGTTCCATACTTATTCCTGTCATCTAGACTAAGGATGGAATGGAG
Source organism: Echinarachnius parma (assembly GCA_037951105.1). Lineage (NCBI taxonomy): Eukaryota > Metazoa > Echinodermata > Echinoidea > Clypeasteroida > Echinarachniidae > Echinarachnius > Echinarachnius parma. The sequence continues at coordinate 109,287 of JBAMJV010002086.1, forward strand.
AGTAGTTTTATGAATATGGGCCTTATTTTCCATTATAAATTAGGCCGTTTTAATGCAATGAAGTAACATTTAATTGCAGCTTTTTCAAAAGAAATGTATGTCGATTTAGATATGTTTTATTTTAATTGGTGCTTAAAGTTATACACTACATATTTATTTTCTTTTATGTAGTTGGTGATTCAACATATATATATATTATTGAGCAAAGGTACTTATGCTCGTTTATATTTTGTCACCTTTTTCGATTTGCCAAAGTTCACCATCTGTCAAGTTATATCATTTCAAGAAAGAAATGAGAACATTGTAAATAGAAAGGTTGTTATTATATGACCAGTTGTGGCAAATTCAGGCCCTTGTCGGAAACTCAAGTTTTGCAGGCATTTATTTAACATGTCAGCAAAATTTAAACTTAGCATAATTCTGCCAGATATTTTTTGTTTTGTTATTAATTTGGTTTCATTATAAAGCTAGTGAAGAATTCTTTCCGTGACTACATGTATAGTACCAAAAAAAATCTAAATTTTGATGTTTGCCGACAAGCGCCTGATTTTGCCATGACAGAGAAAACGAGGGAAAAGTATCTCTTCGTTATATCATCGTTTTTTTAATTTTTTACCATGCAGGGATCAAAGATTAATAAATTAAGAAAGCGTTTTCTTAAAACTTATATTTACTTGTCTGGCATTTGCATTTGTCTGTACGATTTCATTGCATTGTGGGCAGAATTTGAAAGTTGATAAATTTAAGATTTCCTCCAGTAACTTCAAATTTATTTAGATTAAGTTAAAGGGATAGTTGAGTATTGGTTAAACTTAACTTTAGTAACCAAAACCTGCACCATTACGGTACAAAATAATAGTTATAACTTCACCATGCTCGAAAAGTATACACAATTACAAACGACTAAGTAAAACCCCTATTATCATTCAAAAAGAGCCGTTACAACTCAAGAGGGCGCTCTCTAAAAAAATAATTGGTTTTAGCCATTTTTCATAAAAAATTGTGCATTTAATGTTTTGTTAAAATAATGATTCAATAGAGATATCATCAACAACTTTTAAAAAACCTATTCAGATTTTTTTCAAAGTAGTCTTCCAGCATTTTTAACTTTTTTTCTAAAAAGTCAAAATATCCCCTGGTGAAGAATTTTTGAATAAAAATATGTTTATGGATATTTCAGCCGTTTCTGAACCGATTTTGTTCAAATAAAGTTTATTCTGTCATTAAAATTGTATGTTCTTTCAAATTTGACAGTCAGTTTTTCATTATCTCACAAACAAATATTTTGTGAAGTGCCCCCCTATACCAACACTCAACTATCCCTTTAAAATTAGAAGCCAGCCCAAATTACCAATGTTGCAGAAACAACATGACTGCATATTTTAAAAGAAATTCTGCTATTTTTGTATTGAATCCTTTATTCTACATCTGTCTGTTGATGTGTTTCTGTGTTGAAAGGGGTCTAAATAAGATTCAGTTTCCTTTGTATGTCATTTTGTAAATTGCTTAAGGAGACATTCTTGTTTGAGGCAATTATCATATTTTTATATATATTATTATCAGTGGGATAGCAACGAGGATGGGAGGGGGGTATCATGGGGGCACATGCCAACCCCCCCCCCCCCCCCCGCCCCCCCCTAATAATTTGAAGAAAACATAAGGGGACATTTTTTGAAGAAAAAAACAAAGAAATACATATAATGTGTGCCCCCACCAATAATTTTGCGTGCCCCCTCCCCCCCCCCTCCCCCCACCCCCAATCAGTCCGACCACGCTACACCACACATCTTAATTATCTTGTCATACTATTTCAAGGAAACCAGCCTTCATGAAGAAATATTATCTCTGGCATTTAAAATCAGAAGTTCTACACTTTTGAATACATTTTACTCCCCTGTTCGGATGGTTCATCTAGTCGTACAAGGCAGTGTAGCTCCCAATAGCCCACATTCCGAAATACAGTATAACCTGTCTTAGTAGCCACATGTTTATATACAATTATATCCCTCATAAGATCGTTTTACCATTGTATTTGACAAATGATAGTTTTGGACAACACGCGCAATCCCCGCGCAATCATGTGACCGGGCTGTTAGCAACAAATTAACACTAAAAGTTCGTTACGCGTTCGTCCCATAGATCATGTGTTTAAGCAAAATGCACACGCGATCAAATTTGTGCAGTACTCTATGGCGCACACGTTCTAGTCACGTGATTGACAAACTAACACCCTGGGAAGAAGAACGCCAAGACAGCCAATAAGCACATCCGTGGGAGCGCTAGCACGCATTCATCGCGTATGTGCGCAACTGCCAGCGCGTTGGTGCGCACTCAGTTTTGCGTCTTTGTGATTGTGTGCGCAAAATAACAATGACTTTAAGCGTATTAGATGCGCCGTGGTTCTGGACGCTCATACTGGCTTCATTAATGTCGATTGATTTTTATATCAAAATTTACAAGCGATTTTATGAAATATTCAGAGATTATCACTTATTTTGCTATAAGCTGAACACAATCACTGATATTGATGAGTGATATAAAACAACTAACGAATGTGCTTGATTGTGATAGGCAATCTATTACCTCGGTGGGCTCAAAATGTCTATTACCCTCAGCTACGCTTCGGGTAATAATCATTTTGAGCCCACCTCGGTAATAGATTTGACTATCACAAGAAGCTCATTCGTTAGTTGTATACTAACGAATGGGCTTCTTGTGATAGTCAAATCTATTACCGAGGTGGGCTCAAAATGATTATTACCCGAAGCGTAGCTGAGGGTAATAGTCATTTTGAGCCCACCGAGGTAATAGATTGCCTATCACAATCAAGCACATTCGTTAGTTGTTTTATATCACTCATCAATATCAGTGATTGTGTTCAGCTTATAGCAAAATAAGTGAAAATCTCTTGAATATTTCATAAAATCGCTTGTAAATTTTGATATAAAAATCAATCGACATTAATGAAGCCAGATGAGCCTCCAGAACCTGGGCGCATCTAATACGCTTAAAGTCATTGTTATTTTGCGCATACAATCACAAAGACGCAAAACCGAGTGCGCACCAACGCGCTGGCAGTTGCGCACATACGCAATGAATGCGTGCTAACGCTCCCACGGATGTGCTTATTGGCTGTCTTGGCGTTTTTCTTCCTAGGGTGTTAGTTTTTACCAGCAATGGCAATCACGTGACTAGAACGTGTGCGCCATAGAGCACTGCACAAATTTGATCGCGTGTGCATTTTGCTTAAACACATGATCTATGGGACGAACGCGTAACGAACTTTTAGTGTTAATTTTTTGCTAACAGCCCGGTCAAGTGATTGCGCGGGGATTGCGCGTGTTGTCCAAAACTATCATTTGTCAAATACAATGGTAAAACGATCTTATGAGGGATATAATAACAGCTAACCTGTCTATAGTGGCTTCTAAAAAACAACCCCCTGAAATGATAAACAATGTTATGTAACCTTTCTGCGGAGGTCACCTGTCTATAGTGGCCACCAAAAGTGATCCCCTGAAGACATAATCAAATGTTATGGAACCTGTCTAAGGAGGTCACCTGTCTATGGTGGCCACTAAAAGCAATCCCCCTCAGGTGGTCACTATAAACAGGTTTGACTGCACCAGCATCAGAATAAAGAACAGGCATGTCATATTTGGTCAGTGAGTGCTGATGATCTAAAGGCCTGGTCACACAGGACACGACTAGACCCACGAATGCACTACGCATTAGTACGAATCGGTAAAAAGGTAGAAATTGTACACGATTTGCCGACGATTTCTACCTTTTTAGCGATTCGTACTAATGCGTACTGCATTCGCGGGTATAGTCGTGTCCTGTGTGACCAGGCCTTAAAGTCCTTTCCCTTTTAGTTATCTTGTTTGGTAAAGAATCAATATTTATGTGAAGTTGTGATGTAATAGTTGCAGCTGGAGAAACATTATTAGCGGAACAGTGATTAATCAATACTCCACTTCCTGTCCTTACTTCAGTGGGCGTGTCTGACTGGGGGTGTGGGGGGGGGGGGGGGGGGAGAGCAGAGGGCACTTTTCTCCCCCTGCTGGACAAAATAAAGAACTACATAAAACAATGTTCACCAGTGGCATAACATGGGTAAACAACTGATAAGAGTGGTGGGACATGATACTATAACTAATTGAGGGGGGCACACTATGTACATTACATTGTAAAGATGTTGGCCTTTATTTTGTTTACCAATATGGGCTTGTGCCCCCTCCCCTTCCATAGTTACACATTTGGGCCTAATTCTCATTATGGCTCAACCTTATACTTTTATAGTAGTCTGGGCTAAAACGACAGAAACTATACAGTGACTGGAACTTTGTCTAGATGCCTTTTGTAGATGAATTTGCATTGACAAATTAGCCAAATTTCACAGGTGTGACATGGTTAAAAGAGTTACTGGTATTTTGTGTGTTTTTTAGCATGGACTAAAGTTGAGCCACTGATGAGAATTCGGGCAAACCTGTTCCCATTTGGCACTAAGCTGCCTCATGGGTTTTCTTACCACATTTCCCCCCCTCCTACTTCTTCTTCTTCTCCTTCTTCCAGTTTCAGTACAGTCCTGTGGGTTGGTTCTCACCAGTATGGAGTTGATTTTCTGGTCATCATCAAATCCCTTCTGACAGCTTCTTTTCAACCCCTTCTCTCCAGTGTATGGTCTTGAAATAATAAATTTAAACAAAATACGGGGGGGGGGGGGGGGGGGGGGGGGTGTCCGTCACCAAAAAAATCAGAGGTCGAGGCCGATATTACTGGTCTCGAGACCAGTAAAAAAGGGGACCCGAGACCGGTAAAAAGTGTATCCAAGACCGACAAAAACTAAAGGGGGGTGTTTGAACACCCCAAAACAGTAATTTGTTTGTCCGGGGGGGGGGGGGGGTGTTTGAACCCCAAACATCCCCCTGGGTACGCCTATGCAGGGATCGCACCTAAACCACTGCATGACCTTCAGGGGACCTTCCCCCTTCGCATACTTACCCCTTCTTCGAATCGTAAAACCCCCTTTCTCATTTACATGAGTCAACGCCTATGAACAAGTCTGCAAACAAATTTGCATCAGCTCTGTGGCTCAAGCCCCAGTGGGAGGACAGTCCATTGATTAAAACAAAAAACGGAATCCGTACGACGTCACCAAAATACATTAAAGGGGACAAACACCGATATATTTATGGTCAGTTTCACTATATCTTTAAAATAATCTTTCCATTCCGATGAAAATTACAAACAAGTTTGTTTCCGAAAATATTTGTCCAGAGTTTGATAACTTCTGGTTACGACCAAAATATATATTTATATGCGATATAAGATTACATATTAACTGTCTGGTTATTTTCTGGTTTATGTGTGGTTAATATAGTCTGTCTTAATAGCCACATGAACGATTGTTTGTGATAATCATTACTTATAAGTCGTGGAAAATATTTCAGATTTGTTTAAACCTTAGATAGTAGTAGATTACTCTTTAACGCGTCAAATAATAATTTCAGATGTTGGGTCCCCTTTAAATGTGTAGTGCATTCACCCCGAACGTTCATATTTGTTTGGGTGCATCGGACCAATGAATAGGGAACCTTTGTACCTCACAGGGCAATCTTAAAGACCTTAGATCTTAGCTTAGCGACGACTTGCCAACGAGTAACAACAACCATTGTCCCACGTAGAATAATCTTGATTGCTCAGGGTTTTTTTTTTTGCATTTCTAACTCCTTTGCGAGGGTCTTGTGTAAAAGTCGAATACTAGTAATATTTCGCGCAAAAGGGAGTTTGATATTGCTGTATTTTATCTTCGTCATAGTTCTTTTGTCATACTACTATAATTGAGTTCCTATGAAAGTGATTGTTCGGACATTCTTCCAGTATTGATGGATTGATTTCAATAAGGAATATCGATTGGTCGGTGTTTGTACACGTCAGTATGTGCACACACTCGAAGAACAGGTGACTGTGTGCAGATCGTAAATCAGCGATTGGAGGAATTGACCGATGAATGGGTCTGTATTTTTGACGCATCAAAATAGTTGTGGAACTTCACAAACAGTCTAGATAACAAGAAACACCACTTCTTTGCTGGATAACTACGCCAACTTTAAAATCTCTTGGAGGAATTTGCGATACATTTCAGAGTAAACTGGGGCAATAGACATCGCACGAATAATTATCATAAGTTGTATTAGCCAACAGGTTCAACTATAGTTCGGGTTTCCAACTGGTCGCAAAGTAAACATGGACTTTACCGAATGACACTTGAGCTGAAGAGTGAAGTGGTATAAAAAAAAAAAACGGCGCCGCTTGGTTGCGGTATACCAAAATATATGATATTTGACGAATAGTATACACATCGAGTATTAGATGACCACTCTTGGTTGTAATGTTCTACCGTCATCATGCTTAAATTAGAGGCGGAAACGTAAGCTGCAACGTTCATCAAACAATTATTAAGTGAAACGTGAAGAAAACATATATATATATGTTTACAACGGAATGAGTATATAGAACATAATACTTCGCAGTTGCGCTTCTACTACACTGGTCAACATCGTTAAGTTCAATACTTTGAAAACCATATTTAAAATAAAAAAAAAAAAAAAAAAAAAAAAAAAAAAAAAAAAAAAAAAAAAAAAAAAAAAAAAAATATCGAATTTGAAATCAATACATTTAAGACATATCGCTAACGATGGAGGAAGCCCAAGTCGAGAACGGAGCGGAGGGCGAGGTCGATCCGCATGAGGAAATGAAGACGAACAACAAGGAGTTCATGCACCTGCTCAAGGACAAGAAGAAAGCCGAGGACGAGCTGGCGGAGAAGTCCAAAGAGTTACACCGAGTCGGAGGCAGGAACTACGAACTCATGAAACGGGTGGACGAACTAGAAAAAGAGGTATAGTCCCACAAATATGATCACTCTTATTTCATACAAACATGGTCAAATAATGATTTTGTTTCAAAATTGTGTAATAATGTACGATGTAATAATATTATGAAGAGTAATTGGAGTTCCTCTTGTACTGTGTGGTCTTTATCGAGTACAGGTGAGCAATATGATAAAGATGAATATATGGATAGATAAAAATATATATATAGATAAATATTTAATTTCGTTGTTTTCTAGATGAATATATATATTTATAATATAGATTTCTATCAGAAACCCGAAGACGAACGCAACTGCGAAGTATTGTTCCATATAATCTTTCCGATAGATAGATAGATAGATAGATAGATAGATAGATAGATAGATAGATAGAAAGATAGATAGATAGATAGATAGATAGATAGATAGCTAGCTAGAAAGAAAGAAAGAAAGAAAGAAAGATAGGTTTACATAGGTTAGGTATATAGGTAGGTAAATAGATGGACATTATATCTAATGACATAATACTCAAAGAATTATCTGATCACATTCTCAAAAAATGGCAATTTATAGTACCTTCTCCCATTTCATATCTAACTCTAATAGCTTGCCGCACAGAAAGAGCAAAACAAGGCGCTTGAAAAGAAGGTGAAAGAGAGCACGATGTTGGCTGTGGAGAACATGTCCCAAGATATGGGCAGTACGGCGAGCATCGCAAAGGTGAGCTGGAAATTATGAGTAATATAATTTTCCATACATTATTATGTTGGTGGTGGTGATGATGATGATGATGATGATGGTTTAAAAAACGATGGTGATGATGATGATGGTGATGATGGTGATGATGATGATGATGATGATGATGATGATGATGATGATGATGATGCTGCTGCTGGTGGTGATGGTGATGGTGATGGTGATGTGATGATGGTGATGGTGATGGTGATGGTGATGGTGGGTGGTGGTGGTAAAGATAACTAGCATGATATGTTTTTTCTTCACAGTTTTATTTTGTTTGTACAATTAATAGTTGAAAAAGATGCGACCTGGTGTGCGGCATGCCAACGCAAGAACGAAACCAAGGAAGGGCGCCAAGTCCACTAAGAACCTCAAGAAGGAAGCGGAGGAGGCAGAAACACAGAAAGCGGCTACTGAGAAGGACACATACAAGTATTACGAGGTACAATATATTTTTGAAATGATGATGATAATAACAACATTACTAATTGTAATACTGATGATGATGATGAAGATGATGATGATGATGATGATGATGATGAGGATGAGGATGAGGATGAGGATGATGAGGATGATGAGGATGATGAGGATGATGAGGATGATGAGGATGATGATGATGATGATGGTGATGATGATGATGATGATGATGATGATGATTGATGATGATAATATAAATATAATCATACATCTTATTGTAACTTTTATCAATTTTTATCTACGACATTTTTTAGTTTAGGCTAATCTTAACCTATATTTTGTTTTGTCATGCCCATGAAAGTAAAATAATGATATTGTTATTTCCAACTCGTATTATTATGCCTATTTTAGGAGATTGCAGAAAAGTTCCCCCAATTGAAGTTGTCCGTCATGCTGGTGGCGGAAAAGAAGTTCATCGAGGCTGATGGCAACGGCGATGGTGTAAGTCACATATAAAAATTGTTCCTTCTCAAGATATCAAATATGACGCCGTGTCATATCGTACACTGCGCCTTTTCGTATCTATGAAAAGTGGTTCGATTTAAGAATTCAGATAAACCTTAATCAATATTTGATATTTATTTATTTAAGATTTTAATTAGTACCTTTCAAGTAGTGATGCGTTTCTCCTAGTAGTTTTATCATTATCATATATATTTCTCGACGAAGTACACTATTCAGCGACTTTTAGCGTAGATAATGATATCTAGTGTGATCCAATACAAATTTAATTTGTTTAAAAAACATCACTTTGTCTCAGTTTGTCAATCACAAATTCTTAAATCTTGGTTATTAATATTTCAATTGTTTTTTTGTTTTATTTTTATATTGCAGACGATAGATGCAGAAGAGCTAGACAAGATCCTTTCGGGCAGCAACATGCTGTTCACGAAACAACAGGTACTCGAGATCGTCAAGGAGATCGACAAGGATGGCTCAAATGATCTCGACTTCTTAGAGTGTCTTGTGGTAAGAACTTAATATACAACCTGTTTTTAAATTGTTATGACACATACATATTTGCAGCAAGGGCTTCATATAATTCAGTGGTATATCGCGGTTGGCCTGATTATACCTAGCTACTCCACTGGAAATGTTCACCTGCAAGGGGCATTTTTGGCCTTTTGGGGCCCCACACTTCATTTGTTTAGAGGCGATTACCCTGTGCCCCCCTCACCCCCCCCCCCCCCTCCCCCACACTGCAAATGTTCACCTGTAAGGGGCATTTTCTTTTCTTTTTGGGGCCTCCCACACTTCATTCTGTTTTAGAGACGATTGCCCCGTGCCCCCCTCCCTCCCCCCCCCCCCCCCCCCCACACACACACACACTCTTCTGCGGGCTCCTCTATTAAATGGTGTTGACATTGTAATCTGATTATGTAAGATTCCAACATTGTTACAAGTTATATAATAAGTTGTGAATATTAAAATATTTGTATCAACAGTGTTTTTCAACTATACCATATCATTATTCAATTGCCCCTCTTTTTTTCTCTCCCTTTGCCCATCATACAGGTTATTGACAGGTTACATCAGAACAAGAAAACGGCCCTCCCCACGACCCTGGAACAAAACAAAAGCAGCGTGTGCGTGGTTCAATAATAATATTGTCTATTATTAAGAGTCGATCTAGATTATCATTCATCCAGTCTTGTATGTCTTTAAAACTGTACTAGTAGCATTCCCAGGACAAAATTCCAGTTAAAATTCTAATTGGTACCCATTGAATTCAATGGATACCCATTGAAACCAATTGGTACCCATTGAAATTCTAATTGGTACCAATTGAAACTGAATTCAATTGGTACCCATTGGCATTGGTTTCAATGGGTATTTTTTTCATTTTCCATATACTCTTTGTTTACCAATTGATTCAATTGGTAATTTTCAATGGGTAATTTTTAATTGGTACCAATTGATTTCAATTGGTAAAATTGTTAATATAGTCAATGGGAATTTCACCATGGGTTTGTTGCAAAATTTACAATCATAATGTAAATTTAAGGAGCTTAAATTTCTTGGCATATCCATTCTAGAAAAAGATTGTTGAAGCTCCTTCATTCGTGTTATTTTAGTATCAGGGCAATTCCCCGGTCTTCAACAACGTAATATACATGCACTTATATGCATTCGAGCTTAGGGTATGCAGTAAAACGATAGCAAGTCCTGGACGTGGTGTGGCAAGATTGGTAGAGCGCGCGCTTTCTGATCGTGAGATCCCGAGTTCGAACCCAGCCCACTCCGTTTGTTCTTCAGCCAGGCATTTAATCCACATTGCTGCTCTCCACCCAGGTGTATAAATGGGTACCATGGTCGGGTGTCAATTAGCCTTAGCACCATTGGCAGCATATGGCTAGTACGTATGCTCCCCTGGGAGTTGAGAAAGTATGCAATATCATTGTGTGGGTTCAAACTGTACCCGACGACCATGGGTAATAATACTTGCGCTATTCAAAGAAACCCTGTTTGCAAGTTATCATTATTATTATTAAGTCATTTCTTACTGGTTCTACAATATCTCTTATGTTCGGTTCACTCAGTATTTTCTTAGATTCCGCACAAGTCTATTTTGACACTGCATTACGGGTAATATTTATACTGGTATTTGAAACATTCAAACATACATGTACATGTATTTCACTAAAAGGAAAAGGGTTTCATGGGAACGCCCCCCCCATTCAAGAGTCTTCGTGGCTCAATGGGTTGAGCACCGGTCTATCAATTCGGAGGTCTCAGGTTCGATTCCCGGCGAAGCCTATTTTTCTTTGCTCATTTTCAATCAAAAGGAATACAGGATACCAACCATATTTATACAGTTATTAATTTCAGTTTAAATTATAAAGAAAAACTGATCGGCTCACATAATACATTAGGGACATCGACAAGGCCCTATTTTGAGTTTCCTTTGATTGCTTTAAAGGGATAGTTGCATTTTGGTAAAGAGAGTACAGTTTTGGTCAAACTGAATTTTAGTAACCAAAACCTGCACAATTATATTACAAATTAACAGTTATCAACTCCACCATGCTCGAGAGAAATTAAAAATTACAAATGAATAAGTAAAACGCCTGTTATCATTAAAGAAGAGCCGTTAAAACTCAAGAGGGCGCTCTCTAAAAACTCATTGGTTCCAACCATTTAAAATAAAATATTGTGCATGTGATGTTTTGTTGCAATAGTGATTAGATAGAGAGATAATCAACAACTATCTAAAAACCTCTTTTGTAAATTTTTGAAAAGAGGAAGCATTAAAAAAAAAATGAACGGCTAATTCAAAATTATCGAATAATTGTGGGGCCCCACAATTATTACAAATGGTTATTTCAGCCATTTCTGAACCGACTTTTATCAAATAAAGTTTATTCTGTCTTTACAATTGTATGCTCTTTCAAATTTGACACTCGGTTCAATATCTCACAAAAAATTTATTTTGTGTAGCGCCCCCTCTATACCAAAACTCAACTATCCCTTTAAATATTATAGGCCTTAGAAATATATATATCTATGTACTCTGCATACTTAAATTGAACAAAGCATAGCATATTTCCAAGATATGTATTTGTGTTTGTGATTTTGACCAACATTTTGACCATCTTAACATTAAGCAATGTGTATTTGCGGATTGCAACTCATTTATTCTATAATTAATATAAATTATTTATGTACTAAGTGAAAATGCACACAAGTTATTAATCATTTAAGTATTTGAATTTCAAATTAACATGTCTGACCATCGGAGCGCTTAAATGGATAGATGCATATCAATGATACATGAAGAAATACAAATGTATAATGTACAACTTCATGTACATGTATTATTTTGGGCAATGCATCTATTTATGTGCTTGTTTACAAGTTTACGGTATCGTCCAAATACCACAATAGTCTGTATTGTTCATGTAACATTTTCCGTCCATTGTTTAAATTAATTATTGTTTTATTTGTATATATGGATATAACTCACATGGAATCACGCATTAAGTGGAATGAAGCAGTGCATTTGTATTAATTTGTTCTTTGTTGAAGTATGCAAACAAATTTCCTTGAGAAATAAATATCTTGTGTATAAATGTTGGACGTTGTTCATTGTAAATTGTTTTAAAATGTGCTAAGAATGTGGTATATTTGAGCTCACATTAGATGTGGTAAAAGTGAAATAAAAGAATATTGAAAATGTGAATAAGTGTTTTTGTTTTAATAATCAAATTTGTTGGTAATTTGTATTGGTCATATATTTCTCTGTGTATGACATGATGGCTTACTGTTACCGACATCAAATCATACCTTTAGTCATACATGTATATCTACTTTTGTGTATCACTGATAATGACATTTTTTGTTTGTAACATAACCACTCTTCCCTCTTTTGTTGAGTCTGCTGTCATTTGAACGTGTAAAGCAATGAGGAGTGGTTTCAATAACAGGTTATTTCAATCATTAGCACAATGTAATACACAAGATGAAATATTATATGACCTGGGCCCCGTTGCATAAGGAATTACAATCGATTGTACAGTATCAATTAATTGCAAGTTAGATCATGTAACTGAATGTGCAAAATCGAATTGGTTGAAATAAGCATATAATTATTCTGACTTGCAATTAATTGCAACTTTACAACTGACATGATTTATGCTCTTATTAGTACCACCGGTAAGCGAAAAAAAAGTTTTTATCTGAACTTTAATTTACTTAACACAGTGATAACTAGATGGATCTTCGATTGCGCGCAATCGAAAATTATGCCTCCGCTATCACGCGATTTTAATATGCCCAAATTAACATGCACTGATTTAATTTTTCTTATATTTTGAGTCCTGTGACCTTGACCATATGATCCCAATCTTTGATGGCTCCCTAAAAAACAGTCAGGTACCAAGTTTGATTGAAATCTGACATTTAGTTCTTGAGATTTGGGTATTACAAGCTTTTTTGCATGTATAATGAGTCCCGTGACCTTGACCTCAACCTCATGACCCCAACATTTTATGGCTACGTTGACTCTTTATGATACAGGTACCGAGTTTGATTGAAATCTGACATTCAGTTCTTGAAATGTTGCAATTACAAGCCATTTTCGCATACATATTGAGTCATGTGACCTTGACTCATACCTAGTATGTAATTGATCCGTCAACCGGTTCTTGAGATATCGCAAGAACGAGGCATTTTTGCACATACATTGATTCCTGTGACCTTGACCTTTGTCCTCATGAACCCCAAAATCTAATCAGATCATTGCCACCCCAATATCTACACTAATACCAAGTTTGAATTTGATCCGTCAACCAGTTCTTGAGATATCGCGAGAACGAGGCATTTTTGCATATATATCGAGTCCTGTGACCTTGACCTTTAACCTCATGAACCCCAAAATCTAATCAGATCATTGCCACCCCAATATCTACACTAATACCAAGTTTGAATTTGATCCGTCAACCAGTTCTTGAGATATCGCGAGAACGAGGCATTTTTGCATATATATCGAGTCCTGTGACCTTGACCTTTGACCTCATGACCCCTAAAATCTAATCAGATCATTGCCACCCCAATATCTACACTAATACCAAGTTTGAATTTGATCCGTCAACCAGTTCTTGAGATATCGCGAGAACGAGGCATTTTTGCATATATATTGAGTCCTGTGACCTTGACCTTTGACCTCATGACCCCTAAAATCTAATCAGATCATTGTCACCCCAATATGTACACTCATACCAAGTTTGAAATTGATCCGTCAACTGGTTCTTGAGATATCGCGAGAACGAAAACGGGACGTACGGACGGACGTACGGACGGACGTACGGACGGACGTACGGACGGACGGACGGACGGACGGACAACCCGAAAACATAATGCCTCCGGCCACTTCGTTGGCGGAGGCATAAAAATACAAATACTTTTGTAGTTATTTTGTCCTTTATTGTTCAAAAAGTATCACTTCACAATGACAGGTACGTGAAAAGTAAATACATGAAACATGCAAATTCACATTTATTAATTTCTGCATGTAGGTCAGACCACTGCCTTCAAAATAGAGTGATGTGAAATGACCCTGCTAATCAGTTACCTCTTATCCCCAGACATACATGTATATATATTTGAAGAAAATTAAGAAAACTGATAACATTTTAATGACCACCTATATATAAAGACAACCAATCTGGACTCTGTACATAATTGTAATTTGAACCTTTCTATTACCAACGCGTGCTTTTAAAGACACCCTTAGATGGTCTATAGAAATGTGTTTTGAGTGTGTCTCGCGTTATTGCACTCTCTACCAACACAGAAATTAACCCCTTTACTATACGCATCTACAAATGTAGGATAGGATCATACATGCAGGTATTTAGTTCACTCAAGGAATTAAACAAATTATGCTTACAGCTTTATATCTGTACCTTGAAGATCAATGTAATTTGATCCTTAGGCCTTTGGTACGCGACAACGGACATGGACAAATAACCATATTACACAACATAAGAGCTAGCTTCATAAAGACAATTTGACAATAACTAGAAGACTGAAATGAAATGACAATAAAACAAAATTGGCCACCACTATTGAATATAGCATCAACCAAAGTAACTATTTTGATAACTAACATACTACACTGTAATATCTAATGTACAAAATGCAGGAATTCCTTTAGCAAGTAACAATGGCTTCTCCAAAATAACACACAATTGGATGAAAAATTATTGCATTACCTCCACAAAGAAATTGATGAAATTTGACAAAAATATTAAAATGAATATAAGGGGGAATGGGCAATTATTATTCTTGTTTTTTGATTTCATGATCCTTACTATGCATCCCATAATACAATAAATCTTGTTCACAATAGCTTAGGAATACTGTGCAATGTAATACTCCAGTGACATGTAGCCTTGTATGTAATCCTATACAATAAGTTAGCATTGCCATTGGCCCAATGGCCTTGGGCAACCAAAATAAGTTTTGTGCCTGACAAAATCACATTATTACCAAGTATTACTTGTGCTTCTATTAGGCAACGAAATAGAATGTATAATAGACCTTAAATATTTTCTATGCTTTAGGAGCCACTCGATGCTGGTTTCGGGAAACTAACATTTGTCTTTAATTATACTTGTTTGAATGAGCCAACGGGGAGAAAGGCACAAATAAGTTACAGGAATGTTCTCCTTACACTACAACACAGTTAAAGGGAGCTAGTAGCATTGTCCAAATATTCAAAATCCAAAATTGGAATTCTAGCGGTTCCCTCATACCTTGTTAAATTCGTATTAACAATAGAAGCATGGGACAGGTAGGTTTTTTCTTCTTCAAATTTCCCTTTTGTTCAAAAGATATTCACGATTGAAGTATTCTGATGATGAACTATCCACTGGATAGTAACAGTGTACAAAGTCAGTGCAATGAGTTAGTGAACATCACTTTACATTTTTGCTCGTTACTTGGCCATACACCGTCCATTTAACATGAAATTTTTACACAATACCCAGATAACAACAATCGACATTGTATATACCATTCGTCACTTTTTGCACATGTCAACAAAGTTACTAGATCCCTTTAATAATAACTTGTCTCTTTCCTTGAGTATGCCCATCCTCTCTGCTTCATTTATTTTTCAAGAATATTCAACAAGCCTCAATCAAAAGCAATTTACTTTCCCCTAATCTGTTTATCCTGCACTGCAATTAAGTACAATGATTTTTAGTCAGTTAAGAATTAACCACAACTCACCTAACCATGAAGAAGAAAAAAAGATGATGCAAAACCAGAATATTACAAAATGACAGGAAGATGCCCGGAAGTTGAAATAAGGTCTTCCATATATTGAATCAAACACAAAATGCTTGTTTATAATACTTTCAAATCTACATGTAGCTTTAAAGCGATCAAGATCAATACATTTTCTTATGCTCTTAATAGAACATCATCTAATATTACAAAAGTGTTTGGGAGAAAAGAATTTTGGAGAAATTATCTTTCTGAAATGAAAATGAACGACCCAAACATAAGGAACCAAAAGAAGAGGTGATAAATAAAGAAACGGAGATTTATAAATGACAAAGGCACGCTAGAAAGACGTCTACTCTATTAACTTCTTGGACTTGAAGTAGCGCCTGAGGTAGAAGACCTGCCACGTCGCTAAACTCATTAGACAAACCATGGAGAATATACTGAAGTACAGCACACGCGAATTTGTGGACTCTGTAAATCAAACAAACAGAAGAGTATATCAAGTCAAAACTTCAAATTAATCGACATGAATATAATATCAAAGATGTAAAGAAAAACCACTCATAGTTAAAATATGGTCAACGTTTATGTTCTGTTTGCTGTAAATATATTCCCCTTGTAGGTATATTGTATTTTGCTGCTGTTGGGTAATTTATTTTTAAAAATTTCAAATATAATTTTTGAAATAAAATACAAAATTTAAATTCATTATCTCCCCGGTTCTTTTTCTTACAGATTTTAAAATGCATGTTATAGATTGATAAACTTAGTTTAAGCCTTTCATCTCTAGACACACGAACACACCCACACACATACAAACACACAATCGACCATAGCATCTACAACATGATTCTTATTAACCATTAGTTTCTCTCATCTCTTCCTCTCGTCTTCACGTAGCCAAATTCATATGAGATGGCCCCTGATACGTCCTCCGGATGATACACACCCACACCGTCACACACAGACAGACAGATAAACATACAAACACACAAGCCACTATCCAATCTACAACATGGTTCTTAGTTAACATTGGTATCTCTCAGCTCTCGGGCTCTTCCTCTCATCTTTTCAAGGAGTTGAACTGTTGAAGTCAATGACGATTGGCTTCAGGGAAAAACTCCATACATTTACACACCAGCACGCACAGACAGACAGACAGACAGACAGAAAGACAGACAAACAAACAAACAAACGCACGAGCCACTATCTAATCTACAACATGGTTCTTAGTTCACAATTAGTATCTCTCAGCTCTCATATCTTCCTCTCATTTTTTCATGGAGTCGAACCGTTGCAGTCAATGACGATTGGCTTCAGGGAAGAACTCCATACGTTTACACACCAGCACACACAGAAAGACAGACAAACAAACAAACGCACAAGCCACTATCAAATGTACAATGTAAGTTTAAATTACCGTTGGTGTCTCTCGTCTCGTCCTCTCATTTTTTTAATGGAGTTGAACTGTTGAAGTCAATGACGATTGGATTCAGGGAAGAACTCCATACATTTACACACCAACACACACAGACAGACAGACAAACAAACGCACAAAGCCACTATCAAATGTACAATGTAAGTTTCAATTACCGTTGGTGTCTCTCATCTCCTCCTCTCGTTTCTTCATGTAGCCGAAGTCGTTGACGATGGCTTCCGAGAGGTCCTCCAGTCTCCTCAGCTCAATCTCCATGGGCTTCAGCTTCTCAGACTTGGCCAACTGTTGGCAAATAAATATATAAATAAATAGAATATGAAAATACAGTGAAACCTTATATAACAAGCATCTTGGACCAACTGAATTTACCTCGTCAAATCAGATATCTTGTTTAATCAGGGTGTAAAAATAATAGAATTAACCAGGGTAGGACATATACGGGGGCTGAGGGCGATTTCGCCCCTAATTTTCAAAATAGCCCCCAAAATTAGTAGGTAGCCCCTAAAAATTACCTTATAGATATTATGTGAACAATTTCTGGATATCCATCAGATTGGAAAAGTAGCCCCCTAAAATTAACAAGAGCCCCAGGGGGGCACGACGCTCACCTGAGGTCAATCAATTCACATCTGGCGCATGTTCTCTCTGGCACCCTCAGAAGATATGAAATCAGTTGAAATCATGCCAAAATCTATAATGTGATGTACTATTTAATCAATAACTTTTGATCCCCTGTACCTAACATTATGATTTACCATAATGTTTGGGTGAATCATAAAAAAAGACAGACACACATATAAGACAAAGCTTAACACATTTCACCAGCCACTGACCACTTCAGCATATTAACCCCACTCACATAGGGACCCTATGGGGCCATTCTGCGATGGCCTGTCATACTTCTGGATCTTGAGAAGAAGATATTTAAAATTAACATATTTTTTACACTTGGTGCCCTCCCCCAGGGCCCCCCTGAGGGCCACGCCCACCATTTTAGCAACTTCGATTCCTCTACCCCTAAGGATGATTCCTGCCATGTTTGGTTGGAATCTAATCATTGGTTCTGGAGAAGAAGATGAAAATGTATATTTCCTATGGTAGGGCCCCAAAAAAAACTGTTACGCCCACAGGACCCTTGTGGGGCCACCCACAAAAATCTTGTGAACAACTTTCATTCTTCATCAATAGAGGCATCTACATATGAAATATCAGGTCTGTCATACTTCTGGATCTTGAGAAGAAGATGTTTAAAATTTACATATTTTTTACACTTGGTGCCCTCCTCCAGGGCCCCCCTGGGGGCCACGCCCACCATTTTAGCAACTTTGGTTCCTCTACCCCTAAAGATGATTCCTGCCATGTTTGGTTGGAATCTAATCATTGATTCTGGAGAAGAAGATGAAAATGTATATTTCCTATGGTAGGGCCCCCAAAAAAACTGTTACGCCCACAGGGCCCTTATGGGACCACCCACAAAAATCTTGTGAACAACTTTCATTCTTCATCAATAGAGGCATCTAAATATGAAATATCAGGTCTGTCATACTTCTGGATCTTGAGAAGAAGATGTTTAAAATTTACATATTTTTTACATTTGGTGCCCTCCCCCAGGGCCCCCCTGGGGGCCACGCCCACCATTTTAGCAACTTTGGTTCCTCTACCCCTAAATATGATTCCTGCCAAGTTTGGTTGGAATCCGATCATTGGTTCTGGAGAAGAAGATGAAAATGTAAAAAGTTTACGGACGACGGACGACGCACGACGGACGACGGACGACGCACGACGGACGACGGACGACGGACGACGGACGAAAAGCGATCACAATAGCTCACTTGAGCCTTTGGCTCAGGTGAGCTAAAAATTAATTCCTGCTTTGGAATTAACCAGGACCTGGTACCGCAGTATAACAGAGCTTGTTGTAAAGACTTGTTTCACTATTTATTGTGTCAATTTGAAATTTATGTAGAATTGTGTAAAAATATCTATAAAATTTCATATTCAGAAATTTACCAGGACTTGACCTTCAGAAATTTTCTGTTGGCCTTGCTTTGTGGCCACCTACCCGCAAGTTTCAGGTCAGCAAATGAATCTTCTGGTGGGTAAAATTTTGTATCAATTTAATATCAAACATGGTCATCATATTTTAAATATCTAGTGCCCAAGTTGGGGCAACTTATTTGATGATTTTGGGTGGCCTGACAAAGGCTGACAGTATTTCTATTTACTAGCCATTGGCACCACAGCCCACTGCTAAACTGCTAAGCCCTGTTTACAGATTATGAGGGTGTTTCACAAAGACTAAGTGAGAGACAAGTTGAACTTGCCTTTTGTAAGCTTTGAAATAATCCTTATTCAAAAGCGAAAAATACAAATGCACGTAGCAAATTTACTATGAAGACTAAGAAGCAAATTTACACCAAGGTCTTGATGTCTTCTTGATAATAACAAATATATGATTTTTTTAAATAAAAATATTATGCCTTTTTGAAAATCTGTTAGAGCAATTTACAAACTAACTAAAGTACTAAACCTAATACATTTTACGTCCAACTTAAAAGTTTAAGTCAACTAAAGATCTTTGTGAAACACCCCTCTGGTTATAAATAAAGACCTGTTCAGAGGACACTTACATCTTCATAGCTCTTGGCTTCCACTCCGTGTTTGATAGCCACAGTGACTTCCCTCTCGCCAGCACGCATGCCTAAATACAAGTTTGTGAGAAAAAAAGTTAAATGTAAGAAAGGTACAAGTCTCTTTAATACATTGACCAACATTTGTTTTATATACAGGAACAATTTAAGACTCAAATTTCCTTTGTAATCATTGGGAATCATGTATAGACTCTAGCTCTGTATTTCATGAGATATTGAGGTGAATTGTAGCAATTTAATATTGTTTATGAAACTTTGATAATGTAGTACAGATAAATTGTTTAAATATCAGTAGATTTTGGTATTTGTATATATACAATTTACTTCAATAAAGAACAGGACAAATCATCCATTTTATAAATCAATATTTACAAAACTCGCATTTAATTAACAATACAACGCACAGTATCCATTTACCCAGCCCAATAATTTTTTCTAAAACTTGCCCTGAATAGGTAAAATATGTGACCCGCTATTTATAGCGAAACCCGGCACTTGTCGGTAATTCATGTTATGAAGAAATGGGCATTTTAAGTTCACACAATGTGTGTAATTTTAAGACCTATGATTGTAACATTGAAACAATCATATCTTTGCCAGTTATTGACCAATTAGTTAGAACAAAGCATCAAATAAAAGCTTGTGATGAGGCCTTTCTAATGGTTTGAAAATCTACATTTTGATTTTTTACTGACAAGTGCCGGGTTTTGCTATAGCCGGTCACATATTATGCCCAGTATAATGTACAAATCAGCTAAATTGATGGGATCGTTTCTAGTGTGGCCATCTGGGCCGTTTCATAAAACTTTTCCTATTGTTGTAAGTGTCCAATTATTGTAACTACCATGGCAACAGCTAAAATGCATGATGCTGATTGGCTGTTGCCATAGAAACGGGACCCTGATCTCACCTGCTGGGACCTTGGTCATGAAGCACACCTCGTACGTGTCGTACTCATCGGTGGTGAAAGCAAACTTGCCCTCTTGCGAGTCATCCCTCGTGTACAAAACATGGCCTTTAGAATCTGTCACCTGCAAGGATCAGAAATCAAACGAGAGAGTGAAACCTCAGCCCAAGCACACATACACACACTACAATACTGTATAGCAAGGGGTTGCATTACCGAACGGGTTGTATTACCGTACATGCAAATTCCCATAGGAAAAACGTTCAAATTTTGAAAGTTGAATTTGAAAGTCGGCATTAACGGAGGATAATAAATGGATGTTTAGCAAACATTTTCCACCATTTCCCGAAGAAAATAAGCTCCCTGAGGCGTTATACGCGCGTTTTGCCGCGCACCAGTGGCAGCGCGCATGTCAATGACATTCCCATGCAAAACATTCACGTTTGGTGCGTCCGGTTAATACAACCCGGTTTGTGCGCTACAAAAAAGTCTGCTTTCTTGAAAGGGTGCCGTAAAAGTTCAATTTGCGTAAGTTTGCCGCTTTTTTCTACGAAATAATTTCTCAATTTTTTATCTTGAGAATATATAGACCACTTATGTGTGTTTTATTAATATCTCTGTTCTTCATGTTGATTTTTTTCATGGCGTAAAGAAAATGTATCCAGTAATAGGACACAATACCATACTGTTCAGCCAGCATTGCACTGATAATGTGTGAGGCCCATGTCAGAAGCGCATGGCACCCATGCATTAAGTATACACCGGTTGCTGACTAATATTGCGTGTCGGGCTTGTAAATGTAAATGGTCATACCATGGTTGGTATGACCATTTACAAAGTAGATGTGAGCCCAAGCACATCTACATTAAATGGTCACACTATGGTATGACCATTTACACGCCAGACACACAACATCATCGGAGCAAACAGTGTATTCTTGTTCAAACTGCCAGATACAATGTACATGGCAGGCTGATCTCTTCATCCTTCTCTGTACAGTATTAATGTACCGAGTTACGTAGTACGAGAAGGAAAAACTGATCAGATCAGATTGCCTTGTATCCAGTAGTTTTAATGATGGTTGGAAAAATGCCAACAGTACAGTAAATGTAAAAGAGACCCTGAAAATGATAGATTTATCAATTTTTTAATTTCATGTTGTTCACAACTTTGGGCCACTACACCTACAGCTACAGTACGCTACTGCAGTTTTGTTTCGTACTCTTTTTTTTTTCCCTTCAAACTTGCATCACTTAGTAAATTAAACTCAACAAAATTGGTTAGTATCACTATCACTCACTGCACTTTTTTTTATCCCTCGATGGTCTGCTGTAGTATTTTTAAAACCTTATTTGAGCGATTGAGCCATGGCATTTATTATGACTTTAAGTTTAATCAATGGTTTATTTGGATGTGCCAGAAAATTGGGGAAAAATTACAAATACGCGACGCATCCAAATTAAAATTAAAGTGCCAAATCCATCTATTAAAGTATATTAAAGTGATGCAAGTTTGGAGGGGAAAAAAGGAGTACAAAACTGCAGTAGCGCTGAACTTTGGCTTTTAGCCTATGGCTTTGCAGTTTGCACTCCCAATTGGCAATGGCCAATCACATATTTCAACTTTCAGTTTCACAACTTTGTCTTTGACTTTGCATTCATTCAACAAAGTCCATCCACTGTCCCAAGTTTTCATTTTCATTTTATTTCACAAAATGTTTAACAATGGGCCACACAATATTAACATCAAGAAACGGCAATCTCTGTCAACTTATCATTTATAGGAAAGTTCAATTCTTGTTCAGTTGATGCATAATTGATGTGAATCATGATTGATGTGAATCCAACCAACTTACGTGCAAAGATGTTTTGTGTCCCTGCGCTGGAGACAACTTGTAATCGCCTGTAACCAGAACGTCCTTGTGAATTTCTTCTTTCAGGCACCTCCTCATATTAGCTCCAAGCATGAAGGAGATTGCATGACTTTCAACTGCCAAAAGGCAGAGAAATGCCGCAAAATATGTGAGATTCATAATCATTATGTTGAGCAATCCAACCGCATCCGAATTCCGACACTCTGCTAAAAAATACTCTATTGAATAACACGTAGCATACGTTACACACATACAAAAAGTACGTAAACGTGTACGTGTACAAATTGTACAGCAGCTCTCCTATCGATTAACGTAGAGGGCATAGTAAGTATTTTAGTGACAGTGGTTTAGATCGGTGGACAGTGTGCATTGTTAGTCTATCAGGTTATGTAAAGCAGCAATTTTTTTTGCTATAATCTTGGAAACACTTTTTAATTTGGTCTAAATACATTACTGATGATAAAAAGTGATGTTTCCATTTTTTATTTTTGGTCCCAGGGTGCATTTTGGCGATTTTAAAGATAATTAGCTAATTTGCATTTTTTTGAAATAAGGTCAGGGGTCATTTTCTATCTAGGAATAGTACAATATTGATAAAAACTCGTATTCTATGGTATTTTGGGGCAAGGATTCCATTTCCGGTGCTCGTTTGTAAGTGCTGTATGGGAAACACTCTGAAATCCAAGATGGCTGCCCATAATTTGCATATTTATGAATATTATTGATTTTCAGTGGCTACAGCCCCTAATAAGCAATAATTCTGGATTATTATTTGTCAGTTATGTTCTAAGTATGTATTTAAGATATCAAAGATGAGTTGCCATCGTGGCAACATCTAGTAATGCATATTATTTGCATAATTATGTATTTTACCTAATTTGCATATTCCCCCAAATCGAGTATATTGGGAACCCGGCAAGTAAAAAAGACAAGTAATACCACTTTTCCAAGGTTTTAGGGGGCAACAAATCCATTTATGATACTTATTTACCTGTATCACCTCGGCAACCAACATAAATCCAAGATGGCCGCCTTTGTCATTTTAAAGTAAATATTGATATTTGCTACTTTAATGGCATTTACTTTATCAAAATATGATTTGTTTACTGAAAGCAAACAACTACATTGTGATTCAAGTATTCTAGTTGCTCATTCCAATAATTAAAAGTCAAAACATTATAATATCAATCTAATATAACCGAAATAATATAGACGTGTATCATAACATGCGTAATTTAGGGAGCAGCCATCTTGGATTTGAGATGGATGCCATGGTGATACAGGTAAATAAGTATCAAAAATGGATCTGCTGCCCCCAAAAACCTTAGAAAATTGGTATTACTTATCTTTTTTACTTGTCGGGATCCCAATATACTCTATTTGGGGGAATATGCAAATTAGGTAAAATACATAATTATGCAAATAATATGCATTGCTAGAGGTTGCCACGATGGCAACTCATCTTTGATATCTTAAATACATACTTAGAACATAACTGACATATAATAATCCAGAATTATTGCTTAGTAGGGGCTGTAGCCACTGAAAATCAATAATATTCATCAATATGCAAATTAGGGGAAGCCATCTTGGATTTCAGAGCGTTTCCCATACAGCACTTACAATCGAGCACCGGAAATGGAATCCTTGCCCGAAAATACCATAGAATACCAGTTTTTATCAATATTGCACTATTCCTAGATAAAAAAATGACCCCTGACCTTATTTCACAAATATGCAAATTAGCTAATTATCTTTAAAATCGCCAAAATGCACCCTGGGACCAAAAATAAAAAATGGAAACATCACTTTTTCTCATCAGTAATGTATGTAGACCAAATTAAAAACTGTTTCCAAGATTATAGCAAAAAATTTCACAACATTTATTTGTACTACATTAGGGGATATACTATGTTGTTTATTTCATGCTCATCTCACCATGCCAATTTTTATTTTTGTCACCTTCAGTTATCTGAGTTATTATAGTGTATTTATTTTCACCGGGGAAAAAACCACACACACAAAAACGTCTGTAGAATTTCTCTTAAAATACTTGGCGAATACGTTTGCATAGCATAGCACTGAATTCCAGTTGCAAAAATAATTGTTACCACTAATAATAATTACCATTTTAGTATTTTATTGAGGTGAAGGTATTAACTATAATTATGTAATTAAACATTCAATAACATCAAATGTAAAATTGCAGTAGGCCTATATGTTGAGCTCAAATTTATATAAAAATATCATATTATAGTTATACTGCTTATAAGTTATATGGAAGTTGATCAGAGGGCTAGGGGCAACCCCCCCCCCCCCCCCCCCCCCCACCCGCCACCCATGCACCTTCACCGACCACTGTTTTGGGGGAGGAAAAACAAATTCAGCAAGACCATTTCTTACATTCTGATTGGCTGCATGGGTTGTTTGCTGTAATTGAAAATTGTTCATTATATTTCTGGTTAATATTATGATAAATTAGCAAAGCATGATAATAAAGCTAATTCGATGGTTTACTTTGCTTCCCCTTGGTACTTGGTACTTGGTAGTTTAATCCTCCCAAATTCTCCATAGGAGTTTTAACTTGTCCAGTATAATAACCCATATCATAATGTATGTATTAATGACATTTGAAATAATGTTAAATTTTGAGCATTGATACAATAATAGTGTAATTTTTACCTTACAAAATCGAGGTATATAGTAATTGCAATGAAACCTGCTGAAAATACAATGATAAATAGTAAGAAAAATGCGATGTTTCTATAATCTGTTTTAAACTATAGCCTAAGCCTACCTACCTATATGCAAAGATTTCTTGTTTGAAAGGGCATTTATTGGTTAATTAACTTGCATCATTATAAACATTTCATTTTCATGTTACTGGAAGATGAAGTCGTTCTCAAAACCTTAGCAATCCCTCATTCTTCATTTGGGTTATACTGGGAATTTCTTGATTCTGTGGGGTATTCAACTTTTTTTTTCATCAAAATTGAGATTTTTATCTTAAAATGATCCATGGATTCTAAGCTTTAAGAAAATGTATACATTGTGGGGTAGAGGGTAGCTATTAAAAAGGACAAATTAAGGATTTCGTTATCAATGTTGTACATTTTGGGAGCCGAAAGTGATTATTTTCTGGCTTAGATTGGAGATCTTTAATTGTACTTTTCATAAATAGACCAAATCAAAATGTCCCAAATCAAAATTTTTACCATCCAAATAGGGTTTCTCTTTTTTTAGAGTGAAGCAGCAACATCTAATTTCATGCAGAAAATAAACATGGCAGTTTATAAGTGATTAACATGCCCTATAAACTTCCATTGAACCAACTTCCGACTATTTATCCCACTATTTTCCTATATTTATTCATGTCACATTTATCAAACAAATATCAATATTGTATATGACTTTTCAAGCTCATTTGCCGAAAATCAGATTTTTAAGACTAAAATTCTAAAAACTCAAAAAGGATTCACTCAAATTCAATGAAATTTGGAGAGATTGTTTATTTTTCTGAGATGAAGAGAATAATGATGGCTTTTAGGGGTATCTCTACAGAAAACATTTTATGTTATGTTATGTGTCCCATTTCTGATTTTTTTTAAAATGTTGATTTCACTAGGAAGCTGGATGAATATTAGAAAAAGCCATCATAGGTTTGTTGGTATATCATTGTAGTTTCTATGTTTACATTAACAAAGATGTATACCCCTCATTCTCAGCTTTCCAGCAGTATATGGTTTGTAGGGGGGTAGCTTCAATACCGAGTTTGAAAGATTCATGATTCCGTGAAAGTGCGCGAAAATGGCAAATAATACCCCACTGGGCCCCTTAAGGGGTACCCTATCCCCCCAAAAAGAAACCCTCTGTCACACTGCTTTCAGCTATACCTTTGACAAACACACACACACACACACACTCTCACATCATGAAAAAAGACACACACACTTTAGTTCTCATACCCACACAAACAAATGCAATCGGCCAGGCATAAACACACACACACGTACACACATACTTACATGGGCATACATGTGGGAACCCGACTTGTGGGGTACTTGTGCTACTACAAGCTGGAGGAGTGCTACTACAAACTGTTTTTTTCCACAAAATCTTTGCAACGAAAAAAGGCCACCTTCCGAGAGTATGGGAGGGTAGGGGTGTGTCTAGAAATTTGTTTTCCTCAAGTATCACTTATGAGGTACAGTCACAAGATTTTGTCACATAACTTTATGAAGCTAACTACGCTGATTTAAGGCTATTCCTTATTGGGGTCTATGATTTATTCCCCACAAGTATATAATTGTACCCACACGAGACCCCACAAGAGTGCCGGCGTGAGAACACACACACACACACGTACACGCACAGTGACGTCCACATGCACACAAACACACACACACACACGCACACACACGCATGCACACACATAATCAAATGCAATGTCCAGGCACAAACACACACACCCCATCGACACATAATACTCTAAAATACAAATGCAGCCTGGCACACCCACACACTTATAATATAAGGTATCTTTGCATATATATGGCACCCAGTGACCTTGACCTTTGACCTTAAAGTGATCCAGGTAAAGTGTCTAACTCCACAAAAAATACTTGGAGCTTCCTGTGTCTCTTCTGCCGTGTTTTTAAGCTTATGGTAAGAGAAGAATAAAATAGGGTTAGATTTGTTCAAATGTCCCTTTAGTATGAAGATATTATCATTGAAAATCATTATTTGAAAAGCGTTGCCAACGCTTTTCATAAAAAGTACAATTGCATTAGCTGAACACGTCCGGCCAGCGTGCGTGGGAAACATTCCCGACCCTACTGAACTTTGAGCCGAGCACTCGCAAATTCCATGAATTCTGTACCTCGTCTGTAAACTTACACGGGTGCGGATATCGTCAACGGATGATTATTACTGAGACAAATGTACGGCAGGCCATCAGTATTCGGTGATAAAATATGAACTCAATACTCGTTTTTTTCACTAGGTAAACAGTGTTCGTTTTCTTTCAAACTTTCACAAATCTTTCAATTGTATTTTAGAATGATATTGATATAGGATTGAAGTCTCAAATGTCATTTTGTGCAGTATCTGACACTTTACCTGCATCACTTTAAGGCCCCCCAAATCTACTAAGTTTATTAGCTCCCAAAGATACATACAGGTACGAAGATTGATGGTAATCTGTCAATGGATTATTGAGATACAGCGTTTACAAGCTATTATTGCAATTTGAAGGAGCCTGTGATCTTTTGACCTATGACCTCAAAATCTAATCAGATCATTGTCACCCCAATATGTATACACATACCAAGTTGGAATCAACCAGTTCTCAAGATATCGCGAAAGATATAACGAAAACGGGATGGACTTACCGACTATTGGTCAAACCAAAATCATGATGCCTCCGGCCACTAAAGCATTAGTAGTGATAAATGGTAACTATTGCTAAATGACTAAACTCAGTTAGACCGCAGTTTAGATTTCATACTCACATGTTTATTTCAACCAGTTCATGTGCATGTATACAAACTCATTATGTACATGGATATACTTTTAGAAGATGAAGAGAGACGGGTGTATGAAGCAGAGCAGGCGACTAAATAATAACCAACAAACACAGAGGGCAGCAGACACCCATGGCATTGTCTTTATTAGGCGTGTGCTGCCCTCTGCGTTTGTTGAAAATAACATGGATTTTGTTGTTTGTTACTCCATGTAACACAAACAAAAGACAGCAACACTACAAAATACTAAATTTATATATAACACTTTAAGCACTGTACATACGAAACTGATAAAACAAGACAAAAACAAACAAAATAATTGTCATTTGCAGCACGCTATTAAATCAAATCAACCGGCAACATCTCTCAAAAAATGAACATGTACTAGTACATATTACATACACGTGCTATGTATGTTCATCCTAGGTTCTGAAATTCATGTGACATTTTCATTTATATGGTGGGAAGTTTTTTTAAATTTGAATTTTGTCTATTTTGTTTTCTTATAGTACAAATGTAATCTACCAGCCGAATTTGAAGTTTAATATCTGGCTTCCTACAGAATTGAATTCAGGATATAAATCATAACTGTCACACAAGAAAATCATCCGTGTATGTTTTTGGCATTATCTTTCTGAATTAAAAGACAAAATATTTGAATAAAGAAAAAACGAAAAATCAGGAATTATATCTATTTCAGCATCTCAGTATTTCCTTTACTCTATGAATAATATCAAAATAATAGAGACCAAATAGAATAATTAAACTCAAATTACATTTTTAAAAGACGAGTATGAAATTGCGTAGTACATAGTAAAAAAACTATTATAATAATAAAATAAAGAGAGATTGCACACCTGGGTTAGTTAAATACATGTTTGTTTTTTTTTGTCTTGATAACAAAAAAAATGAAAATACAGTTATTGTTTGTTTCACATTCTTATTAATTTACTGGAATTGGAATACTATCAGTAGCAATGAGTTCAAATCAAGGAAATATGTAAGCTAATCATCTGCAATATCATTTGAATATTCACCCTTAAATGAAAGCTAGTATTTCAAATAAATGCCACTGCTCTGGCTCTGACCAATAATTAGCAAACTTCTCAAAGCCTAAAACGAATTTGTTTTGTGGCATGGTGCAAACAACTTAAAAACATGTTTTTTTTTCTTTACTGGAAAACAGTTTGGTTATCAGTACTCCATATCACGGGCGTAAATACTTACGTAATACCTATTCATCAGGGGGGATGAATGAATAGATCATCCCCCCTGTTGAATGGGTATCAATGACAGATCTACGCCCATGCTCCATATAACCTTCAAATGCTGAAATTATAAACACCGGATTTATTTTGCATGACTGATATTGTACTCAATTATTTTGTACTGGTGGGAATGAATTAAATATCATTCAAGTCCAATAAATTTGTTTTTGTTTACTAATCACTAATTAAATGAACTAATTTAAACAAATTAGTTGCATGATAATCACCTTTCAATGTTTTCTGCTCTGTAATGATATGGCTGCTTTTTAAATTCCATTTAAATAACATCAACACGAAATGATCATTCTTAAGATTTTTGTAGTAATTTGTTTGTTTAGATTAAAATCACGATTTAAATCAATGAAAATCAACTAAATCAATTAAAAATGATTAACATCGCCAATCTTTCAAAACAAAATCATGATTTAAAATCACATGATCTACAATGTAAAATGCGCAGACCCTGCTCTCAGCAATTGGAAAGATGATAAGCATCAGGAATGATGTCACAAAAATAGAAGACAATAATTTTTTGTTTAGAAAGGAAATTGTCCTCTTATCTAACCTTATCTGAGGTATTAAAAACATTTACTGTACATCTTGTGTCCTCTTTAAAAAATGGTATTCTCTAGAAAATAAGAATATTAGTACTTTTGCCAGCAAAGCACGAGACACAATCAAAATTTTGT
Organism: Echinarachnius parma; assembly: GCA_037951105.1. NCBI lineage: Eukaryota > Metazoa > Echinodermata > Echinoidea > Clypeasteroida > Echinarachniidae > Echinarachnius > Echinarachnius parma. Next base: position 139,461 of record JBAMJV010002086.1, read on the forward strand.
ACACCACCATAAATTTTTTCTTCTTCTTCAAATAACAGAGAAGACAAATTACAAAGGAAAATATTCGTACCACAATTTGTACAACCAATGACATCACTTGTTAAGTTGGGTGTAGCATACGGGTATCATCATTTTGTACAAGTCACGTGTATGGAGGAAAAAAAGTGAAAGGAACACACAGCTAACAAGGAATTTAAAGATTAAAGTTGTCACGTCTACTTGTAGCATACGTAACAAAGAGTTGTGCTTAATAATCATAATACATTTATGGAAAGTTGACATAAATTTGTTTTTACAAGTCTCTCTGTACACACTATCTTTTTGAAAAAGAGATATAGTCACCTGCCTATACTGGAGTTTATTTCACATTGAAATCACACATGACATGATGTTCATCATATTAATGCTAGGAAGTACATTATTGTCAGTTACCAGCCAGAAGGACGTTGACACACAATTATATATTACAGTAACGACCTTCTGGCACTGAACTGACAGACAAAATTACACAAAGAATCTGATTCTAAAAAAAAACACAAAATACTTCTTAATGTTATAAATGGAACTGCTCTGCATAAATGGGCCATCCCATTAATTTGCATTATTTAGGTATGGATTAATTTGATTTCAAAATAAAATTTGGAACCTTAAAATGTTCATTGATTTTCTTTCTTTTTTTTTGTTTTCTTTTTTTTTTAGAAATATGATTAGACAAAAAGAAGCAATTTCAACACAAGTTATTTTATACATGTCCTTTGTCATTCAGGTGCTGAATATGCATAATTATATATATGTCTATATACAAACACACACACAGTTATAATGTACATGTACACATATGACGTATATCGACCAGTTTATGAGCAATGTAACACATTTAAAGTTCATGTTCAGTTAGAATCCAAATGTGTACCTTCATTTGCAACGGTTTCAGTTCCTTACTCAAACTTTTCAATCTAGTACCACATCCAGAACATAAAACCATAATGTACACGATGACGAGATTTACAGTGACGGGTTAGAGCATTTTCCACCATATCATTAGTAGTTTATTACATAATACATGCATTAATTTTTCCACCTGAGTAACGAACATGAGAACATTAAAGCTTGCAAGAGTTTTGCTTGTTGGCCGAAGAAAATAAAGTTTCACTTGTAAAATTTGTATGATGTGGCCGCTTTTTATTAGCAACCAGCCGTTAAAATAAAATACCTTTATATTATTTAAATGGAGACACATAGGTTACATATTAAATACTATGAATCCTTAAATAGAAAATGTGTTAGTTTGTGACTTGATTCGACTAAACGAACAAATGATTCAAGCTAATATCCATTTTGTTAGAATAATTGCGATTGTGTTGTCCTTGAAGAAAACCTTGAGTTTTGATAGACAGATTTTAGCTTTAAAATCTCATCAAATCCAAAAAATCGGTACCAAATATTCATGACATATCGATAACAACATATCTGCAAAACAAATTTTGAAAGGAAATGTGCCAATTAATACTGAGTTATCTTTTATGCACACTATTCTATAATCCAACCACTTAATGCCTTAATGTCCTACATAATAATACCCATTTTGGTGTTTGACATTTTTATCACAAAATGTTGCTAGTCCACGGCCCATATCCATTAAACCGCACTAGCAATAGTTCCAATCTATGTTAGATGCTAGGGCTGATTTAGAACACAAAGTTTTCATAGTCACCAGTTAGTTTAATATCTAGGTAAGCATTTCTTACCTAGTTAAACCTAGTTAGCAACTAAATTAACATTTGGTTGCATATTTAGCCCTATCGTCTAGACTAGACTTAGAATGGGAACTACCGATAAGCTAGTTTATATGGTTACGGGCCTAGAAAACCTACTTAATCACCTACTTAATCAACAAATATTTAAAACAGTTTTCTGGAAAAACCAAGAAATACAAGAAGTTTCATCGAGATAATCTTTCCACAATCATACAGTTTCCGCTGTTCATTTTAGCGGCAGATTAAGCTTACAGTGGAGCCGTATTTTAAAGAGCTCTGATATAACAGAAACCCTCTGTAATATATTAAACAAGGTCATTTATTCTGATTATTATACCACTTGTGCACTTTGAACCTTTCAAGTTAAAACGATTAAAGCCTATCGTTTAGTAGATATATTACACAGGATTTTGAAAAGGAAAATAACTATAATAATCATTTTGCTAAGATACCAAATTTGTTCTCACTACCCCCTTTCAGCCTACACATTTGATAGGTAAAGCACTTCTGCTGATATTGCATGCATGGAACTGCAAGTCAATAACTTACGGTGTATAGTTTAACTCTATGCAAATATACAGAGAAACTTAGTTATGACAAGCACCTTGTCGTCATTGGCCCAAATTCTCATCAGTGGCACAACTTTAGTCCGGCCTAAAAAGACATAGACTACCAGTAACCAGTTAAACCGCTTTGCACCTGTGGACCCATCTAATTGTTTCCTTTCATTATCCAGTCAATCCCTCTAGTTCTGCTTAGGAATTAGGACAAAGAGCTGCTTGCCATATCAGTAATAGTATAACCGGTCACCAGTAATACAATGGGTGATTTCAAGTATGGTGTTTAGGGCCGGTGTTCGTGTTTATCAAACTGGTGTTTGTGTGTAATAAACACTAACACCGGCCTTAAACACCATACTTGAAATCACCCAATGTCCTGGATGATCCAGGACGCAATTTTGCTGATGACAGACTTTACTGTGACTTGAATGCGCCCATTGTCCTGATGCCTATAAGCAGAACTGAAGGGATTGACTGGATAATGAAAGGAAACAATATCTCCGGTGGCGAATAGCAACAATCAATAGGTCCACAGGTGCAAAATGGTTTAACTGGTTACAGATAGTCTTGGTCTTTTTAGGCCGGACTAAAGTTGAGCCACTGATGAGAATTCGGGCCATTGAGTTTACATCGCTATGTCAAGTATATTGGGGCAAACACAGAATAAAATACATAAAACCCAGTGAAGTAAAATTACCTCGTTATAAAAGGTACCTCATATTAATAACAAAGCTCATTTGAAAGAGGTTCCACAGTTTTAACTTATTGAACAGGCGTAGTATATTCCACTCAGAATACCTCCCGAAATTGCATAACCGTATAATAAATATTGGGTTAACCCAGTGAGGAAGAGGTAAGTTGCCATCGAGTCTTCATTAGTTGTTAATTAGCTCGAAAAGTAAAAGTGATATTTGTTACATCTGTACTGGGAAAGGGGAAGCCAAACCACTGACATAGCAGCAGACTCAACCGCGGTTTAATAGAATACCGTTTTTGTTAGTGCATGCTCAGATGGTTTCATATGTACCGTTGGAAAACATGGCAGCCTCCAGAGGTCAGTCAAAACAGATGAAAGTGGTCTCAAAACATTTCTTATTTCCATTATTAGTGATACCTAAGAGGATATCCTCATCTTCAAATGACAGGTATAATGCACTTATCGGTATTAAACAGTAAGCTAAAATACCAGCGTTTGGCTTCCCCTTTAACTTGAGGGCAACAAAGGTCGAGGGGTCATACACACAACCGCATCTCAGTTTGTACTGACAATAGTTATGCTGCCATCTCTTGGCGTTTTGGCCTAAAGGCGACAGTGAGAATTGGCGAAGCCACATCGTCAGGATAAAACCAATGTAAACAAAGCAAGCTAGACATTATTTCCACATTCCATACACGCGTTACATATAATTTTGGTCTGAAAAATAGCATGCAGCAAAAGTTGCTTTGAGAATCAAAAGATGATGAAAAATAGACAAACACCTCTCTAAAGTTAGATCTACAATATTTAAAAGCAGATAACATGTACATTAGTTTTTTTAAAATCATTACACGAGTATAATCCACGCCTTCATATCTATCATCTAGTAGTACATCAACACTTTCACAAAAAACAGCTGTAGGTTCAGCGTAAAAACTTATCATGATGAGAATTCACAAAACCACACTGAAATACATTCAATTCTATATCTGCTATAACTCTATGATACTCGTAATATGTAATTTTTTTTTGTATAATACAAATTAATCTAAATCAAATCTGATTATAAACTTCCTTGTCTTTCTGCTCGTGACGGGCTAATCTTTCAGGGGGGTGTTCACAAAGATCCTACGTTGAACTTATCTCTAAGTTGGACTTAAACATTATGGAAAGCCATTTGTATCCTTGGAATAAAATATATTCAAAAGTAAAACTGCAAGTATTTTAGACTTTTCATACATTTTACATCAAGAACATGAAATCCCCTTGATAATAGAAAATATCTATGATTTGAATCAACATTTTATGCCTTTTAAAAGAAATTTTACAAAATTGTTTTAAAGAAACTAATGGCTTTTCATAGTTTCTAAGTCCAACTTAGAGTTAAGTTCAACTTAGGATCTTTGTGAAACACCCCCCAGATGCCCTAATAAATTGCTTCTCATCCGGTCCCCATGGGAACAGCGGCAGACGGACGAACGAGTCAAAAGTGCAATTGAAATTTGCAAACGTCATCCCTGCAATCCATTTCTCTCCCCCGCACGCAGTCATTTCAGTGCCATACCATACTATGCAGATGGTCCCAAATCTTCTATAAAGTAGTAGCGGTATTAACTTACTATCTGGAAATGATATCCCATTATATTCAAGTTACTTATTGGAACAGTACGTTGCAATGCCACGTTGCTCAGTGTAAACAAAAATCAGAGTGACAAAATACAGAATCTCAAAAAGACTAACCCTGTCCAACCCCCATGAGTGACCATAATACGCTTGAAGATTAAATCTTCCAAGCAAAATGGTGCAATGTATTAGTAAAATTACATATAACAGTTACACAAATGATGTAATGTTTACAATGTTACTTCCTAAACTGACCAATCATATTACGATATTATGCGACTGCTGAGGTCACGTATCAAAATTACTTTAGCTGTGACATCATAAAAATCTATTTTTAGAATTTCTCAATTTGAACTTCATTTTCCGCAAAAGCATACCAAATAATGCCCAAATGTTGAAAATCAATTGAATATGTTAAGTATTGGTCGAGATATGACCATCTGAATAAATAGATTTCAATAAGAAATCAGCGTTATTTTGCTCTGGTTCATAACGTTATGAACCAGAGCAAAATAACTAATTTCCTATTGAAATAAAATTCATTCCGATGGGCATATCTCAGCCAATAATTAACATATTTAATTGGTTTTCAATATTTGGATATTATTTTTGATGCTCTTTCGGAAAATGAAGTTCAAATTTGGAAATTCTAAAAATTGGTTTTTGATGACGTCACACTTCACCACTCTATATATTCCATCCAAGATGAAGTGACGTTACCCTTGAAAACTAAGCAACATTGCAATTCAATTACGAAAGGACTTAAATGTCAAGTGTCTAATTTTGATACATACCCTCAAGAAGCACGAAACACTGAAATCTGATCTGATTCATCAATTTCGGTAACATTGCTTTTTTGTTGTTTTGCTTGTGTAACCCATCAGAGCTCAGAACCAGCTTGGAATTTAATAGTGCCGACACAAACATGACTTTGGGCCATCAAAATTTAAAACATGCCAAATTTGTATTCCTAGACTATAGGCAACCAAATAAAAACAGAATTTGTAATCGTCAAAGTTTGATTTTTTGCACCGCATTGAATTAGACAATCAGAAATTGGCCAAAAGAAATAAGATAAGGTTTTCTTTAGTGATGCACTATCGCCATGTCTTTCAAAATATTTCAAAAACCTTGAATTAGTCTATCATTCTAAAAATATATAAATAAGGGATGAAACTTACATATGAAAATTACATTTAAAAGTGAAATTTACAATCTAAAACGGTAATTTCATTACATTAAATGACAGCAACAACAAAAAAATGTTCATTCAAAATTGAAGTTGCTGTTGAATGCTACAGGGTTCTTGAAAGTTGTTGTGATCTTGGAGGGGATCTGCTTGTCTGGTGATGAAGACCCGAGAGGAGGGACCAAGGGGGGCAAACTTGTCCCCCTGCCACTCGGACGGTGCTGATGACAGCGTGGCGTTGGAGCAGGAGGCCTGGTTGGCCTGCTGGCTGAAGCCCGGCATGGCCTCGTTGCTGGTGTGGAAGGAAGGTGGAAGTGACTGCTGGATGGGTTGCTGGTGTGACTGCAGCTGAGATGTGGGTGAGGACTGGCCCAGAAGACGGGCAGCGAGCAACGAGCTCTGGTTGGACGAGTGGTGCGACGTGCTGGGGTTGAGCTGTGGGGAGCTGTGGGGAAGGCTGATGGGAGGGCTTCCCTGCTGGTAGGGCAACGGTTGCCTGGGTAACCCACCCTGCTGCTGGGGCGGGTGCGGTGCCTGGTAGGTCTGCGGAGAACTGAAGTTTCCGTTGACTTGAAAATGTGATGATTGCTGCACTTGGTGCTGTGAGGTGGCGATAAGTTGCTGAAAGTCAAAACCATTCAGTCCTGCAATGTCAATAACATTTTCACTTGGCCCAAGCAAGGACCCATTTTGCTCCGCCACACCATTCTGTTGCGACAGAGTTCCTTGGTGCGACATGCCATTTTGCTGTGTCATCCCTCCCAGATGCAAAGGGTTTCCCCGTACACTGCTCTGGACCATACCATTCGGTGCCATGGCAGAGTGGGTGATGCCACTTTGAGGCAGTCTATTGGGTGAGCCCCCATTCACAATCTTCATCTGAGCCTGCTTGGTGATCATCTGTTGCTGAAGAGCTTGGCGCTGAATTAGTTGATGCCTGTGCTCCTGCTCCAGTAGCTCCTGCTGACGCTGGTGAGTCTCCATGAGCATCTGTTGCTGCAAGCGAAACTCATGCTCCAACAACTGCTTCTGCTGCTGTTGCCGCTGAAGCAGGGTCAAATCATCGGTATTCATTTGATTGTTATTGATAGATAAATCTCTGTTCGTATCTAAATGATCCTGCATTAGTGAGTCCAGTGTCTCAACAACAGCTTTCGTGGACGGCGTGATTGGTCCTAATAAATCACTGATAGTAGCATCAGCATTGTTCGCAAGGGTCGGCCTAACCTGCTCTGGAATCGGTTGGACAGAAAGGGGATTTTTCTCTACTCCCGTGAGCAGAGCCTTCAACATAGAGTGTGACCTCTTCTGGAGTTGACTGGCCACATAGTCTTCGATCTCCAACCTTGACATACCTTCCGTCACACCATGCGAGTCTGGGTGTGACGATGTCTGCATCAGGCTGCTACCAGGTGGGATAGATTGTCTGCTGCAGGCCTCAAACCCACTGGCCCCAGCAGTAACCCCTGAATACTGAGACGTGGCAGGAGTGGGGGCCACGAGACGAGAGGAGCACAATCTTTCTGAGTCCGCAGCGGCTGCTGCCTGCTGCTCCACAATATCTGAGATGACTACTCCACATCCTTCAGAGTTCTGACTCTGTGCACCATTGTCCATTGCTGCGTTCCCTGCAGATGTTGAGGCATCATCCACCTCGGGGCAACTCAGATTTGATGCGTATTCTAATGAGAAATCTGCCAGATCAGCTGGCAGTGCACTTGAAGTTCTTGACATATCCACAACTCTCGAAGACAACAACAACTGCTTGATTGTTTGACTGTTGCAGCTCTCTTGCATCGGTCCTTTCTCACAAGCAACCGATTCATTCAACAAGTTTAACAGGATGTTATTGGCGGGACTCTTTAGTTTGTCTGCGCTGAAGATATCATCATCCAACCATGCCATGCTAGGGCTCCCGATTTCCCTGCTTGTGCAGAGACTGCCTGGACTGCTGAGGATTTGGCTCAGATTGTCTGGACTAGGCACAGTAAATGAGAGCTGTGGGAAATCACCCACAGGTGGCATATCCTTGTCTTCGGGCAACTCAAGCAGGTTGAGCAATTCTCGCTCCTCATTCTCTCCCAAGGTGCTATACTGTTTCTGCGAGGGTGGCGAGCAGGCCGATTCTGACTCGCTACTTGTGATGGATTCAATGTCGCTCGCTGGAGAATGCGCTTTGATCAATTTTCCATTCTCGACACAACTTTCATTTTGCTTTTCCAAAGCGGAAATATCAACAGCGCATATGGGATCCTCCCTGACATCATCACAAATCGCTTCATTTTTCACTTCCACATCATCACATTGCATGAGGTTCTCCTCCTCTATCACTTCATCCTTGATGCCAATCTCCATGGCAACATCCTCCCTGGATGATGCAGACTCCTTCGATAGCCCCTTGAATGAGATGCTGTCCTCCAGCGGCTTGAGGATCGGCTGGTTCTCGCGAACAGACTGCGGCACCAGCTCGGCCAGCTCTTCTTCCTTCAGCTCCATGATTTTCGGCGAGGCCATGTCGTCAGACTCGTAGGAGATGGAGCTGCATGCTCCTGGAGTCCCTGGCGTGCCAGGGGTGCTAGGAGACCCGCAGCTGTCAGAATCCGACACCTGGAAGGACTCTGCCATCTGCTCCATCAGGAGATGCCTCTCACCCTCGTCTTTCCTGTGAACGATAAAGGTTGGACAATAAATAGTTATGTTATATTGACAATATCAGACATTGGTTATATAGTTCATTCATTTCACTGCTGATAGAAAACAAGTGTACTATTACACTTTCATTTAGCACATTTATATTAGTTTAAGAAAGAAAACAAATTCAAACTAATTCCATTTATCTTTACTACGTAATATGTGTACCATTATTTTCTTTGTAAAGGAATTTATTTATATTTGTTTTATGTTCACACTCTGTATTTTGAGATTTATATCTGTATAATTCATGTGATGATAATAATTATTTGGAGTTTTGTTAACCCCGGAAAGCTAGTCTTTTTGCACACTTTTCCACAAGGGACCTGCATCTTATACTGACACATTATAACATTATTTAAATTATTGCAAATTATTGCAAATAAAATTAATGCGAATGCAACCAAAAGTTATAATGAAAATCAAATCAAATCAAAATGTGCCACCCAATGACGTAGTTCATGCAGAGTAGATACTGCTTTAAGTTGTTAGTGTTGTGGATGATGGTTGCTCTGGTCTGCATTCAAACCCCAAATGATATGAACGCAAATTATGCAAACAAAATTCATGATTAAAATAAATAATAACAAAATAATCCCATCTCTTCCAAATTTGAGGAGTTGGTCAAAATATCTCACCCGATGACGTAGTTCATGCAGACCACGTACTGCGCCACATTGTTGGTGTTGTAGATGATGGTTGCTTTGGTCTGCATCCAAACCCAACTGCCCAGCTTGCCCAGGAACCTGTAGTACTTGCTCATGCTGCTGCCCTTCACAATCACTGCAAGTTCAAAGATGTATATTTCATTGGTTTTTTTTTATTGATTTTCTTTCCACATTTTCCAACAACATATGAAAAATGAACAATATCGAAAGTAAATTATGCTGATTTTAATACAGGTAAATAATTATCACCAGCTTAGATCTGTAAGCAGTTTCTTTCTTCAAGGGGGGATAAGCTATTTATTTATCCCCATGAACAAAAGAACTTTCTGCAGATCCATGCTGCGCTCATACTTCATTTTTTTTCTTCTCATCCCTAACAAACATATACTATAGCCGGTTTCACACACAATTATCTATATAATAGTTATCTAGATAATTCACCTACCTATGTGAAAGACCGGTGAAAGACATGCTACGAATTATCTAGATAATTGGCCCCAGTGTGACACCGACTTATATATGATTAAACCATCAACGTTTGCTGGAGCTGTATGGAGCTTGTCAGTCACAGAAAGATCAGCCACCGATTGTAACTAATCCAGTCAAGCCTGTCCTAGCGGCCACCCGTCTTATAGTGGCCACCTATCTTTAACATGCATAAAGTGGCCACCAAAAGTGATTCTTTGGAGAGAAGAACAGTGATATGGAACTTGTCTATAAAGGTCACCTGCCTACAGTGGCCATGTTTTTTGCTTCCCTCAGATGGTCACTTTTCACAGGTTTGACTATGAATGATATACAATCATCAAGCTTCTTCAACCCACAACCAAAAGCCATCAAGCCACAAGTTGGTTAGAACCATTACTATGTGACATTACTACTTCGGTACTCTATATACACTGTCAGAAGTCTGCTCTATATACTGTCAGGAGCCCTTTATAAGGTTTCACTGTGATTTGATCAGGCAGCTAGCTCTTGGAGTGCCTGCGTACACTGACCAGTGACGTGTGCCCATTTAGTGGCCAAGATACATGTTAACTTGTTTTGTTGCATTCTCGTTTTTGAAAAAATATAAATGGGCATACGTCACTTGTCAGTGTACGTAGGCGCTCCAAGAGCTCCCTGATCAAAATACAGTGAAACCATATTATAAAGAGCCCTAATATAAAGAAAACCCCTCTTATATCAACGTGATTATAATATAATATACTTACACTTGCTGTGGCAGTCACTGACTTTGTGAGCATCCAGCGGGTTGTGGAATTGGTAGGCGGTCTTCCCTACCACCTCGTGGGGCTCGTAGCCAACCAGGGTGATAATCCTAGGCGGAGAGAAAAACAAATATATAGTATGTCAAAACCCTATATTGAAAAGAATGCACATACAAACATCTTAACGCCTTGACTACGGGAACCGGGTGGGTTGTGTACAAAGTCTATGGGGATTTCAGAAACTCGAAGGCACTCAAATTATTTTTTGACGGGGGTGTGCATCACGGAACTCTGAAATGGGGGTCTGAAGAGCTGACTACAAGCACAAAATATAGGGTCTTTGGAGCTACAAAAACCCTGAAACGGGAGTTAAGGGGTCTAAGGAGCAGACTAAAACTACAAAATACATAGACTTGGAGCTACCAAAGAACTACGGAAACCCTCAAAAAGGCTCAAATGGTGGTCCAAGGAGCCGAACTAGAAGAGAAAAATGGACTTGGCGCTAGTCAAATACATAGCCAAGTCATTCCGGGAGTCTATGGAGCCGAACTAGAAGAAGAATAGGAACTTGGCGCTACTCAACTACCTAGCCAACTCGTTCCGGGGGTCTATGGAGCGGCAATTTTTGAAAATCTGGTATCTTTAGAGCTGCGATCGGGTGTGAAAAAGGGGTTCTTTTAAGCGGCACATACCCGTCTTACATTATATATGAGTGCCCCCCCCCCGGGATACTAACTTAAAGGGTATCTGCAGCCTGATACGGCGGGACTATTTTGAGTACATCCTTAAATCACAAACGTAAAGTCTGGTGCTCATCAAGTCCATGTCAGCTCATGATGTTGCCGTCCATATGGATATAGGCTTTGGATGATGGGGTACCACAAACCGATCAGGCCAAATTATTGATTAACTGGATCAATTATTCAAACTTTCTGACTTCATTGACGAATTATTCTGCTAAGTTACTTTGGATCACAGAAAGTGACGCTCATGTCGAGTCCGAGTCCAAGTCGACTCATGAACATATTGCGCTGTCCATACAAATCTCCAGGATTGGTTGCAGCTGGATGATGGATCCTGCATGAAGGTTCAGCTCCCCCAAAACCACATTTATTAAAGGGACTTAGTAACATTGTCCAAATCCTCAAAATAAAATTTTATTTCTAGCGGTTCCCTTATACCTTGTTGTATTCGTATTAACAATAAAATCATGGGACAGGTTTCGGTTTTTCAAATTTCCCTTTCATTACAAAGATATGTATGATTGAAGTATTCAGATAAGAAAAACTCCGGGCGAGTTTTTCTTCCGTGTACAAAGTGAGTGCAGTGAGTTACTGAATATCACTTTGCATTTTCGCTCATTACTTGGCCATACAATGTCCATTTGACTTGAAATTTTCACACAATACCCTGTGGACATATGGGATAACAACAATATACATTGCATCAACCATTCATCACTTTTTGCACATGTCAACAAAGTTACTAGATCCCTTTAATTTGATGAATTCACTAACTTTATTATCATATCATATCACAAGTCATTCTAGTACTAAATTACCTCGGATCACAGAATGTGAAGCTCATGTCGAGTCCATGTCGACTCATGAACATGTTGCGCTGGATGATGGATCCTGCATAAAGGTTCAGCTCCCCCTAACCGATATTTATTAATTTGATGAATTCACTAACTTTATTATCATATCATATCATATCACAAGTCATTCTAGTACTAAATTACCTCGGATCACAGAATGTGAAGCTCATGTCGAGTCCATGTCGACTCATGAACATGTTGCGCTGGATGATGGATCCTGCATAAAGGTTCAGCTCCCCCTAACCCATATTTATTAATTTGATGAATTCACTAACTTTATTATCATATCATATCATATCACAAGTCATTCTAGTACTAAATTACCTCGGATCACAGAATGTGAAGCTCATGTCGAGTCCATGTCGACTCATGAACATGTTTCCGTCCATCCGGATCTCCAGGATTGGTTGCAGCTGGATGATGGTTCAGCTCCCCCAAAACCATATTTATTAATTTGATGAATTCACTAACTTTATTATCATTCTAGTACTAAATTACCTTGGATCACAGAATGTGAAGCTCATGTCGAGTCCATGTCGGCTCATGAACATGTTTCCGTCCATCCGGATCTCTAAGATTGGTTGCGGCTGGATCGGTCGGCAGAGACAGATCAGGCCTTCCACGCTATAACCCTTACTGTTATTCGAACCTTTTAGCTTCAGTCGCCCCGTGAAATTGACCACCTAGAAAAAAAGAAAATTAATAAATAAATAAATTAAAAAATTATTATTTGGAAGGAATATATTTGTCGTCAATTAGTAGAACAGTTTGCAATACATGTATATACAAGAACAAAAATTGACACAACCACACAGTGAGGTTTACAATTGTTTATGATCTAGAAACTGGTTTATATTAATTTCTTTTTTCGATTTTTTTTTTTTATGATTTGAAAAACATAATCATCAGATTCATACATGATCATAAACAAATCTGACCCAAAATAATCCCTCCATTGACATTAACCTATTTAGGACCCATTGCAGAAAGAGATACAATTATTAATTGCAAGTCATATCATGTGTTCTAACTGCGCAAATCTGATTGGTTGAGATGCGCACATTTTCTGACTTACAATTAATTGTAACTTACAATCGAATTGTATCTCTTTCTGTAACGGGGCCCAGGACTGATTGATTTTGTTATAGTATCAATTTTCCATAGTCCCATGCCCAAGTATTTTCTGGACCAGTCCTGAATGGGTTAACGGTACAGTAGTCTCTGCTCAATGGGGTACATTTAAAGGGGGTATTTTTGTTGTTGTTGTTGTTTTGTGTTTATTGGCGTTCTTCATTCATGTTGAATATTTACGCCAATACTCCTGGTAAAGGGGTAGGTAAATTGTGACCAAAAAAACTACTGCATTCCTTGCAAGCTAATAGAGACATAATACTACTTTCAAACACCTGTTTGAAGTCAAGACCCAGCCCAAATCTACTTAAATTTTCTAGCAACTTAGTTCTTGCTCACAAGCTTTTGTCAGGTAAAATGTCAGAAGTATAATATAAAAAACTAGCATTTAACTTAAAAAGTGATCCATTAACTTGTCAAATTCAACCGAAATCATTTGGAGCTTTCACACTATCTTGTACCTTGTTGTTTAACTTAAAGGGGACCACCAGGCAAAGTACAACACAGTCTGTATATGTTCGGGTATCAGTGGTTGATATTAAATAGATGTGCAACACTTTGCAAAGGGTTTTGTAATTCATAAACAATACAATTAATCACCAACACTTACGGAACCATTAGGGCCTCATGGTTCCGTATGTGCCAATTGTCTGCGAGTGCGCCAACTCTATTCACGCGTACGTTTGGAGACAATACAGCCACGAATACACGTACGTCCTATACAATGGCCGTATTCTTCATATGCTGACCCATGAACACTAACGCTAGTATGGTGATGAGTTTTCAAATTATTTAATTTTTGTGGAATGGACTACCAAAACAATTACCTTTCATTTATAAGAATATTATTTTTGGATGGTGGATCCCTTTAATGGTAACAGATTATTAAAATGTTGAGTGATTTGTCAAATTGTCTCCCTAATTATGGAGATATTTTAGATTAAATTGAAAAGCATTCCGGAACACTTTTCGATTGTAGTAAAAAGTATCCTAATTCGGATACTTTGATTGTATTTTAATTTTGCAGGAACGATCAGGGATAAAATCTGAAATAAATTTTACTTTTTCCCTAGGTAATCATTGCTTTTTCCTATGAAAATATCACATCAATAGTACATAAATATATCATTTTGGAAAAATCTTACAAAGTCAATGGGTTGGTGGAATATAAAATACATATCTACGCATTACATGAAACTCAATACTTAAATGGGGATCATCTTTCCAGAAATAATGCAAATGTTTTATTGACAGTGCAATTCAAGTCCAATTAATTAATGAAAGCTAATTGAAATTTTTTTTTGATTTGGCTTCACAGTATACAGTAGAGGGAACTTGATGCATGCGCCATTGACATCTGTTTGAAGTTACATCCTGCATATGCATGAATGAGCATTGATTCTCATACCTTTTAACAATTAAAACGGGATCATATTTCCAGTAATAAAAGCTTTGATGTTTTCTCGACAGGGTAATACAAGACCTGTTGTTCTAGTATGTTCCATACTTCCAGTATGCAATATGAGCCAAACTTTTAACAAAGGGATTAATCATTTGGGATAACTGTTTACTCAATTTTGATATAGTTTCTTCCTGAACATATCTAATTTCCTTTGTTCTGAAAAAAAAAACCCAACATTGTTCCTTTAACATCGACGAACATTGGAAATTGGGATAATTTTTTTTTTCTTTCTCTCTCTTTGCAAAGCTAATTAGAGAGTTTTTTTAGAGAAATTAATGGAAAAGGGTCAAATTTCTACCTCAATTCTATCATTTGAACATATTATTTTCCTGAACAAAATTAATTTCCTTTGTTTCCAAAACCCAACAATTATTTGTTGAACATTGTTGAATATCCTGACTTTTGGATGGTGGTTCCCTTTAATGGTTTAATAACTTTTTTCTTTCCAGTTTCCTCTTTATGTTCTCCCCAGTTATCTCACATACATTAAAAGACAGCAAAACAGGTTAAATACTCTATAATAAGCATTGGTTTTAATCCCATAGTTAAACACTGAACAAGTCAAATAAAGAGCTTTTTGTCCAAACGAATCAAATTTGGAAAAACCAGAGTTGTTACTTTCCTTTTCCCTTACTTCAAACAGACAGCAAATTATTTCATCGACAACAAATACAAGAGTCAATAATCTTCCATAAACATTTGTTATCAATCCCGCAATCATTAATTTTTAGTTTAAAATAAAGACCTTTTATAGTCTAAACTGTTTGGACATTAGAAAATCAATGACTTTTTCCTTCTTTCTTAATATTTATCTCAAAGTTCTCTCACACGTACAAAAATAAAAATGGCAAAATAATTAAATAATCCTTGATAAACATTGTTTTGTTATCCATGATGCTATAATACATTTTCAGTGAACTGAAGACCTTTTTCGTCTAAATTTTGTTTCAGTTTGTAAAAAACCTTTAAAACTATTTCTTTTCTGTCCTTGATCTCATAACCAGCATGTTATTTCATACGCAAAAGAAAAAAAAAAACTAAATTAAAGAAAAAAAGGAACAAGTTCAATGATCTATACAATTTTCTCAGTGTAGATGTTTCATCCAAGCCATTTGGATGGTTAATGTACTTTGAAAAAATGTGTTTTCTGGGTTTTTTTTTTTCTCTGCGAAATACAAATGTCAGTTGTCTCTCAAACACATACATACGGACAATTAATGGCGTGAGTTCAACAATCTTCAGGTATAAATTCACAGACTTTTGTCTGTCCCAGAGTGGGTTTAAATAGACTTGTCCAGCCCGAAATCCTCATTAGGAATGCATGTGCTTCTTGCTTATCTTATCACTTGAAAAACATTATAGTCAGAAACACGTTTCTTAAAACGTTGATTGTGGGCTAGACTATGCTATCTAAATGCACTCCAAGAAACAGACTCACACGTTCACACGTATCAGTGCATGGGTTTAAAAAGACTCATCCAGCCCTCAAATCAGCATTATATGGAATGTGTTTCATGCTTTATTCTTTGGAAACACGTTTCTTAAACGATTAATTCTGGGCTAGACATTCTATCTAAATGCACTTCCAGACACAGACACACACGTTCACACGTATCAGGGACGAGGAATGAGTTCAATGTTCTTGAAACTCAAGCTTCCATTTTGCTTTTTGTTGTGTCATGTGAAAGACTTTTCTACTATACTACACAAAGGCAATAAATCACGTATAACTTGTAGAACCCATCAATAGTGCAGGGACATAGGGCTAAAAGTTAGTGCAATTGATCAAGAATAATAAGGCCTTTGTGGGTATATTCATGACTCAAGCTATGCATGTCACTGTAATGGGTCTATAAGAGCAATGAATACAAACCCAACATTTAAAGGGTACCACCACCTAAAAATAATTTTCTTATAAATAAAAGGTTACGTTTTTAGTAGGTCATTCCACCAAAAAGTTTTTTAAAATATGTTTCCAGAAAAAGTATATAATTGGAAACAAGCATCACCATACTACAACATGTGTCCATGGGTTTGCATACGAAGACTACCTTTCGTCTAGGACGAACGCATCGTCCGTGATTCTATTGTCTCCAAATGTGTGAATGGAATTGGCGCACTCGCAAAAGTTTGGCGCATACGGAACCATAAGGCCATAATGGTTCCGTAAGTATTGGTAATTAATTGCATTGTTTATGAATTACACAACCCTTTGCAAAATGTTGGGCATCTATTTGATATCACACAACGGTACCAAAAACATATAATTATGTTTCGTTTTTTGCCTGGTGGTCCCCTTTAACTTCCATAGTTGTGTAAGTAGCTGTCTATGGGTACCACATTTTATTTTAACTCTTTCACCACTATAGTCAGAAAAATAATTAGCTTATATATAGTAAAGTATTATGAATAGTTCTCTAAATAAATTTCTGCTTTCATAATACTAGATTCAATATCATACAGCACTTCCTATATAAACCTACACACTTATTTTATTGTTAGTATTCTAATCCATACTGGGCCCTATTGCAGAATGAGATGCAATCGGTTGTTAAGTTGCAATTAATTGCAAGTCAGAAAATATGCAAATGTTAACTAATCAAATTTGTGCATTTTAGTCACATGATCTGACTTGTAATTAATTGCAACTTTATGATAGATTGTACTTCTTTCTGCAACAATTAAATTGATTTATAAATGCTTGCTGTTATATACTGTTATAGTACTGTTATATACTTTGTAACAATGTGTGAAAAAAGAATTTCCATGAATTTGGACAATAACATCAAATCAATCAATCAATCAATCAATCAACAGGGCCCATGACTGGGCCAGAAAATACTTGGTCCATCGAGAATTGCACGTTTAGCCAAATTCATACTGTTCTAAATTGGGTTCACTCATTTAGCCAGGGTTCGACACTCGCACTGGCCCGCTGGCCCGGGGCCAGTGATATTGCACTTGGGGCCAGCAAAATTGTATAAAAGTCATATTTGGTGGCCCGATCGGGCCAGCAGAATTTCAACCCTACATTGACAAAATCTTTAAAATCTTGTTTTCTTCCATGTCATAATCAGTTTGATCACGAAATATTGATATTGTGAATAGCAATTCTTCTTCTTCTTTCATATCCTACATCTACACTAGTCCAGAATATTAAATATTTGGCCATGACTTTGCAAAAGTTAACTAATGAAAACAAATTGGGGGCCAGTAAATATTCTTTTGGGCCACCAGATTAGGGGAAGATATTATTTTACTGGCCCGATGAGGCCACTGACAAAAAAAGTAAGTGTGGAGCCCTGATTTAGCCCTGGTCCCCCAAAATGCTTGGGCTGTAGTCTATGGAAAATTGCAGGTTATTCCCAAAGCATACTGCCTTCAAAGGGTTTACCCATTCAGGACTGGTCCCCTTAAACCCCGGGGGGGGGGGGGGTGGTACTCACGTATATTGGGTATACGGGGATGTGCCGCTGGGAAGGGTGACTTTTTCAAGAAAGATCCTTAGACATGGGTCCCCTTTTCATCAAAAAAATCCTTAGACATGGGTCCCTTTTTTTCATATTTCCACTTTTTTATACGGGATTTCGGAATTTGCCGATGTGAAATAGCAAAATTTTTCAAGCTCGTTACGCTCGCTAACTTAAAACCACAAAATTTGCTGGAAATACACCAAAAACATGCGCCGCAGGCGAAAAAAATCCTTAGACATGGGTCCATATTTCGCAAAAGGACCCTTAGATGTGGGTATGGGTTTGGAGGTCTCAGCCGCACACCCCCGTCCGACTATAATCTGAGTACCCCCCCCCCCCCCCCCCCCCCGGGCCTTAAACTACTTGGGCTGTCGTCCATGGAGAACTGCACATCACACCAAAAGCAAACAGTCTTGAATGATTAAATGTAACACAAATTTGTTTTGAGGAAATTAAATAGAAAAAATTAGACTTTTTTTCAGGGCAATCCAGGAAATGAATTATTTTAGTCCTGCACGGATTACAACTTTCGAGCAAACATAAATAATTATCTGATGGTCTCTAAGGTATTCCCATAAACATGAAATATAAATAACCGGTTAATAAATGGCCCCCTTCCTGACTAGTGGGATTTGTTACATAACTTTTTTCCAAGTAACTATTTAATCATTAAAATCACGGATGCCATTAACTAGTTAATTTATGAATATATATAATTCTTAATTGCAAGAAATAATAAAGAATGACTGTTCACTAAAACTTGAACCGTATTTCATTTCGTTTGCATCACAGATGATAGACTTTGAATTTAGGTAATTGTACGTTCTCAGCATGTTGGTTTAGATTCGGTTTTGATTTTTTCCTGTAATTTCTTGCAATTCATCAATTATATATTTAAAAGTCAAGAAATAATCTGAAACGGGTTAGCTTTGACACTTGCATTTAATACCAAAGGCATTTTGCAATTCATTTCAGGGAGATATATTACAATTTTGGCTCATCCGCTTAAGTTTGGCTTGGCATTAATAAATGAATGCAAATGCCAATAACATTGTGATATAGTATTTGATACTACCATTAATCACATCACATATATTTGCAATACATAATGCATCTATAGGCCAATTTAGTTGCAATAGGCACAAATATGGCTTGTTAACAGGTTACACCAAATATGATTCATTACACTAATAATAAGTCATAAAATTAAGTGCAGAAATGATGTTTATGAATTTGTTCAATCAATGATTATTTATTGACAAATTGTTTGCACAACATAGTTGTGCTCTATGGTATGATCTATGATAATGGAGTTCTATCATTCAAGAAACGTGTGCATCAGCACCTTTTGAAGAAGGGCATTCTGAAATCTTAAGCTGCTGTGAACAATTGATTGGCCTATGAGGATGTCTTTCATAGCGCTCTTTGCCTATATTTGAGTTTGATTTATAGCTCGCCATTTGGGCTATTAATTGGTCGCTATAGCATATTATTAACAAATATGGAGAAAAAAAGTATAAATAAATTTCAAATTTTGCATGAAATATCTAGAACTGCAATTAGTAAGCTGGGGAAATCAATATATTGAATCAAACTTATTTCCATATATTCATTTGTTGGTATCGGTCGACCCCCTTTAAAGTGGACTAGAGAAATATATATTTCACCACCTACTCAAGAGTGCCACATCGGTGCCCATAATTTTTTGAAAGTGCACTAGCTAGGTGACCCCCTCGATTTCCCCCGACCATTCATTCATAGAGTAATTAGGGTAAACTCTAATGTGGAAGGAGGGGGGAAACTCCTAATTTAGATTTGCCTAAATCCGCACAAATCTTAATTGATACTGACGGTGCGTCCATATTAAATTCAAGCCACGTTTTTTTTTTCAACAACATGATTAAATTTATGAAAAATTTATACTGAGCTAGTGGCTCAATTCATGATTGGTGCGGCAAAATATTTCGCAGCAGAATCTAATTTTCAGCATTATCGTTTAATACATCGTGTAGTTGCTAGGACAAGTCGATGTGGGCTGCTAACATTTATACTCTAGTTGTAGCCCATTTGGAGTATTAGCAGAAGAATTTTATTCAGATAGAAATGGTCTAAATCTATTATTGCATAGTAATATGTCGTCGCAGACAGAAGAACATTATGAAAACAATCATACCGCATCATAAACTGACAGATATGGATGTATGGGAATTTGGAAAATTTCATCGCAATCTTACGATTTTAAAAAAATATAATATATTTTGTAAATGTGAAAATATATTTGTAAAATTAGCACTTGTAACATACAACGTATTCATGTTTTGAAGCAAAGTACATAACACCACAGAAAAGAGAATATCCATGTACTATTAAAGACACTTTGATAACAAACAAGCTTACCATTATGATACAAACTAACATAACATGAAAGCATATACATCCCAAAAGGAGACATTTATCAAAGGTTAAAAGATTTGAGAATAACGTTGTAACTACAAATTAAAATATAACTACACTTACATGTATACAAACGGATATCATTAACACCTTCATGATATACACACTCCACCCACCCACTCACTTCCTCCCAAATTAATTAGCGTAATAAAGTAGGAACATTTATATGTCAAGCAATAGTCGTCCAACAAATTATGTATGTTTACTGTTGGGGGAAAAAAGGTTAAAGGACCTACAGAATACAACGTACTTTGACACTTATTCCATAGTTGATGACTTGAAACATAGGTCTGCCGAAAAAAAATCCATGAAAATAAAATACAGTAGTGATTTAAGACTAGTTTTCTGATGCCAAATCTCACTTAGCAGCCAGTTTACGCCCCACCCACATTTAGAGCGTCCGGAATCGGCGGCGTGATGGACGTGTGATTGACAATTCATTTGTTTACGTCATGACGCGTCATCTACAGAATTTAATTCATTAGTCCGGTCTTTAGATGACGTCACATTTTGGCGATTTAAAAGGGGCGTTCCCAGGACAATTAGATATCTAATAATTACCCCAAAATTGATTGATTTCATGAGAAATGACTGCTAAATTATTTTTCTTCGGGAAAAATTACTTATAGAGAGCCGAATTGTGAAAATTAGGCCATCTAGATGCTGTAGTTCCTTTAAAGAGGCCTGATTTTAAAGGAAACCTCAACCATGGGAAATATGCTTTGTCTTAAGCATATAATACAAGTTGTCTATTAAACTCGTTCAGCCAATGATGCTAACTTTTTTTTTATTTTTTAATATAAGATGCAAATGTGAACAATAGCCCACAAAAAGCATTATTATAACTCTAGAGGGCCAATCAAATGGTCCACTGCTTTTAACTCTAAGAAATCATTAATAAGGGAAGGTGACGAAAAAGTACTCATTATCTACACAACATTACTGTGATACATTATTATTTAGCACACAAAAACAATGAAAGTGTGAAAGACTTATGAAATAGAGGTGTATCAGTAAAAGTAGATGGGATATGTGGATCATCAACTTAACTCTCGCCCTCACCATGCACCACCATTATCATTACTAATATCAATACCATTATCATTGGCGTTGTCGTCTTCGTAATCATTAACCAAATCATCACCATCATCACCATCACCATCATCATCATCAACACCATCATCACCAACACCATCATCATCCTGGGGACTACCGTATTTGCTGGTGTATTAACCGCACCTTTTTTCAACAACAAAAAAAAAAAAAAAGGGGTGCGGTTAATACACGACCATATTAACCACACTTTTTTTTTTTTTTTTAAAATTTTTTTTAGGGGTGCGGTTAATACACCGGAGCGGTTAATACACCGACAAATACGGTACAAAGCTAAATGTACAGTACATACCCGATAGCCGACCACTTTTCCCTTGCCGCCCATGGACCTTCGGGACACCACCGATTTCATTCTCAGGAAGAAGTGTCGGTCCTGGATGTAGTCCGTTACAACAGGCTTCTCCTCTTTGCTCTCTGCAATTTAGAATTTTTAACAATTGTTGATGAAAAAAAATAAGTGCATATGACACAATTTTAATACAAGCATAGAAATTAAAGGGTACCACCACCCAAAAATAATATTCTTATTAAAGAAAGGTAACAAGTTCACAAAAATATGTTTCCAGAAAAGAAAAAAAATAATTGGAAACGCATCACCATTCTAAAGCATGCGTTCATGCGGTCTGAATTATGCAGACTGCTATGTGTGCGGTGAATTGCAATGCGTGCATAGCGAATGAATCGCCCGGGAATCTATTGTTTACAAACGTGCGCGTGAATAGCTGCATTGGCGCACTCGCAAATGGTTGGCCCGTGTGGAACCAGTAAATAGCAGTGGTTCCGTAAGTGGTGGAAATTAATTGCTTTGTTTATGAATTACACAACCCTTTGCAAAATGTTGGGTATCTATTTGATATCACAAAACGGTACCAAAAACATATAATAATGTGTTGTTCTTTGCCTGGTGGTCCCCTTTAAGGCTTCATTGCTAGGCCTGGACCTGTGACCTCATAGCTGGACCAGTCTACAAAACTACCAATGCAAGTGACTTTCGCTGCGGTTCTTGTTCTTCAGTCAAACCTGTCTTATAGCAGCCACCTGTCTTTAGCAGCCAACCTGTCTATAGTGGTCACCAAAAGTGATCCCTTGCAAAGAGAGACGATGTTATGAAACCTACATGTAGCTGTCTATCGAGGTCACAACAAAGAACAATAAAATAAAAATTTGAATCTGATCTGAAAAAGTAGTCTGGTGTCCTAAAAATGGAAATTGGGTGGCCTCAAAGAAAGAAAAATATCTACCATCATTTGCAAAAGTTTAAGACCACCCTTCCATAATGCAATAACTAAAAAAACACAACAAGTTAAACATATTTATTTTTCAGACATACTTTTATTTTTAACGCATAACCTTTGTATCACACTTGAACTGCTGGGCTTTTACCATTATCAGCAAAAAAAAATACATGGGGGCGGCGGGCAAATTCGCCCCCGAAATGCCCAAATTCGCCCCGGGGAAAAAAATTCGCCCCCAAAATGTTTTTATTTTGGGGGGGGGATTTTCGAGATTTTTTGTGGAAATTTTCTGTTTGGATTGTGATCAAATGCTTATAAAATGATCACTTACAGCATTATAGCTTATTAATAGCCCCTGAAATTCGAAAAAGAGCCTGAAATTTGTAGCCCCCGAAAGTTGGAAAAGTAGCCCCCGAAAATGGAGCCCCCGAAATAAAAATATTAATTTTTTCGCTGACCATTACTCTTTTGCTACTGACCACTGTAGTAAACATGTTATGTAATCATTCAATAAGACAAAAAAATGCAGTCCAAATTATTGAAATACCCACAAATTCCCAGGTGGTCTTAAACTTTTGCAAATGATGGTAAATGTATGTTACTACTGGTAGCTAGTCCAGCCGGGGAAGGAAACATTGGCATCATTGACATTTTGGTGGCCCTGGCCAACAGGCCAATGCTTACTTCAAGTCCTAGATATACATCAAGTATCTATACCTTGAATTGAATGACAATTTATCTTTAACCTTATCTGGAGCCATTTCAATTTTGGTAAAAAAAAATAAACATGGCACATATTATTCATAGACCCACATCTGTGATAATGTAGAAAATCAACAACAACAAACCTACGTATGCATGCATAGGGTTCTTGGACAATAAATTATGCAGGGACAAAAAAATACATTCATACTCACTCCCATTTAAATATTAAAAATCCCTATGAATTATCTGGAATATTGTTAACATTGACTGACCAGTCAGATAATTTATGACTATGAAATTGACCGTGGGCCGGGGTCTGAACAATTAATATGTAACCCACCAGCAATCATGATAAATGTCACTCTTTAATTTAATGATGATGCGTAGCTGTCATTTACCGACCACTCTTTCTGCCATACGACATCTCCCCAAAGGAAAATAAATAAATGAATCATCACTGTCATTCATTATGTGAGTTTAAGTAAACACAACAATACAATGTCCCTTTTCACAACCATTAACATTTTGTTGCCAAGATCACAATTCATGTGCATGCGTGTAGGGGCAGTTTTGTTGCTGTGAGCTGTATTTGTGCTATAGGGCCATTTCTAACATCTCGAAAATGTTACCAGCTCTGAAAGATAAAAGCCGAACTAGCTGTCACGTTCATCTATATGCCCTTTCCTAACTTTGTCAAAGAAGGAACTGTTTTTACAAATAATTCAACGTAAGTTATAATTATTTCCTCCGAAATGCCAACATTTCCTAATAAAACATTGTGTGACTTCATAACTGTCATCATAGAAGTTACTGTTGAAATAATCCAATGACAGTTACTTACTGGCTTAATCAAAGAAGGTGACGTTAGCCATCGTATGTCTGGCATCCTTCAAGCAATACTTTAAACAGCTTGGCTCCTAAGATGCCTAAATAGTTTAAAGTCATCTACATGTCTTTCCTAATGAATTTGTTATGCAAGGTGTAACATAAAAATACTCACTATACTAAAGAAGTAACTACCTAGTTCAATAATCCAATGAGAGTTACTTACTCGCTTCATCAAAGAAGTTGACATTCATGACCGTAGGAGAGTCGTCCGGGTTCTCCATGCCATAGCCCTTGTAGGTCTGCTGACCGGGGAGCTGGACCACAAACTGCTTGGCCAGTTCCTTCTGGTCGTCCGGGTGAATAAAGTCCATGATGGAGTTTCCGATCATGTCGTACTGCAGAGATTTCAAAACATGAGAAAGTTTAAGAATCACTACAATTTAAAAAGATCTGAAAAACTTAAAAAGTCTGGTTGTCAGGGGGCTGAACCATTAATTGCTTGGCCCGGGTCTTCTGGTCGGCAACGTGAATGAATTAGTCCATAGAGGATTATATATGTCGTACTTCCAGGAGAAAAGAAAAGTATAAAGAATGATAACAACCACAGCAAATTCTGTTCAATACAACTTTTCCAAAGTTCAGATGATAATTAAGCTGCACTTATAAGCATCTGGAAGCTTTACTCAATTTAGCCTCAAAGTGACTCAATTTAGCCCCAAAGTGACTTAAAGTTCCCCATCACTCTCACCCTTCGCCATCATAACATTTCATATAGGCCTACATACTGCAGAATTGTCTCATTTACATTTCCTTTCTTTCAATCCCATTGCAATCTGATAAGAGTATAACCATTCTGATCAAAATTGTTGATAGATCCATACTTAAATCTGCTTGTCTTAAATCTTCAAATTGCTTATAAAGAATACTTCAGAAAAAATACAATTCTCTCAACTGATAAAAGAGATTTATTCTCATTTCTGCTCAAATTAACTCTAAAGAATACTTCGGAAACATTTACGACGCTCTCACCTGATGAATCCCTATCTGCTTGCCGACATTGTCTGACACATAGAGTATCCCTCCTTTCCGGGATATGAAGAGGATGAATCCATTCAGGGCCTGCATATAAAAAAGAGGGATGAATTATAATGTGTATAAATGTTAACTAGAAGACTAGTGATAATTAGTTAATGGTATTTCAAAATGACAGGAAAAAGGGGTTGAGTTACTGATGCTACATGTGTACATCTAAAACTATGAACAATTACTTGCACCCTCTTCAGTTCCAGCCCTGTTTGATTGGTCAAACAGTCCTGACTCTCAACCACTAACAGTTGCTTTTATTGTTTTGTGTCTCCGCCGCCCCCCCCCCCCCCCCCCCCCCCCGATCCACATATGCGTATATGTGGCGTTGTGGTTCTGTCATTTACCCTGACGAAGATCCTGCTAGGATTAAAAGCTAGGCTTAATACGACTCTCTATGAACAATCAGTCTGTTTCACCCGAAGGCTGATTAGTGACTAGTTTACGGTATTAAAGGGACTTAGTAACATTGTCCAAATCCTCAAAATAAATTTTTCATTCTAGCGGTTCCCTCATACCTTGATGTATTCGTATTAACAATAAAATCATGGGACAGGTTTTGGTTTTTCAAATTTCCCTTTCGTTAGATATCAATTTGTAAAAAAACACATTCAGTTATAATGATAATAATAGTAACAAAATGTGGCTATAGTCTAGTTGATTGAATTCAATTGAGGGGAGTTAATCATTCCGCCCATGAGATTGAACTGGAATGTTTGCCTAATAGCCATGCATACATAAAACTGTCATTCGATAGAAAAATATATCTTAAATTAGACATCTGTCAAAAACAAAACAAGTGTTGACGTGATTTAAAAAGTATAGGTTCAGATTCAAAAGATTAGATGCGCTGTGCCATCTTGGGAATGCCTTGCGTACGGTGCAAAATACACACTGGTTCAGTGTTATGTAGTGCACAAAAAATAGCCCACTACTACTACTACTACTAGTTAGAATTGGCAAACGCATTGACAATCTTTAAAGGGGACCACCAGGCAAAGAACAACACATTATTATATGTTTTTGTACCGTTTTGTGATATCAAATAGATACCCAACATTTTGCAAAGGGTTGTGTAATTCATAAACAAAGCAATTAATTTCCACCACTTACGGAACCACTGCTATTTCCTGGTTCCATACGGGCCAACCATTTGCGAGTGCGCCAATGCTATTCACGCGTACGTTTGTAGACAATAGATTCCCGGGCGATTCGTACTCTGCACACATTGCAATTCACCGCACGCATCGCAGTCTACGCAATTCAGACCACATGAACGCATGAATGTGTTTCCAATTTTTTTTTTTTTCTTTTCTGGAAACATATTTTTGTGAACTTAATGATGGAATGGAATACTAAAGATGTTACCTTTCTTTAATAAGAATATTATTTTTGGGTGGTGGTACCCTTTAATGCCCTCCCTCATGCACATCTCCCCTGTGATTTAACCTCCAGAAAACAAATTCAATACATCATAATTCAACATTTTCTTGTTGAATTATGGCCTATTTGGGAGACCCTTATAATTCCTGAAATAAATGTACTTGATATTTGAAGATTATATTCCTCTTAATTTTCCTTAATACATTTTTTCTTAATTAGGAGTTGTTACTGAAGGCTGGTCCCAGAGTGGATAGTTTCTAGGAATAGAATAATTGGACATTTTTACTAAAGACTTGCGTTCTTCTTACCTGGAGCATGAGGGCGCCATCATTTACTTGCGGCTGATCATCCGTCTTCTCGCTCGTCTCCGCAGTAATAGCCTTCTTTTTCAGCTCATCCAGGAGCGCTGTACCCTCTGCATAAAAAGAAAGATGAAAGACGGAGTCAAAGTCAATGACGTAACATTCAGCAATAAGGGGGTGGGGTCTTGACCATAACCTGCATGGATTTCCTTTCTAGCACTCTACAAACAAAGCTACAAAAGTCCTGCATTTGCAGTGTCTAAAGGCAAATGGGGAGGGATTCGAAACAGTGACCTGCAGATTGCCATTCTGGTGCTCTACCAACTGAGCTACCACAGCCCTTCTTTGGCGATCTCCCTATGAAATACATTATGAATCAATATACAATCATTAAATCTCAGTTATATGACTTGTCAAGTAGAGTCAATCTCTCATATTTGAAGAATCTGTTGGGATTGCATGGAAAAAACATAGCCAGGCAAATTTTGACCTATGTGGCTAAAATCAACAGAAGATAAAGAAAAGGGAACAAGAATAGACATTTCTCTTTAAATAGCCAACATTCGAATCAATGTAAGTTCAACTTCAAGAGGCGAGGTCGATCAACGTATTATGTTTCCTCTTTTATAAATCTACGGACTGTTATTATAGCTACAATCCTTTAATTTCACGCTATTTCATAATGTAAACAAAATAATTACCTCACATTCCTACATGCACACATAAACATTTATTGCAATTTATTTCATAACAAACTTTTAACTCTTTGCATGCCTTGTCATGATAACATACACAGCAGTATAATCATAGACTCTCATCTTTGGCCCTCGCTGGAAAGTTGATCGAGAATTAACCTTTTCTCTACAAGATTTTGAAATCATCAAAGACTTTATATAGGGCCCACTAGGTTCCAATAAGGGGCTAACCTAGCTAGCTGTTCTCTACTCGGCGTCAAAACCCCCATAGAGTATAGTTAAAACAGGACCCACCTGGTTCCCGTGGGCGAGGGGTTAAAGAAATATATATAAAGAAAGAAAAAAAATATGAAGAAGTAGTTTAACGAGGATTGAACTAAGCAGGTGCAATGGAGCTAGGGAGAGCGTTCCAAATTTGCATCCCAAACGTCCCAAATAACAGGGGAGATATGGCAAACTGGGTCAGCCCAATTCCCGACCTCATTCCAGTTTCCACATGTGGTAACCAGACTTAAACTGTCCTTTCGCTCTCAGTTCTCCGCACCATGCAAGAAGTTATTACATACCCGCCTATATTCACACGTGCCTAAAATATGTTGTATCAATGTGTACAGAAAAATGCTTTCACACATGCCAATACATCGTATCATAAGTTGGGATATAAGCCATCACACATGCATGGCTAAATACGTTGCATCATATGATGCAACTTATATCGATATGATAAAAACATTGCATCAAATGACATATGATGTACCTGAGGAAATTGTCATGTCTGAACATTGTATAACGATGCATCATATTGCGCAATGCGTATCACTAAACGATGCTTTCTATAGCGTTTTAAACGTCAATCGAGACAGCCTGGCAGCGTTAAAAAATTGTGCCTAACATATGATGCATAACTGGGGAGAGCTTTAGTGGCAGACGAGCATAGAAAACAAATTTAAGAAATATACATGCGACTTTACACAAAGCATATCATTGTAAAACTTTGTTTTAGTCAAGTATTAGCCATGTCAGGCTAGTGTCTTAGAATCATATAATGATACAAAATGTGATAAAACGGAACACTGTACAGCTATGCATTGTTTGCCGGGCTATATGCTTGAAATGTCTTACGCCCAGCTTACGTCTGAACAGTGACGTGCATGAATCTCATTTTACCCGCTCCGTGTACACGATATAAGGCACTCGAAAACTCATAAACAAAACTTCCCAGGACAGCAAATAGCTGCTTAAATAACGACATAAATCTTCTTTAAAGAGATACCTCTGTATTATATGTAATTCTCGCATAGACTCGGAAATGTTTGTGAGTGTTTTTGTTGGTTTGAGTTCTGTGTGAAAGTTGATTATAATTAGGCTGCCAAAATGAGCCCATGCAGTGCACCTCCAATTGTTTGCTTTTTTGTATAATCTTGTTACAAAATGCTATGAATTAGTTTTACATTGGCCAATGTCAACAAGTAGAGATTGTCCAGATATGCTATAAATACTATGCTACATATATTGTATATACATTATATTAAGTCAGACATTCTGATTTCAAGTGTACTTCCTGCTGATTGCTACAAAATTGTTGAGCATCAGGATTTTATCTTAAATATGATGCAATTTAGTTTTTAAATATGCTTTAAAATATATTTCTATTTTTTATGAAATTCATCTGCACGTTATAAATGATTCTCTATAATATTTTATATACTAATGCAACTTACATGTTTATACATGACATATTTACCAAACAGGGTTCATAACATACATTTTTGAAAACAGCTCCCAAGAACATCATAAATCTTCTTCTTTTATGCAAGCTCTGTTTCAAATGCATTTTAAAGGGATCTAGTAACTTTGTTTACAAGTGCACAAAGTGATGAATGGTTAATAAAATGTGTATTGATATGTCCACCAGTAATGTGTGAACATTTCACCTTAAATGGATGTTATATGGCTAAGTAACGAGCAAAAATGCGAAGTGATATTCGCTAACTCATTGCACTGACTTTGTATACAGTGTTAACTATCCAGCAGAAAATTGTTAATATGAACACTTCAATCATATATATCTTTATAACAGAAGAGAAATCTGGAAAACCAAAAGCTGTTCTATGATTCTATTGGTAATATGAATACAATGAGGTATGCGAGAACTGCTAGAGTTCCAAGTAACTTTGGAATATTTTTACAATGTTACTAGATCCCTTTAAATGAAATATCTATCAGTACATTGTATTAATTAAACTTGCCTTTCAAAACCAAGGATGGCTCAAAAAAATGATAAACAATATTTACCTCCCAGGAAAGCTCTAGATGCATTTAATAAGAACATAAATCTCCACATAATTTTGTTCTCGCTCTTTATCAATAAAAGATATTTACCAGTGTTTTGTATATTAATATAGTTCGCCTCTCACGACCAAAGATGGCTCGTAAAATCATAAACATAACTCTCAGGACAACTCTAATGATAACATAACATAAATCTTCTTTTAAGTAGCTCTATTTTAAGAGCAAAATATCCATTTGTGGTATATTAAAGGGGAAGGAAACGCAGGAATTTTCTCTTGCTGTAACTGATAATTAAGTGCAGAATTCCTGTCACTTCTAGTCGTACATTTCCTCTTTGGTATCACTTACAGTGGAAATAAACAATGTTTTTAAAACCACTATCAATTGTTTTGACTGACCACTGGAGGCTGCCATGTTTCCGTATAAAACGTCATCTGAGCGTGCACTAACAAAAGTGGGTTATGTATTAAACCGCTGTTGTTGTTGCTTTATCAGAGGTTCCAAACGGGTTACGTAACCACTGACAAAGCAGCAGATTCAACAACCTCGGTTACATAACCCGCTTTTGTTAATGCACGCTCAGATGAGCTCGGATGACGTTTCATACGGAAACATGGCAGCCTCCAGTGGTCAGTCAAAACAATTGATAGAGGTTTAAAAAAATTGATTATTTCCACTATTAGTGATACCTTAAATAGAAAATGTACCATACCACTAGAAGTGACAGGAATTCTGCACTTATCAGTAACAATAAGCAAAAATTTCAGCCTTTCCTTCCCCTTTAATGTGATATCAAATAAGTAATAAAAGTATAATATGAAACAAACAATTGTAATAGTCCATATGAAATCAGGCTGTTTAAATTCAGGATCTTAATGTTTCATGATAAGAAATACAAATGTTTTTTTTTAATACCCTCTAATTATATGGTTTCCATTAAAAATAAATTGTACTTTGCACACCCAATTTTTGCAACGTTAAATAATTTGACAAAAACAATGTTTGAAAAGGGTAAGAAATTAAGAATAATATCTGGTCCCAATAAGTGGTACGTGCGCCCCCATCCACCCAATCAATAAGTAATCTTACGCTACACTACTGAACTCAATCCATCCCTTACATGTAGAGGTGACTCATGTTTTCTATGCAACTCACTGACATATCATTCAATTTCTGAGTTCATTTCAAGGCAAGTTATGCCATCATAACACAACTTCCAAAGCAGCTAGCTAATCAAATATCAATCAAGACCATCACGCACTCAGGGTAACGCTTCTGCCTTGTTGTCGTTCCCATCTCACTGCATGGAATGAAATTCACAAAACGCTAGAGAGAGAGAGGGAGAGAGATATAGAGTGCGCGAGTGAAGGAGGGTTATTTTATTTTCATGAAGGAAAAAACAGAACGAAAATAAATTAGTGTTCCTGGCATAATATCTACATCTGCGCGGTTCATTGACATTACACCAGTATTTATATATAACCTCCATCTGCCCAGCTCTCACATACTAGGTGGATTGTGCATTGAATGAATTCACACTTTTGCCGTTTGGTTCTGTACGCCAAGTGTGATATCGCAAAGAAGGTCCCGTTTGTACAGACAGGCCAAGTATGACCTTAATACAAATTTACTGCATTGAGGCAGATTACAAAAGATGAAGCGCTATTCAATTATGAATCTCCTGGCATGCTCCACTCTGGTGCGTGCGCACAAAGGCATGGGATCGCCTCGTCATCTTATTGTCTGCACCGTCGATTGCAAATCCGAACAATAAAGGTATTATTGGCAGTGCACCGCTCAACATGAGTGATGGCATCATAACACTGCCATTTTTCATATGCCATTGAATCTGCGTTTTTTGGTTGGGACCGGAGTTTGCACACACTTTGCACGTCGACACAATGAAAATGAAAATAACTGCTTTTTTTTTTTTTTTTCAAGCCGAC
This sequence comes from Echinarachnius parma, assembly GCA_037951105.1. NCBI lineage: Eukaryota > Metazoa > Echinodermata > Echinoidea > Clypeasteroida > Echinarachniidae > Echinarachnius > Echinarachnius parma. Next base: position 171,556 of record JBAMJV010002086.1, read on the forward strand.
CCCATCACCGCATAACTGAGCTTTTGCCTTTGGGCGCTCGATTGTGAATCACAATTACACACCTTGAATGCTGTCGCCATTCCTTTAAATCTGACTGTTCATAATAACCGTAACTTAATAGAATCTTTTACCAATATAGATTATTTTAGCAATAAAGAGTCAGACATTTTGTCTGTATTTTATGACTCTGTGTCCACCATACTGCATTGATGTCTGTCAGGGTTAATAGCTCTTTACATTAACAATGCTTACAAAAACAATAACAACAGCAATAATATGCTCAGTCCTTGACATACTTTCATTTTCGAGGGCATCTCTTGACATTTTACCTGAACTTCATTGTTGGTGTTTGCTTCCAATACAAAGAAATAGTTCATCAGTTATTTTTAGGACTGGGAAATTGTTTTCAAATAAACGTTGCATCTATCAAGTTGAGGAATCAAGAAGCCCAAATGTTCCTTTTTGTAATTACAAAGTCTGATGACAATATTTTCCAACAGAGAGAATGCATGTCTCTAGTTTGTAAAAACAAAATCATCCACACTCCAAACTTAGCTAAGCATTTTATTACCACTATCCTTTCAAAATGTTCATCATAATCCTTATCACTTAATAATAATCTGTTTTATAATTCCTCATGACGTTCTCGACTCAACCGATCCTCTAAACACGTATAAATAAAGCCTTACAAGTTCTAGCTAATTTAAAGCCATACAACTTCAAGTTCTGGTTTGATGAATGTATCGGTATATCACTAAAAATGTGTTGCAAATGCTGTGCACATTCATTTCACCATCATGACAATAACAACATTGACAGAGATTGACGTAATTTAAGAAAAACATCATGACATAAATGAAAATGATCAAGGAAAATAGGGCTTCCCCAGGATTTGAACCCGAGACCTCTGGGGGGTGTTTCACAAAGATCTTTAAAGTTGGACTTAAAAAGCATGGAAAGCCGTTAGTTTCTTTGAAAACAAATTCTGAAAGTCCTTTTAAAAGGCATTAAATGTTGTTTCGACTCATAAATATTTGTCTATTATCAAAGAGATTTCATGTTCTTCATGTAAAATTTATGATAAGTCTATTAAAATGCTTGCATTTTTGCTTTTTCAATATATTTTGTTCCAACGCTACACAAGGCTTACCATACTTTTTAAGTCCAACTTAGAGTTAAGTTCAACTTAGGATCTTTCAGGGACAAACACAGGGGCTTTCTAGCTCAGTTGGTAGAGCACAGGTCTAGCAATCCTGAGGTCTCAGGTTTGAATGCCATGGAAGCCCTGGTTTCTTTGCTCATTTTCATTTCCCTATATATTTGAAGTAACAAAATCTCTGTTCTTGGGAATGATTTTGTTTACATGAGAATTACTGTGGAAACATCTTCATCTCAAAATAGTCAAACTGACAATGATCATCAACATCATTACCAAGCTTTATAATATATATTATTCAGCAATAACAATTGCCACTCTTACAATCCCCCACAAGTATCTAATCAAGTACGTACATTTCTTCATCTTCAAGTATCTACATGTAACAAGTATCACAATTATAGCTAATGGTTTTCTGAACTCAAATGCAAGAAGAAAAAGAAGAATAATGATGATGATCATCCTCATTACTCCTACTTTTCCATAATAATGAGTATTTTTAGGATGATTATCTTCCTTCATGCTATTTATTTCCACAACCATGCTTTTCTCTATTATCATTGACTATACTCTATTATTACCCCCACCATCTAATCACCCCCACCATCTAATCACCCCTCAACATTTTAGCTGATGGTCATTTGGACTGTATCCTATCTTCAGGTACAACCTCCTCCATTTTTAAAACCAAGATAAGAATATTTACTATCATCTACATTTAATAAACTTCATTAGTCTAAACCTTGTGCATATCAAAAAGACAATAACAATAACTTTGTGAGAATTTTGAATCCTGAGATAGTTGCTGCACTGCTGCTGAATGACGATGATGATGATGATGATGATGATGATGATGATGATGATGATGATGATGATGATGATGATGATGATGATGATAAAGGTGATGATAAAGGCGATGAAAAGATCTTTAATTACCTATAATATTTGCTTCATAAGACTTAAAATCCATAATCTTACCTCTCTGAGAGAACTTCTTCATGCGGAGGTAGCTGATGGTGAGGCGGATGATGGAGCCCCTCTCCAGTCTCTTGGTGACCTCCTCCGGGTATGGCAAGAGCTTGGACAGGGCTGACATCTCGTCCTTCTCCTTGTCCCTCCGCATCTTGGCGGCATGGCGAGAGCGTTCGGCCCTGTATGGGGAAAAATCAAACAAGTATTTCACGTTCATTAGCGGGATCAAAAGTTTCTTTGAAAATAAAGCATCATGTATAATTGATTAGTTCAACAGAAAGCTTTCAGCTCGGCTTGGACGAAGATCACGGGAAAAGAATCTTACAACAGATATCAGTCAATTCATTGCAGATTCATTCAGCCCGATATAGGAGTAGATCAAATCTTGCCACAAAACTAAAACGTTACACGAAACACAACTTTAATAGCAAAAAATATGTATTTTGAATTTTAATGTGTTTTTTTGTCTAGAAGTCAATGATTGTTCTGTTTTTGCCCTTCCCCAACTTATTTGTAGTTTCACATTTTAAAAAGAAATGTCATTATTTAAATATAAAAGAGTGCCTGCTGCTCCCATTATATTGGGTGATCAAGATCTCTATATATCAAAACTTTAAAGTGATCCATTTCCCCCCAAAAGTGATATTTGAGACTTCGATCATATACCAACAATATCATTGTAAGATTCTTGAGAATGGTATATGAGATTTTCAAAGAAAAGGAATTATGTTTACCTAATGAAAAAAAAAGAGTAAATCAATGTCTGATTTTATCCCGATCGTTCGCGTGAAGTATCTGAATTTGAATACTATGGAGGATTTAGTACTCAAATTGGGATACTATTGACTACGGTCAAAGGAATCTACAGATGCTTTAAATTCAATCTTTAATAAATATATCCAAAATTAGGGGGACATTTGAAAAATCAGAACCCATTTCACTCTTCTGTTAATACCATAAGCCAAACAACAAGGTACAAGAGAAGTGTGAATGCTCCAAGTGATTTTGGTTGAATTTTGGCAAAGTTAATGGATCACTTTAATCATTGTTCGTGACACCGAACTAGCAATCAGGAGGTCGTGGTTCCGTTCCCCGCCCAATTCGGATTGCAAATTTTTTCCACAGAGACTCAAACATGCACCTGTAGAGCATCCAGTTTCGGTGAAGGACGAAAATACAAACAAATATGTTTCATGAATATTTCATCGCGGCAACAAGCTCATTCTGTTTGTAAGTAAACAAACAAACAAAAACAAGATGTTAAAAACTGAGAGACGGTGAGTAGAGTTTCCGAAGAATAACAAACAAGAAAAGGAAGAAAGTGTAGGAAGAAAGAAATTATGGTAACATATAAAGTGTACTGCTGTTTTTTTTATGTGAAATGCGCTTAGATCGCGTAATCTCTTCCAAATGTCAACTTGGAAATCTAGTGGGAAAAATCCTTTCAGAAAATTAAGTTACGCTCACAATAAAATCCCTCTATATCTGCAAGTGCAATAGTTCTCTGTACTTAGCATGTTGCTACATCTCGGTAATATCACAAATCTAATAACATTGTATGAAGGGCAAAGAATAACATATGTAGGGATTATCTATTTATATCATTCTTAACTCGTAAGAAATTAGTTCCACTTTGTAAGTAACACTGTCCTTTGTGTATAATATATTACAGGAACTGATATCAAATACAGTATAAATTCATTTTGTAACAATGTCATGTTTGAATTAGTTATCATGATAACTGATGTCATTCAATAGCAAATGCATTAATCTTCCTCTTGTATTAACTTCTGTGAAAAAATAATAATATATAGCAGGCTTTTATGAATATTTAGTCGAACTGGCTGTAGGACCAAATATATACCATAATACCATTTATGTAACCAAACACATCACTCAAATCTTGGGGGATTTTGCAAGGGTAATACATGTATACTAAAGCTAAAAAATGATGGTGTAGATCGCATGCATGGAATATCATAGATGTGGAGGGCAGGTAAGCACTTGGTGGTAAATTGAATAAAAGGGTCTGAGGTATTACTTACAGGGACATTTGCCTAACGGGAATATAGCGGGGAGATAGCGGGAATATAGCGTGGGGTTAGCAGGGAGATAGCGGGGGAGATAGCGAGTAATTACCCCTCCTCCCACTGCTACGTAATGCTTGCCACTCACTTGGGGGAAAATAACGTTAACCCATTGACGATAATATGTGATTGTCGTATAACACTATACATAGACCCCAGGCTGAGTAATAAGCTCTAGTATTCTGGAGTTAAAATTCTGAATGGGTTAATATTAACCCATTAACGACAATATTATTGTGGTGTAACATGCATACTCCAATACTCCATAGACCCACCCCAGCCCAAGTATTCTGTAGATTAATTCTGAACGGGTTAATTATTACATATGGAAGACATTTTATTTGGATTATAACTTGTCCCCAGCCCAGAGTATTTTGGAGATCAATTCTGAACGTTGTGTGCATGACTGCATGCATACATAATCCTGCATGACATAATCACTCATTAACCAGATAAACAATTTCTACAGCAGAAACAGACTGTACAACAAATCTAGTCTTTTTAAAACTTGTAACATGCATAATTAAATATTTTGATTTCAAAATCTATTACATATTTTCAAGAAGTTCAATTGCCTTAATAAACACCAGATAACATATATAAAGGAAATAAGAAATGCTCTCAAATGCATTCACTTCCATCATAATCTCTTCACTTTTTCACCTCAGAAGTGATCGGGAAGACAAAGCAGCTTAAGTGTGTAGCCTTAAGGATTCTTCTTTCACACATTTAACGACGCAAGGACATCTCTATGATACATGTTTTTTAGGCTTGAAAATAATTATGATGGGATGAATTTGAAAGTCCAAGGAGAAGGAAATAAAACTGCTCCTGGACTCGGTAAAACAAAGTCCCTATAATAAGACGAAATCCCTACGGACAGACGTTTGATGTCGAGGATTGTAGACCCGCCAAAGGGCAGCTCACTCGGAAAAGTTTAGAACACTTTGACTCTAAAAGAACGTAAAGCCGTCATGATCCAACCACATGTCACAAATTCATGTTGAACCCAAAAGAAGATTCTATATTTAATTAGATTCTAGCGCATCTAGGGGCATTATTTCGTCCCCTGTATCAATTATGCAACCCCAGGTCTGCAAATTTAGAAAAGATAAAAAAGCATTACCTCATTGTTCTTTATGGAAGAGTAACAGCATCAAAGGAAAACTGGTTAAGGAGGAACAAATCCCATTTGAGAGTATATATAAAACCAATTATTTCCTCAGTGTGTAGCAGGTCCAGTTGGAATCACCGATCCACAGAGAAATGATATGAAAGTTATACTGAAAAATGCAGGTTTAAAGTTGATAGTGGTGCACGTCAGAGGAAACTACCGTCGTGTCTATATTTTTTGAAGCAAGACTTGTCACTCTATCCAAGTTGTCATGTCTATAGTTTTGTAGCAAAGTGTGTCACTCTATCCAAGTTGTCATGTCTATAGTTCTGTAGCAAAGTGTGTCACTTCATCCAAGTTGTCATGTCTGTAGTTTGGTAGCAAAGTGTGTCACTCTATCCAAGTTGTCATGTCTATAGTTTGGTAGCAAAGTGTGTCACTTCATTCAAGTTGACCCAAGCAACGACGATGGCAAAACGACAAGTTGCATCACTGCTTCGATGCGGGCAGACCCACCCAATCGTCCTACTCAGCACAACGATAATAAAAGAGCTGAGCCCGAGGAGGAACCGATGTCATGGCTGCAAATAAAGCCTCCTTTTGAAATCAGAAAATGGACAACAATGGCCACACAGACATCATCACTGCAGTCCCTGTTGCCCATGTGTGCGGCGGAGTGAGACACACAAGGACAATGTCCCACAATAAGGAGCCAAACATGACTCCCTTTCCCCTTCTTCCCCTCCCCAAACTCCTGACCAATGGGGGTGCCCGGTACAGCCAGCTCTGGTCACGCTTGTCCAATCACGGGCCCCGATGCATGCAGCCATGTGTGTCAAAAGCCCAGCCCCGCCACACCACATACTGACCCATGCCAGGATGTTTACTAGGAACATTAGTTAATGTGACCAGCTAAAGTGGAGCAGCCAAGTTGATTCCTGTCTGTCTGAAGTAGATCAAGGCTTGCCAGCATTACCCAGCAATAGTCACTGGCTTGACCAGAAGTAGATCACTCAAAAAAACATAACAATATATTATATGTATGCTCTCAATACACAAGCTATCATGTCTAATGTTGACTTTTCGATGGGACAGAAAAAAGTTTGCCCAGTAAATAGGTTTTGCAAGCTGATTAATCGCACACAATGAATGGATTATAATCTGCACTAACTCCCTGTTCTTATTTTGTCAACAGTTTTTTACATTACAAACAAAAAAGAAAACATGAGTTTGTGCTCTAGTTCTTTGGAATCTGATCTAGTTTAACTTAGTTCTTTTGGTTGCTGCATGTATTTGTATTCAAAGATATCAGAGTTAATTGAATAGTAGAAGATAAAACACCAAAATTATACTAAACATACACTGAGAAACAAAAAGATATTCTTTTGGTAATATACCAAATTAACTGATGCATTCTAATAATTTTTCATGGAATATTAATATTATCGGTGGTTGTTTGGAAAACATGTTTCTTTCTAATTATACATTTTAATAAAAATCTTTTAATATACCCATTGAACAGTAATTATAATGTTTATATGATTCCAACAAAGGCTACACATATGGATTCAAGAAGACTTTCAATATGCTTGAGGTTTTATAACTAGAAATAAAGCAACAATGCTAGATCATTAACATAACTATATGGCTGGAATAAAGTGGTTTACACTTAGTTCACGGTTTAAAATGCCCACAGTTTTATGGAGTGCTGCACGTTCATCTCACATTTCCAAAAATAAAGAAAGGAATTTCTGCCAAAGAAACTACTAAACGATACACATTTTGTCTTATGTTATGACTTTTTTTTTTTCAAACAGAGAGAAACAGACCAGATATATATATATTTAATTAAATTATTATTCATTGAATCGTTGTTTCCAAATTCACTTTCTTACATTCTTATGTGTGATCCATTTACTCTGTAAAGCAATAAAAGCTTTCAGTTTGACTTTTGACATTACAAGATGAAGTCAAGAGATTCTCTTTGCAAAATACTTATTTTGGGTGAGACAGTATGAAAAAAGCTTTCCTCGATGAAAACTATTTTTGGATACATTTTCGTTTAGGTTCTAATGAACAGTCTAAAGTGGCCACAGTGAACAGGTGACTTCTATAGACAGGTCTATAAAGAACATTGGTTTTCTCGGCAGGGGTTCTCTTTGGGTGGTCACGATTAATATAAGCAGGTTGGTTGCTATCGACAGGATAATCATTAAAAAACTTTGAAAAGAAGATTAAATAAGCAATGCATTTTAGATGAGTGTTATTTAATACACTTATCAATAGGATGCTAAAAGAAAGTTTACCATGTTTAAATTCATTACGAGGATTTAAATTCTTTGAGCAAAATAAATTGTTGTAAAGGTCTGGGAAGCATGGTGAGCTCTGCAATATTATTAAAGCATTCGTGATAAGATTGCTCGGAAAGCTTGCTGACATTTCTGTGCCACAACCATATCAACAAATAACTTGGCTGTCTTTTCGCACAAAAGGCCCCGCACCAGAAAAGAAACCCATCCGCTCCATAATATACCTGCCAAATTGGCATCACATCCGCGCTTGATGGCAATTTCAATAATGCAAGATGGTATGCACTGCGGGCAAGAAATAAGGGGGCTTGTGCTCATCTTATGCGGATCCCCTCTCAACAATCTAAATTCCGACACTGCCAGCAGAGGCTCGTCCAATAAACTCTACTTTGCGCTGATGCAGCTCGTGGCATGCATCCCCCTACTCCTATGATCTGCAGAATGCAAATCAAATTGGAATGGGATTTCTGATGTGTGTGCCAGTCGCCTCAATATGAGTCTGCGCCTTGTGGTAAATCTAAATCAGCACCACCATATATACATGCATGTGTATATTTGCTCGGCGGCGGAAAAGAAACAGTCATTGTCTAGATCTATGTACATGTATGTATTAATGTCTTAAAGATTCGATCAGGGATTTGCACAACAACAATCTGATAAAATATTAATAACAGGTTTGATTTATATAAATATAGCGGCGAATATGATACAATTACCACTAAGTGCTTTTTACACTATTATAATACCCCGAATCATATGTTACAAATTACAATGCCAGCCAGCAAAACATTGTGTGCACCATTACCACTCCCTGGGGAGTATTCCTTATAAGTAGTTCATATGCATCGATCATTCATTCACACAAAGGCTTTCACTTTCTTCCTGGTCCACATTTATACATCTGGGTAGAGAGCAGAAATAGTCCATTAACTGTCATGATGCATGAACAAAGGCGGTGGGCATACACTAGTTTTGAACTTACCAATTGGAAAGCGCATATGCTCTACCAATCTCGCCACTCGACATGAATAGATGATAACATGGATGACAATAACTCTCCTGTTTAGTCCCACAGTATATAAAACACATATTTTGGTCAAATATTAGCCAATTTCGCATGTCATTTTCAATTTCTCTCTTTACCAACACAATTTTTGTTTTAAAGGCTCAGTCTGTTCAATTTCGCAGGCAAATGTGGTTAATTTTCTTTTTGTAAAGTGACATTTTCTTTTTGTAGATTAAAACACAGAAGAAAATTGCCTTTTGGTCTAGAATTTCATTAAGAATAAACTATGTATCGGATGTATCCCTATAAACGTGACTTAGGTGAACAGAATGGGCCATCTTTTGTATTTACTGTTTTTTACTTGTGTTTCGGAAAATAAATAAATAAATAAATAAAATAAGTTGAGACAAATAATTTTGAATGTCTGCAAATCCGGGAGAGAACCTTTAAAAAGCTCCTTGGTGATGTACACGCCAGATATCGGAAATTGAAATGAAAGAGAAAGTGCATGCTAGTCCCATCAATATCCAATTCTTATGATGAATATGGCGCAGCATATAACCAAACAGTGATGCATCCCCGAACACGCAGGAACTAACAAGAATGCTCATTCTCTCTCCCTCTCCATCTGTCTTTTACTTTCTCTTCTCGTTTTCCCCTTGTTTACATGCTTTTCTCGGGATGTGATGTTCAATCTGTATATGATCGGGCATCAAATAAATCCCATACACATGCAATAGATTATATTACATGATTTTGTAGGGGTCTATATTATTTTGTTTAAAAAACATTAAATTGTATGGTTGAAAAATAAGGTTTGATCCACAATATTTTGTTTGCATTCTTTTATTTAAATTGTTATATTTATTGATTTTAATGAGTCATGTTATTGGGGGACTAGACAAGTGTTAAATATTTGTGTTAAATACACCTTTGCTGTTTCTGTTCTTCATTTACTGTTTTTATATCGTCAATATTATTGATATTATTGAATAAATAAACATATCCATTCCACATCATTCATGAATATGCAATCCTTTCATAAAATGTATATAAAAAATAAATAAACATATCCATTCCACATCATTCATGAATATGCAATCCTTTCATAAAATGTATATAAAAACATATATATTTCATTATTAGCTCTATGATACAGTAAATACAGGGTTTTACTTATTACAAGAGTCATATATCCAGACATAAATTGAGTTTGTTTATAAAGGGGCTATAGCTATTCTCCATTAGAAGGAATTATATGCATGCAGAAAGCCACTTTTACCAATGCAAGATAATTGTAATTAAAAACCTGCTGAAAACCAATAAATAATACAACAAGAATTTGTAATACTTTAACCCGCTCACTTCGAGATTCTGAAATCCCCATAGACTTTGTACATAGCCCACCCGGTTCCCGTAAGCAACGGGTTAATAACTAATACAATTTCTCTTCCAGAAATATACCTCCTATATACAATGAGTAAGGTATGATTGAAAGTAAATATTCTACAGCATAGGAAAATATACTGCAAAATGACAATAGTTGATAATGCAAATATTTAAAGAGAAAATGATTCCGACCAGGCACACATGATATACCTGCGGAATCGATATCTATGTTGACAAACATCGGATACCTTTATACTAAATTGAGCTACCGACCTTCAATGTGTTTGCACACCTGTGCGACTTATACTAGTGTGTCAAAGTCATGTTTATCACGGTATAGGATTATCTGGGGGGAAAAACATGTGCGATATTAATAATATAATGATTCATCTGTAACAATAGCATTAATTTTTTTAATATGCAGTACACAGTCATGTAGATTCTACAGTCAGTGACTGATCTTCCAGCGGACTGTGCCCAACAAAATCATTCTTCGACACTAGCACTTGCCCTATTGCCCGGGGCAAGTAAAAATTGGTAAATGGCCTAGTTTGGTTGCCCGATCAGGCAACTAAATTATTGATCTACTAACTATGAGAGAATAATGTCCACTATTTGGGGATACAGGATAACTTGATAAAACTGTCTTTCATGAATCTTATTAAAGTGAAACCTGTGTATAGTGACCACCTCGGGAAAACAAGAAAAGTGGCCATTGTAGACAAGTAACCTCAATGGACAGGTTCCATAGCATTGATTTTTTGCTTCAGGGGACACTTTTGGTGGCCACGGTAGACAGGTTTGCTAATATAGAAAAGTGGCTGCTAAGACAGGCTTGACTGTATATATAACGAAATTGGCAACAACAAAAAAGGTATAATAATATTAAAAGGAAACTAGATACTATATACAGGTATAGCCTCCTGTGTAACTGCTGATGTTTACCCCCAATGTTCCCACCTTACAAGGTAACGTCAAGCTTAGTATGGTTGCCCTTGTGAACTCAACACATATTGCTCTTTCACGATTGTGCAAATCTCTCTATTCAATAAATAGTGGACGTGTTGATATGGGTAATATTTGTGGCAGTTTTCACATATATATCGCAAAGCCCACCGTAGGTATACTGGTACGGGTATGGACAACTGCGGGTGGGTGTTTACCAGTTGTAGAAAGCCCACGGTGGGTATATTAGCACAGACCAAAAGTGGGATAGTTATTTTTTTGTGAACTCGACACACATTGCCCCTTTCATGATTGCGCAAATCCCTCCCTTCAATAAATAGTGGACGTGTTGATATGATTTGGGTCATATCGCGATATGTATGCATAGACCACTCTGATTGGTGCTGTATACAGAACAGTGCCGAGGCAATGGGCCAACGTAGACTATTTGTGGGTGTATATTTGGTAGAATGGGCAACCTGCGGCTGGTTTGCAAGGCCATCTCGTGGGGTGACCTTGAACTACTCACTTAATCACAAATTCATCGCAGCTTGCTTTATTCAGGTGGAATTGCTGGATTCGAATGCACGCAAATGCCTCCTACTAACATGGTTAAAATGCATTGTGTGTTTGACTGAATTGTATATATGTGTACATGTAAGAGTAAGAAAATACAGAAACGGACATTGAACACATGCTGTATTAACTGCCATTGTCTGGCAGCCACATTTACCGGAATTTGTATATGTAAACTATATCATAATAATAATAATAATAGATATTTATATAGCGCAAATTGCAAAAAGCCTCTAAGCGCTTACATACAAATTAACAAAACAAACATACAAAAAGAAAAATTAAGGCCTACTTTTCAGGTCTGCCTGCCTTAAAATAGCACTCTGAAATTTGTTTTATATTGTACGACATGACAAATTTTGTGGCTTTATCATGTTGTAGTGTCTTATTTTGGTACTTCAGAGGCTAAATGGCCTGATCGAGGCTCCCCGATCTTTTCTCACATACACGCAGTGGCGCAATACAAGACATATATATATCAGGGATGTCAGCAAGCTTTGAATTTGGTCTGAATTCTAGCTTTTGCCTTAAAACTGGCACACCGGATCTATGTATTTGATGAAAATGCTGATTAACGAGTCCCTCCATTCAAGCAGACCCCAGAAGGATTAAACACGCTACCACCTAAATACCGCCATTTTACAAATACATTGTGATGAAAAGAATTTTCCAATTAACGAGTCGCTCCATTTAGGCAGACCCAGGATAGTTATTAAGCACGCTCCCAAATATACATTATAATGAGATTTTACATAGGATAATACATTGTAAACGGAGTTCCAGTCGGCAGCGGGTTAATCTCCTGCGTGCAATCCACCACCTCTTTGCGCAACCCGCGATGTTGACTCGCAGTTGCAGGGTACTTGGGGACAAACTTCCCCGACTGATGGCTTTAACACATTTGTTCAATCAGAGATGACCGGCCAGAGCTGCACTGCACAGCACAGCACTGCGCCTGTATCTTCTTGGGAAGGAATGTCAAAAATTGCATGGCACATGTGCACAATATATGCTCCATCTCCTTTGTTCCGGTATCTCATTTTCATCCAATTCCCCCCCCCCCCCATACGTGAGTCAGCGGCCAAATAATTAGCGTCTTTTGTCTTTTTTGAGATGGAGAGGAACGCCGGACTGGTCGACCATAGGTCGACCATAGGCAGATCATTGTGTTGTCATACATCTGCAAACCATTGCTATACGTCAACATTACGTTTTCTTTTTCTTTCTGTCTATAACTACCTACACCAATCATATAAGTATCAACAATTCCACATACACACACAACCACACACACACACACACACACACACACACACACACAGATATATGCACACATACATACATACATACATACATATATAGGCCTACACACGTAAACTCACACACTAATGTATGCACTTTCTTATCAAATTGTATAATATGATATGAACATACAGACAATCATACTCGGATATTTCTATCTAGATACATTCATAATACACAGTGCAAGCAAACACAGCAAACACACGAATACTAAACATATCAATATTTGTATTCATAACTGCATTTATGCACAAGCGCAGCCACACAGACAGAAACAAAAAAATTGCACTTACTCACCACATTTTATTACCGGTAGTAATAAATGCTCCACAATGCACATGAAATAAAAACACACAACACATATATATTATAAACACAAACAGAACGCACTCTTCCACACTTTCATACAGGCAATAAATACGCTAATAAAAGGCACATTTATGGGGGACCGGGAGATGGGGGCCCATGCCCCAAATCATTGAACCCAAAAATACCCCCCCCCCCCGAATATTATTTCTATTTTGTATTATTAATTACATTTATTTAACAAACAATATATAGTAAATACAAATAAAACATAAATCACAGGATAATTGCAATTGATATAATATTATTGTTGGTAACAAAATGAATTGCCTCAAATCAGTATAAAGCCCATGCTACACCACCAAAACTTATTTATAAAGGAAATAACAATTCCTATTGGGATAGCTGGGGGGCCTAGGGGGCACCCTCTGTGGGGATTGTGGCCCCCTGTGGAGACAAAAATAAATAAGTTGCCCCCATCTTGTCCCCCTTTTACCACCCCCTGGCTCTACCACGGACAAATCCCGTGACAAAGCAAGGCAGTTGATCAATATTATTTTTTCACTCAATCAATGAAACATAAAAGGACCCTTTCATATTGCAAACAAAAAAGAGCTTGGATTCTTTACTGAATTTATGTATACAGCATATTTACATTACATGGTGTAGGCTATAACAGTTGCGAAGCATGGTCTTGCTGATTTGCGGAAGGTGAGGGGAGGGGGGGGGGCTACACTTTTTTGGGGGGGCATCATATACTTCTATATTTTTAGTCTTTTGTTTTATATTGGTTTTGTCAACTAATAGTAGAGGGAATAAGTGAATTGGTTTTGTCAACTTAGTAGAGGGAATAAGCCCTCACCCCCCTCCCCCCCTTTCCAACCATGTTGTTACATAGCTTCACTACTGATCTACAAAATGTTGAACTTACATGAACATATGGTATGCTTCTTATAAAAAAATATATATAAATTCATCTTCTATTGGTATATTTCCATGTGTTTTCTGCCAGCAAAATACAATATAAGGCCTGTTTGACAGAATGTGAAGTCTATGCAATATTATACAGAAATGCATATTTCTATACATATTGCTATGCACTGCATAACTTATTCATTTTGATGAAGATGTCATATATGTTATTGTTTACATTGTGAGAAACTAAAATGCAAGGTAACAACAAATTATTATAAATTATACTTTTTACTACCCAGCATTCAAGTAATGTCCCTCAGATTTTAGTTGACGAATGATCTTACAAAAATTCAACAACAAAAACATACATACTAGTTACTACGCTTTAAAAAAATCACATGCCTGCAGCCAATTTTTACGACACCACTGCCATGGTATTTATCTTTTATTTTTTCATCTTACATAAAGTTATAAAATGCAATCACCTATTATTGTACTAGTTCTGTAAAAAGATCACAAATTTACAAAATGCAACAAACTCTATACCTTTCAATTACATTGTTTGTTAATGATAGAAGTAGGGTCTATTTATATCATATGATGAAATACAACCCGTTTTCTGAGATGATTCAAAATAACACAAGATTGGGTCAGGATGCATTTTCAATAAATTATCATGTAAAGAAAAAAAACAGTTTCAAAACATTGACTCTGGGCAAGAGAAATATGTTTTATTATTAAACATCCCTCCATTTTTCTTTTTCTTTTCACTCAATGTATGTAGGTCAAGATGAAAAAAAAAGAATATATATATAACTCATTAGGAGATAAAAAGCTTTTTAACCTACTTATTATCTATAACAAAACCATCATGTTCCAGAGACAGCACTCGATTATGCAATACACGGACAGGGTTTTGTTTGGGTTGTTTGTTTGCATGTCAATAGTGCGTACTATTGTACGATCAATGGTGACAGACATGTGTGCTATCGTGACTTGCACAGATCGTTCTACCCTCATGTTATATGTCTGCACTCTGCACACCCAGCCCATTGTGTAACGGTATATATAATGTAGGTGATCTAATTAACAAGTGTCTCACTCATGAATGTAGATCACATACATTTACCACGTGACCTTAGGATCTATAAATCTTATCGAAAAGATGTGCCAAATTGAAAAGGCTAACTGTATCAAACAGGCCCACATTTGAAGCACTATGTTTACATGTAATTGTATCTATTGCACTTTTTTTTTCAATCACAAACGTCATTGATTTCTATTTAAAGGCTAAGAGGCATTTCTGTAATTTGTTTTGTTCATTCCTGCGAAATAAAGATCAAAGTTGTTATCCTGGCATATATCCAGGTACTTTCAAAGAAGAGTATATTTTCATCATTTGTCATTGACACGTACATGCATGTATATAATATAGTTACGTGCACAGTGGTAGCTGGATACAATTCATGACACTTCAAATGTATCTATATGCATATTTTATGCAAATAAATTCATTAAAATGCATTTACATATCATACAGGAGTTAGAAATGCATATAAACCAATCACAATAAGTAAGCCCCCCCCCCCAAAAAAAAATGTTTGTTTAAATTAATAATTTCTTAACCGAGTTATTTAAAGTAAATTTTTTTTGCAACAATATTGTTACAACTATTATGTATACTTTGTGTGCAAATCTGAGACATCCATCACTTCATGGCTGACTGAGCACAGATAAAATACAAAATGACCAAATGACCCCCCCCCCCCAAAAAAAAAGAAATTATAAAATCTAAGCAAGTGCAGTTGTGGTCGGGGAAACGTTTTACTGACTCAGATGGTATTAATTGCCGGTAAATACACTACCTTTTACTCAGGAGGTGTAAAGTATACTTGTCTCACTTTCAAACATGTTTTTATAGTGCAGCTACCTCTTTGCCCAAGATATTTGAACTTGAGACGCAAAACTCCCCAGACTGCCCTAGAAAGGGCAGTGGACTCTACCTCTATTCAAGGTGCAATGGAGATGTGGGTATAGCCCCTCGTGTGGGGAGACAGACGCATATAGAAATACCATAGAGACTACAATAACAGTTGGTTTGAATATCTCGACTTCCAGTGACTTCTGCAGAAACGTACAACATCTGAGAACTGTGAAGAGGTGGAGACAATGATAATCCCTTTCACATCGAGGCTCTAAATTTAGACAGTTTTAGAAGCCGCGTCAACCTGTTCGCAATCCTGTTTGCAATCCTTATATAGTTAATAGCCAGACAGCACACCATGCTCCTGTACTGTAGGCAATGGGTTAAAATCTCTTGTGTACATGTAAGTCTTTTTAGATTCTCAGATCTTTATTATCATGTCCAAATATGAACACGTTAGACCATCAATAAAGGCTTAGACTCAAATTTTAGACTAAAAGTTATAATGCTTCAGGGTTGTTTCATACGTTTGTAAAAATCATTCATGTTTTCAAGAATTGTTTTCCCCATACCTATATAATGTTAACATATTTACTTACCATAAGGTACCAACATTAACAAGAAAACAAGCTACATAATTGAGCAGCAGAAGAAAATATTACAATTGACAGAATTAACTCCTGTTTGGATAAGGCTAACTCTATTTGAAAAGTCCATCCATTATATCCATATGTATACTTTATTATCGAAAGGATGTTGTAGTTTTGTAAAATTAAGGCATTGCCTACAGGTACCTGGCTGACCACTGGTCAAGTTTATGGGAAGTAAAAATCCTAAGAGCAATTGGGTTAACCCATCATCGACAATTTGATTTTGGTATAACATGCATTTTCCATTGACCAACAAGCTTGAGTATATTCGGGGGACCAGTTCTCAACCGGTTAAGACTTGTTTGGTGTCAATCTACTTTCTACGACAAGAACAGGAGGGAAGTTCCAGTGTTTATTTCCTACCAATATGTTGCTTTTTGCGATAGTTAAACAAATCGTTAATAAGGTGAGAGTGAGAAAGGCGTTAGGTCGATTTTCTGCTAAATTGAGTTTTGCATACCATCTTACAGGTTGGAGCCTCCTCTATGTTATGAACTATTCATTATAAAAATATAAAAAGAGTTACAGTTGGTTTCTACATTGCTTTCAAAATCTAAACAAGGTTATCTCTGAAGTACAAAAAGTGACTTAAGGCCCATTTTCATCTCAACTGACGTGAAATATTAAGGGTAAGCCCATTCAATTTTGATTCACAACAAACATCATTAGCCTTGTACAGGTTTAAACTATATTACTATAGACATACTGTCTATAATGTTAATCTGATTCTACTCTATGCAAATGTTTTTCCTACAAATAAATGATTCGTTGCAACAACTGTAGTAAAAACAAATAAGGATAACCTTGTACAATTATGAATCATAATATACATAATTAGCCTCATAACAAGCAACTATACACATGTATGTAATGTTAATAAGATTCTGCTCTATGCAAATATTTTTTGCTACAAATATGCTGCTCTTGGCCATTGTAAAACTAATAAGGATATCCCTGTTGATTTTTTAACCATAACCTAAATAATCAGCGTCAGCCTCATAAAGGCTCCTACCTACATGTATGCATAATATTCATCCCAAAACTACTCTAGGCGAAAGTGTTTTTTCTTCAAATATGCTGATCTTTGCAGTACATAGTGAAACAAAATTAGGATAGCCCCATGGTAATATAAGCCTAATAAGTAATAAGTAAGCCTAATAAGAGCACACACTTACATAATGTTGATCTACAAAATGCAAATGTCTTTTATACCTAAAAGTATGCTGCCCTTCACGCTAAAAACAAAATAAATATATTCTCATTGAATTATATTGATTCATAATTAATACCTGAACTGTAAAACTGGGGTGACTTTGAATGTTGGGGTGACTTTGGAGAGAATGTTGTTTTATGTTCGCCACTTAACCTGCTGTACATGTAATGATTTGTTGGTCAATTGGTCAATTGTGTTCTTCATATGAGTATTAAACCTACAAGAACATTCAATTCATATTCAGAAAATGGTATATTAAAAGAAAAAGAGCAACTATGAAGCAAACTTTTCTATCATATTTTTGTGTATTAATTGTCCCACGTCAACCCAGTGTCCTGATAGTCACCCCGGCCAGCTTACGGCACCTACATAATTAGCCGCATTGCGAGAGTATGCACATGTATAATGTTAATCCGATCCCACTCAGGGCTTAAAAGTGCCCACTCATAATGAGTGTGTATTACTTCACGTCACCTCTCGTCCACGTCAGACGGTAACAAATGCATATTGATTGGAGACTAATTGATCTTGTCTGGACCATCGGAGCCTGTTCTGTTCTCCGTTAACCGTTAACCAGGAGCAGTTTGACGATCAGCTATAAATGCCTTTAATTACTGTTCCCATTGCAAAACTAAGACAATATTTATGCCGTTCATAATTACGCCTATTAGAAGTCTAATACAACGCATAGATTTGATTATTGTCCCCATTAGGGCACAATTTTCTTTGCTCATTTTCATTTATCATACTTTTTTTTTGGGGGGGGGGGGGGGGGGTCAGTTTTCCCAAATTTGAATTTACAACATTTATGCCTTTGACAATTCTCCCCAAAGAAAAACAATATTTTAAATGCATGTGAAAATGTTTTCTGACTAATAAACCAAGACAATATTTGTGACCAGAAAACAAAGACAATATTTATGACGTTAGTAACTGTCCCACAAGAAAACTATGCCAATATCTATGCCCTTGATAATTGTCTACTTGAAACCTTAGACAATATCTATGCTTTTGATAATTTTAACGACTTTGAAACTAACACAATCATTTATGCCTTTTATTATAATTGTGTCCTTGGGGGGGGGGGGGGGGGGCTTCACATAGAATCTAAGATGAACATAGCTCTAAGTTGGACTTAAAGGGATCTAGTAACTTTGTTGACATGTGCAAAAAGTGTTGAGGGGTTGATACAATGTATATTGTTGTTATCTGATATGTCTACTGGGTGTTACATGGCCGAGTAATGAGCAAAAATGCAAACTGATATTCACTAACTCATTGCACTCACTTTGTACACGGTTTTGACGATCCATTGGATAATTTAACGTCTGAACACTTCAATTGTAAATATCTTTTTAACGAAAGGGAAATTTGAAAAACCTTTTATTGTTAATATGAATACAACAAGGTATGAGGGAACTGCTAGAATTCCAATTGTATTTTGAGGATTTGGACAATGTTACTAAGTCCCTTTAAAAATCATGTAAAGCTGTTAGTTATGTAAAATTTAAGAAATAATTTTTAAAAACAATATATCATTGGATTACAAATTATCTTAAATATTTTCTATTATCAAGGAGACTTGAAGTTAATTTATTTTAATTTCTTGGAATATTTGCTTTTCAATTATGAATGTGTTTCGTTCCAAGGCTACATATGGCCTACCATAATTTAAAGTCCAATTTAGAATTTAAAGGGGACCACCAGGCAAAGAACAACACATAATTATATGTTTTGATACCGTTTTGTGATATATCAAATACATACCCAACATTTTGCAAAGGGTTGTGTAAATTCATAAACAAAGCAATACATTACCACCACTTACGGAACCACTATTATTTCCTGGTTCCGTATGGGCCAAACATTTGCGAGTGCGCCAATGCTATTCACGCATACTTTTGGAGACAATAGAATCCTGGACGCTTTGTTCGCTCGGGACAAAGTAGTCTTCGTACATGCAGACCCATGAACGCATGCTTTAGAATGGTGATGCATTTTCCAATTATATATTTCTTTTCTGGAAACATATTTGTGTGAACTTGTTGATGGAATGGACTACTATTTATGTTACCTATCATTTATAAGAATATTATGTTTGGGTGGTGGTACCCTTTAAGTTCAACTTAGGGTCTGTGTGTAGCACCCCCTGAAAATGTTGAGTTGTATTTGCATTTTTTTTTTACCCACATGGTGGACGTGCGATCAGAAAGCCCTTTATTAATTTTGCACAATGGGTTCATATACTAGTGAAGATATAGTTAATAAATATGTGGAAATAATTTTTAAGGCACTGCAAATATTTTGTAAATTTGTCTGTGATAAAGTTTCCGCTAGAAACGGAAGCTCAGCCGCCTTTTGACTCTAATTTACTACAACGATGGCTTGTTGTATACTTGGGTAGGCCGTTTCCAGCAGTTATTACCAGTTCTACAAATGAACCAGTTCAGGACTAGTTCCGTAATTATACTCGGGCTATGCAGTCGATTGAGAATGCATGTCAAACCCAAATCAAACAGTCTTGTTGAACGGGTTAAGTAAAAGGGTAAGTAATGAGAGTTGTAAAGTTTTGATTGAGTGCTTAGCCTTAGCGTTTGCCCCCGGCGAATATGTTATAATCATGAGCTGTTGCATTCCACGTCGATAGCATTCATGACACGTCTTGACATGGCGCGCCACGGCCAGCCACACTCTGTGACAGCTGAATTCTGGGATAGCCGTATTGCGGACAGGGGGGGGCTTGGCGCTTGCAGGGGGACGGAGAATTTCACCTCCTGTCAATCACGACACAAGCTGTTTACGTTATGGACATAAACATGGCAGGGGCGATTGCATGGCTGATGCCATCATGAGTTATATTTGGGATTACATTCAATTAGAATTAAAGGGATCTAGTAGTATAAATAATGGTCAGGATTTGCAAGACACTTTCAAATCGGCTCAAATTCAAAATATCGTTAGATTAAGGACGGTACATGATTATCGTTGAGATAGTAGCAATAATGTACACATGTCCATGTAATAAAAGTTTAAATACAGAAGACGAAAAAATAGACCCTGAAATTGGGTCATTTGGGTGCCATTTTCTAGACGGACATTCTGAATACATTATTTATTGTCCGGGTTGTAAGTTAATATGAATGACCCATTATTTATTACTAGTTCACCTGCAATGGTCGTCGACATACAACTCCAGTATTTTTTATTTGTTTTGTTTTTAACTTCTTCTTTTTTAAACAATACATAATCATAACTGTACATAACATTGTCAAGTATTTACAATAAATAGACTAGTTTTGAGTATAAAATATAGTACAAACAAAAATGAATTTCCAATTAAAGTAGTAGAAAACGCAGAAGACCACCATCATGAGCTGTAAGGTTGAAATCCATGGCGGCCTCATGGGGAGAATTAGCGACACAAATGCTCTTGTAAGATGTACGCATGACATTGATCAGATGAGTGCAGTGCAAGTGCAAGTGGGAGTGCATGAGATTCCAGTAATGATTTGTTGGGAATTTAATAGAAAAAATTACATTAATGACTTTAATAAGGATAAGAAGAAAAAAAGAGACAACATTAAGTCCTGAAAGAGCTGATAAGATCTGGAATGTTCTAGATCTTGACATATTAAAAAATGGTGTTATGGTCTCTCACAGGATTGATTATACTCTGTACTTTGAATTATTAGCGTCTTTTCGCTCGGCGACGGGACTATGGCTACAACGCTAATCTTAGCGGGGGGTCGCACTCAGAGCGAAAATTTCCCCGTAGCGGCCAAACCTAGGACGGTAGTTCGCCGAATTAACGTCGGGCGTAGAGTCGCTACGCGGGTACGTGATCAGCCAATCAGAGCGCTTGGACGGCGAGGTTCGCTGCCTCACGTGTTTCATGCACTGATTCGTACACACGCGCTGCATGCACAGTTTGTTGTGATTTGTACTGCCTATACCGTATGCTTATAGTACAACATGCATAATAAATGGAACGAGTGAAACTCCCGCGTATTCAGAATTGCGAAACTGCAAATAGATCGCGACGGTAGCCAGAGTACGGGGACGATCAAAGCTAATTTAAATCCCCCGTAGCCGCACTCCCGTCGCAGAGCGAAAAGACGCTATTTATTTACACTGATACTGTTATTTACACTTTATACAGCATATGTCAGGTGGGCCTTGTGATGATGTATTACTATGCTTGATTTGTATGCAGTACATAAATCCTGCTTCCAGGGTCGGGGTCTATAAATTACACATTTCTTACAAAATAATTACTTTAGATCATAAAGGTGCTTTTAAGGTCAGAAGAATATGAAATACAAGGAAACGATAAACCTAATAACAGAAGTCACTACACACTAGTAGAACTACCAGGCAATTACTATTCACTATTTTTCCTTGTCCTATCCGAACTATTCACCTTTATATATATACATGTACATGTATACACACCTCTACTACTTCCACTGTTGTACAGTTGTTGGGGGGGGGGGGGGGGGGGGGGGGCTACGGCGCCCCTTCCCCAAATTAAATTCAAATGTGTTACACAAGCATAATTGTATTTATATACTCATTTGTAATAAGAAGTGAACATTTTAAGTTTCCATCTTTATTACTCTAGATAAAAACTTACTTTAAAGGGGTAGTACAGTTTTGGTACGGCTGAGCTTTAGTAACTGAAACCTGCACAATAACATTACAAACTAATAGTTATAACTCCACCATGCTCTATAAAAGTTATAGAAAATTACAAACGACTATTGTAAAAAGCCTGTTATCATTAAAAAAAAGAGTCATTTAATCACAAAAGAGCGCTCTCTAAAAAAGCATTGGTTTCAACCATTTTTCATTCAAAATTATGCATTTTATGTTTTGTTGAAATAGAGAGATCATCAACAACTATTTAAAACCCTCTTTTGAAAAATTTTAAAAAAGTGTAAGCATTTTTTTAATTGTTTTAAAAATCATCAAATAAATTGGGCCCCAGATTTATTCCGATCGGATATATTTATTGATATTTCAGCCGTTTCTGAACCGATTTTGATCAAATAAAGTTTATTCTGCCATTAGAATTGTACGTTCTTTTAAATTTCACACTCGGTTCTTCAATATCTCACAAACAAATTATTTTGTGCAGCGCCCTCTATACCAAAACTGAACTACCCCTTTAACCCATTCAGGACTCGTACCGAAAATACTTTGGCTATGGTCTATGGAGAATACATGTTATAGCAAAATCAAAAAGTGCTAGGAATAACAATATTTTCCTTATGGCCCAGTTGGGCAAGTAAAATGAAGATATTTTACAATTCAGTTGGGCCAAAACTAAATCTGGTGCCCCCCCCCCCCAAGAATTTTAAAAAAACTATTTGTTTGTCTCTGCAGGCAAGTATTAAAGGGATCTAGTAACTTTGTTGTCATGTGCAAAAAGTGATAAGTGGTTGATACAATGTTTATTTGGTTGTTATCTGATATATATGTCAACTGAGTAATGTGTGCAAAATTCAAGTTGATTGGACGTTATCAGGCTGAGAAATGAGCAAAAATTCAAAGTGATATTCACTCACTCATTGCACCGACTTTGTACACGGTTACAACTATGCAGTGGATAGTTTAGCATCTGATTGTAAAATTATAAATATCTTTTTAACGAAATAGAAAATAGAAAATAGAAATTAAAATTCAAAAAAACCGAAACCTGTCCCATGCTTCTATTGTTAATACAAATACAACAAGGTATGTGGGAACCGCTAGAATTCCAATTGGATTTTGAGGATATGGACAATGTTACTAAATCCCTTTAATGAAAATAAATCCTGGTGAACCGATATCATTTTTAGTGACTGGGAGCCAGTTCTAAATTTTGTAAGCCCTGCTACATGTACTTGTACACAGCCTTTAAAGGGATACCCCCCCCCCCCCTCCCCTCCCCATTTCCAGCCAACTAGCTCTTGACTTTAGTACATAACATCTACCTGGCAATACCATCTGCGATAGAACAAGAGACCTGATGTACTGTACAACACATCAAGCAGGGAGGTCAGAGAGAGTTCAGGTTGTGAACATGACCCAGCTATTACTGGTGACCGCAATTCATCAAACTCTCAAGTGCAGGGTTCTTTTTATACAACCACCACCCCCCCACATTCCCATCCAATATTCACGAGCGACAATAATACAATACCTAATTTCCATACATTATTAAACACTATCTGACTATCGGAGGTTCTATCAGTTCGCTGACAATTTACGCTCACACTAAAAGGAGCATCCACGGCCACAGGGAATCTTTACAAAACAAATGATTACCTGTGCTTTTGACACCCAAAGAGGAAATTATGATGGCATTAATTAAGTTTAATTCAATTTATATAGGTCTCTTTCATGGGAAATAAAAGATTCAAGATAAGAAACATAATAAAGGGATATTCTTCAACTAATTAATGATTTCAATATTTGCCTCATTTCGTCAATGCAATTATGTACAATGCGAGATGTACAGATGTGTGATTTTGACGAGCGTGAGATTTTGTAGAATCTAAAGGCAGGGTGCTTGAACAAAAATATCTGAAAAGAAAATGTTCTACATCTAAATTATTAATTGCCGTCGTAGAAATTCATAAAAACATCATCTTTAAGTTCATAATGATAAGGGCTTAATAGACTAAACATGGATTTTGTCTAGCTCCCTTCTTTTTCTTCACCATTTGTATGGTAATATCAAAGGCAAGGACTTTTCCACACATATAATAGCAGACATTGGAACTGATAATGAGCAAACATATTGCCAAGTTGCACCTGCTGCATGTAGTTTTAACACATTTCCTCTTGTACCTTTCATTTCCCAAAGAGTTGATTCATCGCACTGTGTACCCGGGGCCGAGAGTAATGTGTTCATCTACGTAGTACATGCATACTGTGCAATTTATAAATCATGTTCCCGGGTTTCCGCTATGTTTTGTTAGAATTAGAAAAATAGCCAAGGTCAAATTTAAAGACAGAAAATGCAGTCAGATTCCCACAAAAATCCATGACGTACATGTATCCCCAGTTTTCACCAGAGAGACTTTTATCAACAGTCTATACATATTCCCCTTTCATCTTTAGCTGACATGTATTGTTCAATCACAATCGTTGTGATATATTGAACTGTAAAATATGGATGTGGTGATTCATAAATGACATGAATGAATAAGTAATGACAGGTCTACTTTTAGGACCATTTCGTTATAAATGGCAATTCCGAATTAATCATGGATTTCATCATGATCATGGTTTAGCTGAAATATCATGTTCACGGTGGAATAATGAATTCTTCCCACTGTTAAAAGAAACAAAATAACCGAAGTACAGAAAGAACAAAGACAATCCAGGGGGGGGGGGGAGAAAGAACATATAAAAGAACACAGAAAGAACTTAGAACAGAGAAGAAAGAGAATTACACAAAAAGAAAAGAGTAAAAGAAAAAACAGAGAAAGGAAGAGAATGATCAGAAAGAAAAGAGAAAGACCAAAAAATGAACAGTGAAGGATTAGAGAAAGAAGGACAATAATCCAAACAAGATAGAAAGAACAAAGAAAGAACAGAGAACAAATAGAGGAAGAAGTTGAATAGAGAGAGATGGAGAAGAAAAGAGAATGAACAGAGACAGAAATTTGATTGACAAGATGTAGAAGAGACAAAAGACAGATCAAAGAAGGAACAGAGAAAGAGCAGTGAAAAAACAGCGAAAGAATGTTGAAAGAACAGTGAAAGAATGCCAAACGAACAGCGAAATAAAAGAAACAGAACAGAAAAAGAAACCAAAAATGGACAAGAATATATATATCAAAGATTTGTGACTCTTATCCCCAAGACTCTCCCAAACCATCATCATCATCCCATTTCACTCTCACCCCAAGATTCTTTTAGCACCCATTCCACAGAGGCCAAGACTCAGGGAGGCCTGGCGAGGGAGGGGTTTGGGTTCCAGACAGAGAGATAAACAAAGTTGTCCTCAGCTCTCCCCAGGCCCACTCTCCCAGGCCATATCATATTCAAAGCTCCAGTCTGATGTAATGTTATGTAATCACCATCTACCGCCAAACAATGCAGCTAAACCATGTCTAGACTGTAGTGTACCATAGAACCTCCCTCTCCACCCCCCCTCACACACTGCTATTATGTAATAGGCAAGGTCTAACCAGAGAGGTCTAACTAAACAAGAGCCAGACTACTCATGTAGATCACCAGTTCTGATTGGATCTGTGCCAGACTCTGCATTGTTATAGTCTGGGCCAGGACAAGGAGATGACCTGAGGCATGATTGAATGGGGCCAGGGGAGCAATGGGATGTTGTCCGGTGATAACAAAAGGTCATTAAGTACATTTTTGCTAAATTGAGTTACGTTACCCACACCATCTTGTAGTGTAGGTGGATGCCTCCACTATGAGATGCAGAATTTTCAGATAATAATCATGTCTTATTTGGAAAATATTCATCAAATACAAAATAGGGCTATGGTATTTACACATGTACATGTATTATTGCTTTCATTTAAAGTTTTAAACTATATAGACAAAATTATCTCTGTCAAAGTACCAAAAGGGACTGTAGCGCCTTTCTCTTTCTCAACCCACAATATATTGATTGTGAAATCCAGAGACTTTCTCCCAGTGGGAGGGCAGCTGGCGCAGCCTTTCTTCAAGTCAGACTCGTAATCTTATTGATTTGATAGTGGAAATATACCATTGTACAGTGCAAACAGGAAAAGCGTTACTCAATGTCATACATTTATTTTCAGAATAAGAGGAGAGGACCTCAAACAAAAAAGAAACTTAAAATAAAAATTTGTAGCATATCTTTCTAAATATACAAAATGTTCTATTTATTCTCCAATATTTGTGAGCGTTAATTTACATGCAGATTGTTACAAATGTCACCATGAATTACAAAAAGCGTGATTAAACAGCCTGGATACACAGCTAGGCATTTCATTACTCACAAATTAATACTTTTGCCCAGATCTCCTGTATAGCATAACAGGCACTTGTGTAATTGCGTTAGGTAAAATATGAAAACAAATCATGTATAGACCTACATTATTATTCAGGATTCTGCGACCTACAAAGCTTGCCTTTCATCAATAAGATCAGATTTATTTGCAGATGTCTCTGTTTTCTTTTTCAGGTTCATACCTATGAAATTGTTTTCAAAAATTGCACAAAAAAAACTGACGTAGATGTCTGAAAAATCAAATATAACCTCTAAATGCATCAAAACCATTTGATAAATTACTTTTACTTTAATAATGAATAAATTCAATGCAACAAAATGCTGAAATTTTCGCTTATTGTTACTTAAAAGTGCATAATTACTGTCACTTCTAGTCATATATTGCCTCATGGGTAACACTAAGATGGAAATAATCAATGTTTTTAAAACCACAATCAACTGCTTTGACTGACCACTGGAGGCTGTCATGTTTTCCAACTGTACCATATGAAACGTTGTCTGAGCACAACTGAGCATGCACTTACGAAAGCGGATTATGTAACCAAGAGCAGGCTGTTGTTGAATCTGCTGCAATGTCAGTGGTTACGTAACCCGCTTTTGTTAGTATGACATATGACATATGACGTATGACATTCATGCAGTACCGGTTGGAAAACATGGCAGCTTCCAATGTTTAGTCAAAACAGATGATAGTGGTTTCAAAACATTGATTATTTCCATTATTAGAGGTACCCAAAGGGCAGTGACAGGAATTATGCACA
Organism: Echinarachnius parma; assembly: GCA_037951105.1. Classification (NCBI taxonomy): domain Eukaryota; kingdom Metazoa; phylum Echinodermata; class Echinoidea; order Clypeasteroida; family Echinarachniidae; genus Echinarachnius; species Echinarachnius parma. Next base: position 199,176 of record JBAMJV010002086.1, read on the forward strand.
TTTAAAGTAAAATTATTATATTCAGAGGGAACCAAAACCCCAAAATAATATTCTAAATAAATGAAAGGTAATAGTTTTAGGAGTCGATTCCACCAAAAAGTTTACAAAAATAGGTTTTCAGAAAAAATTATATAATTTGAAAACTCATCACCATACTAAAGTATGTGTTCCTGGGTCTGCAGAAGAAAACTAGATTATTTTCTAGGACGTACGTGTCTTTTGTGTTTTTAGTATCTCGAAACGTATGTGTGTATAGAATTAGCGCACTCGCAAATGTTTGGCACTTAAAGGGACTAAGTAACGTTGTCCAAATCCTCAAAATACAATTGGAATTCTAGCAGTTCCCTCATACCTTGTTGTATTCGTATTAACAATAAAATCATGGGACAGGTTTCGGTTTTTCAAATTTCCCTTTCGTTAAAAAGATATTTACGATTGAAGTGTTCAGATGTTGAATAATCCAACCGATCGCGAAAACCGTGTACAAAGTGAGTGCAATGAGTTTGTGAACATCACTTTGCATTTTTGCTCATTACTCGGCCATATAACGTCCATTTGACTTGAAATTCTCACACAATACCCTGTGGACATATCAGATAACAACAATATACATTGTATCAACCATTCATCACTTTTTGCACATGTCAACAAAGTTACTAGATCCCTTTAATGAACCAAAAGCCCTGTTGGTTCCATAAGTTTGGGTGATTAATTGCATTGTTTATGAATTACACAACCCTTCACAGAGTATTGGACATCTATTTAATATCAAACAAAAGTACCAAAGCGTATAAGCCTGTGTGGATTTTTGCAAACTAACTCCCTTTGAATCACTTTTTAGTGAAAACAAAAATCAAAATCAAAATAGGTTTATCTATGTTAAATTCTGCAATTTAAGCTCATAATAGCAAGACATGTTTCATTTTTGACAGAAAAAAATCACTCCAATGAACCCAAACTAGACAGCTACTACTGCGTGTCATCTATTGGGTTCCACCTGCACACAGTGCCATCATACCGTGGCCTTTAATAACAAAAGTACATTGATGACTCGCGGAGCAACAATCATCTCATTAGAATTAGCAGCATTTTCACATGATATTAACACATCTCTGCAGTATAATAGCAGTGGTTGATTGACAGGGGAGAGGGACCCAATCTATCTCTGCCCGTTTGGCAGCGCTTATTAATGAGTGATTAGGCCGGGGCGCAGCGCTGGGCTAAACCCATGCAATCGTAACCTTGCGTGTCAGGTGGCACACACACTTTAGACGAGGATGCTCCCACCTGCATGGCGGATTCACATTGTAATCCTTTTATTGGCACTCGGCTCAAAGCCAAGTTGACACCGCTGATGTTACCATGGCATTGTTTAGATACAGATTGGCTTATTTCAATATCGGTGGGGCATCGGTGGGGTTAGAACAACCATAACGGCCGAGGGTGTGTAGGCAGGCACTAAGGCAAGCCACGGCATGCACAAAATGAAAGCACATACAATCAGAATCGCACGCACTGTGGGACATGATTTGCATAATCATGATCCCATGCTTGCATCCCTGTTAAATGATATAAATAATATTTATTGTGGGCATCCATGGACAAAACAAATATTTGCACACATATTTTTTGTGGGGGACTATATCGCGATATTGCATTTTTTATTAGCTTTTGTGTAGAAATGTATACAAGAGTGTGAGCTAGCATTAACTTTGAGTAAACATCAAACCTAACTGTTCACATGCGGTGTAAAATACCATCTGCTTAATTAAGAGAATAGCATTAATTACATGTACTTCCGTCGTTTATTCCTGAATGCTTGCCTGATCCATTGCGTCACTGGCTCACTTTCCGAAAAACAAGTGTTTTGTGTCTTTCAACAGATAAAATTAACTCCCCCCTCCTTGGCTGGCCTCCCTTCAAGGCAAGGTGAAGTTGAACCGCATTCCTAGACAAGTCACATCCGCTCTTACATAATATGCTGCTGGTTGAGAGCGAGAAGGGCATTAAGTTGATTTTTTGGCAAAACTGCATCCTGCGATCTTGTAGATCGATCGGAGTCATCTCTATTTGATGGCAAATGTTCAAATGATAATTATTTCTAATTGTGGGAATATTTATATAATAAAAGTATTCCACTTGGTTTCTACAGGGCTTCTAAACTTAAAACATGATTATCTCGGAAGTAGGTAATGCGACTTAGCGCCCTTTTCTTTCTTAACGGACAATATATGTCTAGAATGTTATCAAGGTGCCATTGTTTATAACTTGCCAATGTGTTATTACGTGTATTTATTTCCTAACTTGCTTGTACCACTAACTCAGCCATAATAAGCACCAGAGCCTATATTCATGAAAGCCTGATAGCTTTATACTTTACTAAGTCTATTTTGGATGATGTAGCTAAGAATTATACGCAATATGTTTTAGTGGCTAACAAAGGTTAACTTAGTGGGTAACTTAGGCTTACCCAGTTGACACTAGTTGGGGACTAGGAAAACTGTTTGTTGCTAATAAACTGCACATCAAAAATACACATAGCAAGGAACTAAGCTAGCAGGGTTTCATGAATATGGGCCCTGATGGATTGGTAAAATCTCATCAGAGATTATATGTTTTGTATCATCATACATTTTACTTCTTTGTAGATTTAGAAATTATAAAATAAAACATCTAAAATATGATTACGTTCAATAGGTTACCCTGCGGTAATTCAGCACTATGATTGTAGGCAATGTTCTGATATATCGGTTAAAAACATGAAAACTACATTTAATAATGTTTAATAAAATCAATGTTGGAAATATTCTTTCGCGAGAATTCTAATTTCGTATTATTACTTATTTGCCCATGGTCGGGCAAAAAACAAACGAACAAAAATATCCTTGAAATCATCAGCGTAAGGAACTTTAAATGTTTAAAAGAATAATAAAAGAGATATCAGCCGAAGAGTCCAATAAACCCCTTACCTACAAGATTCTGCATTTTCCAAAGAAATATGCAGACATTTGACCAGGTACCTGTATTGACTGGGTTAAGAAGTTGACAAGAAGAGACCCCCCAAATCTATAATAAAAACATAAAAAGTTTGTGTCATCAATTAAGAATCTGTCGTAAGGCTTCATAACAATTTGTCAAATTGCTGAGGCCAGAGAAAACACCCAAGGAGGGAGGCTCAGAGTCAGAGCGATGTAGACCCAGAACTGGTAAATAGAGCCCCCCAAATTCATACGAGAGCCCCCACAAATTCTCATCAAGTTCAATGCAAAAACACACTTCAAAGTGCCATTTCATCGCAGACAGGCTTGAAAAGTAGCACACGAAAATAAAATGTTTGCTTTTTTCCCTGCCTGAGGCTTGTAAATACTATGACAGGAGGGTGAAGTAAGTCGCTAGAATAGGGGTAGGGATGGGGTTCATGACAGGCACTTTTAAAGGGACTTAGTAACATTGTCCAAATCCTCAAAATACAATTGGAATTCTAGCGGTTCCCTCATACCTTGTTGTATTCGTATTAACAATAAAATCATGGGACAGGTTTCGGTTTTTCAAATTTCCCTTTCGTTTAAAAAGATATTTACGATTGAAGTGTTCAGATGTTAAATAATCCAACGTATCGCGAAAACCGTGTACAAAGTGAGTGCAATGAGTTTGTGAATATCACTTTGCATTTTTGCTCATAACTCGGCCATATAACGTCCATTTGACTTGAAATTCTCACACAATACCCTGTGGACATATCAGATAACAACAATATACATTGTATCAACCACTTATCGCTTTTTGCACATGTCAACAAAGTTACTACATGTAGATCCCTTTAAATGTGTCAAGGTACATCGAGTGAATTAACATCCCTACAGTAGATGTGAGTGACCACTCAAATTAAGTTTGGACAATAATTTTTCTTTCCCTTTAACATCAAACTCACGCCGCACATGGCTTGAGACTTTGAGGTTTTCAACACATCCTTGATAGGATGTTAATTTTTCAGATTGAAAGTGCACAGAATTTAGTTTGGGTACAAATATATCAACCAGATATATATATTGCCTGTCTTAGAATTTATTAACTAAACAAAAATATTCAATTCAATTGCTATGGTGTTTTTTTTGCAAACACATCGGATAAAAGCATCTCAACGTGGCTGATACAATTCAATGAAAACAAAAAAAATCTGTATAATATTTGAAGACAAAAACAAAATACTCCATTGGGCATTTGATCTACTTTGGACAACAATGATAATACGAACTAAAGCAAGAGAGATTTTATATGATACATCACCTAATCCTCTTTAATCCCTGAATCCTCTTCTTTTTCTTCTTTTACTTATTTTTTCAAACATTTTGAAACCTCTTTGCTGCTTGATATGGATTAAAGTCTCTATATATGCGTCAATACTTTCTTTTTTATGTATGTAAAAACATGTTATTTTATGGCTTCCCAAAATAATGATGGTACAGGCCAGAACGCCCCCAAGTAAAGGACAAAATGATATTCTTTCATAGAATTGGAACTGGACATAAATCGTTTCCTCAATTACGCCAGTGAACTTCATGGTCAGAACTAATCACGGAGCCTTTGTCCACCCATTATGAAATCTGTAACACCTCAGATTCACCAAAAGCACACATGTCGCCTATCGCAGTGCGACACTCGATTGGCATTGTTCATTTCCACCATGGCTAAACAAACATCCTAATTTATCAGAGATTATCAATAACTTTACAAAAAATGGTACAGTATGTTTAGCCAGACAATTTTACAATCATTCGAAATGCAAAGTATTTGCATTGGTGATTGAAAATAATCCTTCTACTTGGATTCGGACCATCATTTGTACAAGATAGCTAGACTTTCTTTCAATTTGGGGTCAATCCCAAATATACCACACAGTGCCCCAACTCTGTATTAAAATACTGTAAACATATTGCACACACAAGTACGCAATACACAGAGAATTAAATTCATTTCCAATCTTGCGAGCAGCGCACGAAAACAAGATACATCTAGGCAATTGCATATGAGCGAGTAATATTATTCATTTGATTTCATTTCATCCATGACAGGAGAAACAAAAATGGATGTCTACAACATGAATCAAAACTGAAAATTTCATTCCCCTTCAAACTGTTCCGATGCACAGCATGCGGAAGAGCTTTATACTCTCCATCCCAATCTGCTTCTATTTCGCTACACGTCACGGAGACAGCGCAGCCACGCAAATGGACCCATAATTCATCGCAAATAGATTTTTCGGCATCCCACAGATTTGCTACAAACAGAGAGTTAAAGGTAGTGTGGAGTACACGGTACATGTACTTGTAGTAGAATTCATTTGAGACAGAATATTATGAACAGAACCCAATATATTTATGGATATATAATCATTTCAGAAATTGGATGAAATTCAAAACAGGCACAAAGTAAACATTTAAGTGCAAACAGTGAGAAACTTGAGCATTTGCATTTTCTTTCTTTTTGGGGGGTGAGTCTTTTCCTTAGTTTTGAATCTATGTGAAAGAACATTCATTAATGATTTCTAAATGAGAATGATTCACATCCAAATGCTTGAATATTTGTGAAATAAAATATTAAAACAATAATGCGAACAGAACAAAAACATGGGCGAACATTTTTCAAATCAGCAGGTGGAAAGAAGTACACATAGATGTGTATGTATGTATGTATGTATGTGTGAATATATGTATGTATATATGTATACAGTATGTACATGTATGTATGTATACAGTTTGTTTGTATGATTGTACAAGTGTATATTTATGTACATGTATGTATGGGGAAGTTTTAAACTTTTATATTTGTAAAAATTGAGGTCGGGTAATTCTAATATTAAAAATACCAATAATTTCACATATGCCACAATATTTCTGCCAGGAAACCTTCGGCATATGTTGCACATAATATGTTTCCAGCCAGGTACACTGGAAATAGAGAAATGACATTGAGCGAGAAACATGAGAAGCACCAATACTAAAGATTATTTTTAAAGAGCCTGTCAGGCCTCTGCCAACTCCCTATAAAACAAATCTCAAAATTTACACTGTACGTAGCTAGATTAGGGGACACAAGTATTCTGTGTGAAATTTGTTCATGTTTTTCTTACAAAGTGAAAAATCAACCCTCTATTTTTAACAGAGCCAATGCCCTGAATATAGAAATTGTTTTATAGAAACCTTATACTTAGCACTATAAAATGCAATCTATTGTTATTTTTTCCCCCCCACATTTGGATACGCTCTGTGCGTTGAGGGTCTATCTCCACGTTCACTGACATGCCAAATGTGCAGATTGGCTCAGATGTTTAATTTACAAACTAGCATCAATATGATTGTGCAGGCAACCACTTTCCAAGTAAAAAGTCCTCTTCAACCTCCACGCTAAATACTGAAACACATGCGTAATAAAAAAAAAAATCAGAATTTCTTTTTTTTGCAGTCAAACCAATACAAATCATATTTAGTGTGGCACATACAGGGGGTTCATATTTTGTCAAGGAAAGAATATGGCATACAAAACGGTGACAAAAGCTTTAAATGGCGGTACAGAATTCTATACATTTTATTAAGGGGTACACCTGTTAAGGGGGTAAGATTTGACCAAAGATTTCTTACGTTTCTTAAAGAAATTCTTACGACTTAATCGAGTGCACCTGTTGAAAGAGGCAATTATGTAGCCAGCAATAGCCCATCAAGTTATTCAAGCGGAGATTAATGTATTGCTTTGGTACAAACCTTGAATTTACGGAGTTGGGCCATCCCTCTATGTTTGTAGTTGGGGCAGGTGGAGTGTTCGGTGCCAGTCTTGCCCTGAAGGAGTTGAGAGAAAAATAAGAGAAATACATGAAAATATGATATTAATTAACAATCAAAAGTTGGCCCATACATATTTATTTGACTAATTACTGTTTATTATAAATACATTGACAGTTAATGTAACATTCATGAATGAACATAAATGAAATATAACTACCATATATTAATTTATGATGCAAAAATTTTGCTGAAAACTGCTTATCTACTATAATAATGCCTGTGTAATAAAATGAGAGTCAATATGAGGCCTAAATTTGTTATCCTAGCAGAATCTTCTTCAGAGGCTCATGTAGCGCAAATCGTATATAAATTAACTCCGACATTATATACATGTCGTATTTATATTCCAGACACAGTCAGGATTGGCAGATTGCGAGCTCACTCTTGATTCTGTGCACGGGCGTAGACATGTCATTGATACCCATTCAACTGGGGGGGATGATCTATTCATTCATCCCCCCCTGATGAATAGGTATTACATAAGTCGCTACGCCCGTGATTCTGTGGGTGGTGGTGGTGCCTCATTCAAAAGAAGAAGATTGTACAGAGTTGAAATGGTCTCAGAAATTGCTTAATATCATCAAATCAAATAATGATAATCTCAGTAACAAAGAGAACATTTGAAAAAACCAAAGCTGGTTCTATTTATTTCTATTTATAGTACTTAGAGGAAAGTAACCAGGCACTAGAGATGCAAAAGAGAGTGGTCGCCGGATTCAGGCAAAGTTACTAAATCCCTTTAAAATTGCCTTCTGAACGACGGTGAAACAAAAATCAATGGATTAAGGGTCCTGAGTGGATAGTAATAATAATGCATTAATAAAGTAATTTTTTTTCTATATCATTGATTGTTAAATGCCCCTATACATAAAAAGTATAACCCTGGCTCTGAGCCCAGCTGCCATGATTAGGCATACATCGGAATTCTCAAGAAAATAATTCCCGCCAGGTACCCATTTATAAGCACCTGGATTGAGATCAGCGATTGATGTGAATTAAAAATTAATGTCTTGCTGGTGAACATGAATGCTGGAGCATCAAACGTTATTGAGCAAGAGACATCACAAATGGAAGCTCATAGTACCCGCCCGTTCGATTGTGCCTCGATGTTAGTTTTTCTTGTTTTATGTGTTGATAATCAGTGATGTAAAGACTTGAGACTGCTTTTGATGGTCTTGTGACCCGGACCTGGCGCCGTGTCACAATGTAAGATTTAAGATAAGATAAATTAACAATTCTATTGCAAAGCCATATAAATATATACTTTACTGTAAGATTATAAAAAAATCAATTAAAAAACAAAAGAAATAACAAATTCATAATGTAAACAAGCAAAGTTATGAGAAGGCGTGTTCCCTTTAATGCAGATAGTCGGTCTCATGAGCATTCTGATTTCTTGGGACTTTTGATAACCAGTCTGGCACTGGTTATTAAAATGCAAAATTGCAACCTTCCTTTATATTCAAATATCTCAACATTTGAAAGAAAATAATATGTAGATAAAATGAAGATTTTTTTAAGCCATCAATGAAATTAAATACATGTATATCAATAATCATCAAAATTAAATTTGCAAATATAATAATAATTAATAAGTCATGAGACTACCTAATTCAAGAATTATTGTGAATAACAGTAGATTAAGGTTAAAAAACCCACTGTATTTATGTCAGGTAATTATTGTGTTATTGCCTTTCTACCACATATATAAATGTGCATATAAATAATCACCCCTCCCCCCCAAAAAAAAATTTTTTTTAAAAAAAATAAATAGTCAGCAATGCAAGAAGGCAACATTAATTGGCCATACACTGGGGCCAGTCAGCAATGCGAGAGGGCAACATTAATTGGCCATACAATAGGGCCAGTCAGCAATGCAAGAAGGCAACATTAATTGGCCATACACTTTGGCCAGTCAGCAATGCAAGAATGCAACATTAATTGGCCATACACTAGGGCCAGGCAGCAATGCAAGAAGGCAACATTAATTGGCCATACACTAGGGCCAGTGAGAAGGCGACATTAATTAGCCATACACTAGGACCATGCAGTCAGCAATGCAAGGCGGCAACATTTATTGGCCATACACAAGGGCCAGTCAGAAAGGCGACTTGGCCGCATCCATCGGCCGACACTTGGACAAGTCAGGGTAATCCAAATGGGCTGGGCCGGACGCATACATACAATCTGCTAATCCAGCTCTGGGAATCAATTGCGTCTGCCATTAAACTGCATTTCATTTGGAGGGAGAATGCACTCAGCTGGAATGCTATGCATACCACTTCTTAATAAATTGAATAACCCAGATATCAAGCGTTAAATATAGTGTCATCGATTTGCCGAACGACCGTTGAGAGCCCTTAGGTGCCATGCGCGTATATATAAGCATCATTTTGGTAAATGTATGCTTTGCAGATCACGGATACTGTAAATCAGAAAAATAATGTAGCTCTTAAAGGTTCTCAATCAGAAACGTCACAATTCAAAGATAATTTAACCAAGTGACTATGCGAGCCTCATCTACTTATCTAAATTATAATTTTTATTTTTTGCTGGAACCCATAAACATTCATTCAGAACTACATGTATATATACTGAAAAATTGCACATTTTGTTAATGTTCTGAATGGATAATGATAATACAATTAATGATTATATAGCTTATATTTATAAAGCCCATTTTATAAATGTTTAAAGTACCATTTCACTTTTATATTAAAACTGAAATTGAATGTGCAAATATATGAAGGGTTCATATAGAAAAATTGATTAAGCCATCCAGAGAATTATTTAGATAACGCTTTTATCATATAATACAACATATTGTTTTTTTAACCCATTAACCCAAGCCCGAGTATTTTCGGGACCAATAAACGGGTTAATAATACATCACTGATTATATATCAAATTATTCTTATTATCGTCATTGTGTTTCCACAAGTTTAATTCCTAATTATCTTACCATTGGTAAAAATGTCTTTATCGTTTTTTTCACATACTGTACTGTTCAAATGATATAAACCCTCCATGTGCAGGCAAATGCCTTGGGGACAAAATCAATCCTGTCTTTCCGTCATAGATTCATTTGGCATGAATACATTCGTGAGTGAAGTGAAGGGGGCACTCAGAAACACAAGTTGAAGAGATATTTTTCTTTTCCATGCTAATGGGCACTCATTTATACAGAATAAATGGACAACGGCTTGGATATTTTTTGTTTTGTTTAACTTTTCATACGTTTAAAGGATATGTCAGGGTTTTGAACAGAAGACACAATAAAATTGTCTTACAATATTGCTGAAGCCGGATTAGTGTGCATAATTATTCTTGAAGTAATTTCACAACAAAAGGCCAGGTACTTTTCTTCCACAACCCCCTTTTTCATAAACAATTGAAAACTTTCCACTTGTCAAAAACAATTCAACTCCCCTTTTCAAAGACTGTTGAACATATATCTCTGTCAATGATCCTGTTGAAATTATTTCAATTTGCAGAACAACTTTTACAAAATTCTTAAAATAGTAAAATCTTGTGGTTAACAAAAAGACACAATGCACGCAAAGATGTGTATACTTGGTGAAGAAGTACGCTGGAGGCGCACTAAACACATTTGACATGGGCGCCCATGTCAAACAATCACTATGCTAATGTAAAAATATGCAGGCAACCATCGGTGAACCACACTCGTAATTAAAGGTACTTTTACATAGTATTCAAACAAAAGAAGAAACACTAACAAAACATTTCTCAGAAAGAGCTTACATGTACATTCACCTTTCGCAAGCCAAAATTCAAAAGTTGCGTGCTTAGCGTCTTATATAAAAGAAAATACCATTTAACCTGTTCCCTCGAGATTATGAAAACCCCATAGACTTTGTACTCAACACACCCGGTTCCCGTAGTCAAGGGGTTAAGAGCAAGGGTGATAAAAATTAAGACTTGAAAATATCTTTTAGTGGAATTATCCCCTTGATTGCATTTAGTGTTTGTACCTAGACCAAATATTAAAAAAAAATTGGCTACGCACTATCAAATTGATTCAATCAGATTTTCTTATAAATATGTAACCGGTTGATTTTTCTTTTAACTTGGTAAAAGTGTTATTAAGGACAATGAAATCCAGACAAATTGTTGTATGCACTAGAAGACACTAACTACCATGAATAGTCTCTGAAAATTTGAGCACAATCGGTCAAGAAATAAGAAATCTATGGCTCTTTGAAAAGAGCCATGTATTTCTTTGAGTGACTCAAATTGGCAACGCACTCTGGCAAAGTTGTGGACAACTCCCCATACATTTTGTACACAAAATTTCAGTTTTGTTCAATTTGCTAAAAATTTATGTTTACCCTTCGTTCGAGTTCAACATATGTTTTGTAGAATGCTTTTATACATAACATATCATGAGTTGGGGGAATGGAAAAATGTGACTATGAAGAAAACTGTAAAAATGGGAACATTTGTGTACAAAACATATGGGGAGTTGTCCACACACTTATCTGAGTGCGTTGCCAATTTGAGTTCCCCATATGAATAAATGGACATCCTTAAAGAGCCGTAGTTTTCTTGTTTCTTACCCGATTATGCTCTAACTTTCAGAGATTATTCTTCTTAATCTCTTCGAGACTATGAAAGCAACATTTTGCTTGGGTTTCATTGACATAGATTCAGACGAAAGGGAAAGTTGAAAACCAAAACCCGTTCCATGCTTCTGTAATACAGATACAACACAGTATGCGAGAACGACTAGATTTCTAATGAAGTATTGTGGATTCGGACAATGTTACTAGATCCCTTTAAGAGCCATTACTTGTCATGAGAATTTCCCCTCTGATTCAGATGACAATCAAACAGTGATGACCTACTTTTAAGATGAACACCTCCCCCCCCCCCCCAAAAAAAAAAATGTAATAATAATAATAATAATAAATATAATAACAATACAAAATTGCTGGTAGATACATTTGCAATAAATTGATTCCCATAAAAGTTTCTAGCATGTTTTAATTGTAAAATATAATAGCCCGCACATTTACGAACAAGTATATATTGTAAGTGTTTATAAAAATGCTACGTGCTGCACAGACATTCAGATATTGTGTACATACATTCTTTCTTGAAATGTTTTGAACATTGATGTTAACATCTTTAAATAACCCATTGATTGAAGGATATTTGATGTTTGTGCAACATGCATTCTCTACAGATCCAAGCCCAAAGTGTTTTTGGTTCCAGTTTTTAATGGGTTCATACAAAATGACCAATTTTCTTCAAAGATATAGACGAAACCTTTCAGTGACAAAAATAATTAAAGGCTTATACATCTCTCAGTCTATAAATGGAAACAATCTTGTAGGTCTGAACCTCCTCTATGACTATGTGATACCAATTTTCAAAAATGATTCTATAGTTTTTTGAAGATAATAATACAAAATGTATAAAAGTGTTACCTGTTTTTAGCACCATCAATTAGAGGGAATAATGATTCTTTAGTCAATCTATGATGTAAATGCCAGATTGGCGAAAAAGTTTGTGTTTGGGTACCGCATTCAAATATATTAATTCAGACACTCATGGACGTACGTGGTCACATGAGACTGACCACACAAATTCATTTGATTGGATCTAAAAATGGCTAAAATGCCAATTATACTAGCGAACTGAACCTGCTTGCATATAAGAACTCAGTCCAGCATGCATTGACTTAATGGACTAGCAGGAATTAATTGGCATCTGTTAACAAAAATAATGTTTAAATATCAACTTTAAATGTCATATACCGCTCAAGACTGCCCACACACAGAAAACTGACCCGTTACTAAAATTAGATATTATGTTAAAATAGAAATATACAGCAGTAGTGATATGAAGGAGTAGAAGTATGCATTTTTTACGTTATTCCCAGCCTACATGCATCGATTACATACACAGCTTTGAATCATACATGTACGTATTATCCCATTCAGGACATATTGATTTTGCTACAATATATATTCTCCATAACCCCTAGCCCAAGTATATCTGGGACCAGTCGTGAATGGGTTAAAAGGAATGAACACGGATACATTTTATAACTAACTTGCTTCATGTAGATATGGCTAAAGGCCCAGTCCCATACTGACCATTTTCACGGCGAATCGCAACGATTTGACGTTCGTCGAGAAAATCGCTTAGGTCGTGTTGCATCGTATTACATCGTATCGTTCTTCCCCAAAACCATGGGCGTAGATTTGTCATTGATACCCATTCAACTGGGGGGATGATCTATTCATTCATCCCCCCTGATGAATAGGTATTACGTAAGTCGCTACGCCCAAGCCCAAAACCATGGCTAAATCGAGTCGATTCGTTCTAGTAAATCGTTGCGAGTCGCCGTGAAAATCGTCAGTATGGGACTGGGCCTTAAACACTCAAATTCTGTCTTGGTGGCCAAATTGGGAAAATAAAATCAGGACTTACATGTACACTAGTGTCCAATTTTGGTGCCCCAAAACTAGAATTAGGTGGTCTTGAAAGAAACCTGTTCCATTATTCTATAGGTAATATAGATACAAACATGTTTGTGAGAACCGCTAGAGTTCAAACTTCTAAGTAAGTTTTGGGGCTTTGACACTGTTACTAGATCCGTAATCAATCACTAATCAATATTAGTGTATTCCAATTCTCATAAATTGAACATTGGTATCTTTAACATCCTGATTATTGACAAATCATTCACAATACATCTTCAAATGATGTATGATGTAACATCCACGCAATCATTACTATTTCATTACTAAATTATATCAATACAGAGAACAAAAATGTGACTATTATTGAGGGACAGTCCAGTGTCCCACCATAAGAATTTAAACCAACTGAATGCAAATTACGAGCAAACCCTAATCCATTGTTATCGCACAGACAAGGAGGGGTGCATGTCAATCACAATTAGGGTTAATTGCGTTTTGAGTGTCATTCCGATATAATGAAATGGGCCGTGGTACAGCTTCCAGTCCGGATCACTAAAGTTCATGTTAATTAAAAATATTTCTGTGCACATCGCAAGGACATAATGTATATAACGATACATCCTAGCGAGTACGATAGAGAGACTTCAATACTGACATTCGAATAAGCATTGAATACACTTTCACCCATTTGGGACTGGTCCTTTAATAAAGGTGTCTAGAAACATGTCTGAATATAGACCAAACTTGATTTTAGTGCAACTGTGGTCTTTGTGTTATGCCTGGTTCTTTTCCTGTTACTGCTAGTAATACAGGGTGGCCCCAAAAAACGTAACGGGGGAATTCCCAAAATAAAGCAACAACATTTTCCAATGAAAAACGATACCAAGAACAGTAATTTTGGTTGTGTAATTTTTGTTTTAGGGTGCTCTGAGTGACACCATGTCAGGTTCCCATTTTTGTCAACTTTTACCAAGTCAGTGCCTGATCGCACTTCCTGCCCGTCATAGCGTCGAACAACCATGCCCATTCTCTTGGCACACAGCTGAATGCACACTCACAATAGCGCGCGTATTGCTCGTTGTTCGATGCTATGATGGGCACTGACTTGGTAAAAATTGACAAAAATGGGAACCTTACATGGTGTCACTCAGCGCGCCCTAAAACAAAAACTACTCGACCAAAATTACTGTTCTTGGTATCATTTTTCATTGGAAAAGACACCCTATCCGATGGACATAATCATTTTCTTACTATATTTTGGGAAGTGCCCCATTCCGCTTTTTGGGGGCCACCCTGTATAAGTCTGAAACTAGCTTTGGTTATTAACATGTCCATTTTCCATGATTTCATTTGGACAAAAAAAATAGTGAGGATATATCAACTGTGTACAATCATATGACAATGAGTCAGCAAATAGCACTTGGCATTTCTGCTCATTACCTGGCCATATATGACATTCATTTACCATTAAATATTCACATATCACTCAATAGGTACATACATCAGATTGTAGTGATCCACATTGCATCTACTCTTTCTTTGTAAGTTTTTTGCATACAGTACTGTGACTAGATAGTTATACTTAGCTAGTCTAGATCTCTTTGAAATTATTGGGCTGGTTTCTACAGATGGAGACTGCACATTATTGAGATCTTCTTCAAGGGATAATCCCATTAAGGACATGGACATCACATTGTACTAAAAGTTTAGAATAACAACGTTTGTTAATGTATAAACATAACCTTTTTCCTATGTTTTTTTAAATGATATATCATCTTCCCAGTCTTTAAATGAATTTCAATCTGACGTAGAACAATCAGTATAATTTACAGAAATGACGTATCCTATACATCCTATTTATGGGACATAATTAGAGGGTAAATCATTAACCCAGTTCCCTTTGAGATTCTGAAATTCCCATATACTTTGTACATAGCCCACCCAGTTTCCGTAAGCAACAGGTTAAAAGCATTATCCAAGCATCCCATGATACGCAGAAGACATACATGTACAGCCAGTAAATGAATGTGTAGTACCTACTTAGAAATGTTTATTTTGGTTTTGTATTCATGAAATTTATAAGGCTTCAATTAATTTTCCCTGAACTTGGAAATAATGAGTCCATCTCAGACTCACGTTCCTGGACTCAACATGTTCCAAGACTTGTGCTTGACAGATCTTCATGGAATAGGGGCTATTTGCTATTAAAGGGATCTACATGTTAGTAGTAACTTTGTTGACATGTGCAAAAAGTGATAAATGGTTTGTACAATGTATATTGTTGTTATTCGATATCTCCACAGGGTATGGTGTGAAAATTTAAAGTCAAATGGACGTTATGTGGCCGAGAAATGAGCAAAAATGCAAAGTGATATTCACTAACTCATTGCACTCACTTTATACACGGTTTTCGCGATCCAGTGGATAATTTAACATCTGAGCACTTCAAACGTAAATATCTTTTAAACGAAAGGAAAATTTGAAAATAACGAAAACTGTCCCATGCTTTTATTGTTAATAAAAATACAACAAGGTATGAGGGAACCACTAGAATTCCAATTGGATTTTGAAGATTTGGACAATGTTACTAAGTCCCTTTAAAGCAATGCTAGAAATTCACTTCTTTTCCTTGTTTGGCCCAGTCAAGAGGCAAGTAAAGTCTACGCTGCTCAAATTTAAGTGGCCCAAAACCTGCACATGGTGGCCCCAAACATGAAATTCATGAACCATTTCTATTACGTTTGGTTGTCCAGTCTGACAAGAAAATTTCAGCTTCAATGAAAATTGGGTGGCCCAAAGCTCACTTTTTTGTTGCTCTGGGCCGGCCGACCATTGCTTATTTCCAGCCCTGGTAAAAAAAAAGTCCCTCAAATGTTTATAGATATTGAAAATAGTCTTATTTTAAGTTTCTTATTTCCTTATTCAGAACGATGCTAATTTTATATCACAATGCTTTGGTGACCGACACAAAACATTTTCAGATAATTATGTAAGGGCATTTACAGACACAACACTGTCTTACAAGGGCCAAGGCACATTTTTTTTGCATGCCTATGATATATATTATGGGATATTATTTTCCCATATTTTGTAATAGTGTTAATATGGATGTTGCATGAACTTCCTGGTTAAACTAAAGATCCACGCAGCATCCCACAAAATGGCTGTTTGTTATCAAATCAAAATGCGTTTGAAATAATTTTTAAAATCCTGCAGACTAGGGACTACAGAATATGCGTGCGTTTAAATACATTCTTCGAGCCCAAAATCAGCGATTCGAAATGCGTTTCGGGCTAACATTTTCACGTTGATAAAGATCAACCTCAAAACAAATTTGAAAAAAACGCTGAATATGGGCCCAGACAAGTGCATGTAAACGCAACCTATGTTTAGAGAGCTGGGTGAGTGAATGGAAAATTATTTGTCCCGTAAAATTTTTTCTGACACAATATGTGCGCCTTTGTGAAAAGGGTGAGCATGCTGGGCACCAACCAGTTCGGATTTATAGATCATTCCTAATACCTCGTATTTTTTTTTTTTTCTCCTCATTTTTTTTTTTTTCATTCTCGTATTCTCAGGAAATAATGCAACCAACCAGCCCACTCCCAATGCCCCTAAATCCTGCTGTGCATTAGGCACGCAGCAGTGGCAGTTCATGGTTGGCAAGGTTTTGGAAGCATGGCGGAGCACGGATAAAGAATTCTGCGGTTGATGGGCCCCTGTGGCGGGTCGCCGCCAATCGTCGTCGGTTGTCAACGCGTTCTCCCTGGATTCACAGTGGAGGAGCATCAACAAAGCTCATCTTTGTCTCTTCTTTCATTTTAAGGCAGTTAGAGGTGGAGGGGGGGGGGGGGGGAGGGGGTTATTATGAAAATATGAAAAAAGGAAATGCAACATTCAATTTACACAAACAGATTACGGGTACAGCTATTTCTGTCAATGTTTAGTCATGGGAGATCATTCTGCTTAATACAAAATGTGCAAGTAATGTACATAATTATTCAATATTGTCATTTCATCCTATTCCATACTAGATTTGGCAATTCCCATAGAGTTAATACAGGGCCCATCACGTTCCTATAGGCAATGGGTTAATTTCTAGTAGTACAAGGAGGCATCACTTAAAGGAATTGAGAAAAATGCTGATTTCATTTATTCACAAACAAATTTCAGTACAGTAATTTTTCCTAAATGTTAAAGCTAAATAACAGTAGTGGGAAACGCCCCAAACAAAAAAATACAATGTACGCTCTTATTACCAACCATGTGAAAGAATATATTTTTTACTAATATGGGATTATAAAAATTAGAAAACTATCAATGCATTGATCGATATCGCCGACGGTTGTATTTTGAAATGTTCGTCCGCGCACACGCAAACCCCGCCGCGCGTGTCAGAACGGCTATCTGTAAGATTCGCGGACAGCTAAGTTCCGGTGGCCAAACAGGCTGTGCCCCGTTCACTCTAATCGGTGGCGGATGGAATTCCCCTTATTTGTCCGCATTTTACGATGTTATGGTTCATAATTTACCACATAAACCCTCTTTTATACTATTTCAACCATGTTGATCAATTTGTTAGGCCAACAGAGTGGATTTCTGTAGTTTTTTCCATTACCGTCATTTGGCTTTAAGCAGCTGATCGGATGGTGGCCATTAGAAGTAAAGAGAAATATGACAGGGTAATGCAGGTTTCAAGGAGTTATATTGTTTCCTTGCATTTGAAAGAAGGCTGAAGCAATGGTGATCAAAACGGGAGAAATGTAGTTTCTGAATATTTTCTAAGCAGGCAAATAACCAGTACTGTATCTAGTTATTTTCCTTCAATTTTAGCGGTCAGGGCCTAGAGGGTAGACTGGGGCAGCAATACAATACAATAAAGTACTGCTGTCAATACAAGCATGCAAAAAGAAAATACAGATATTTTGATATGTTCCATGCTAAATGACGGCCAATAATAATCATAAATCATACATACAATATGTATAAATAATTGACACTTAGAAAAGCAACATTGGCCATTTTGTAAATAACCAACTAAAATCACAAATTATCCATAACCAATAAAAAAACAACACCTGTATATAATAGATGCTAAGAAATGCAACTAACATTTTAGTCATAATTGACAAACATTGTAAACAGAATGTGTTCTCTAATGCTCTTAACCCATTCCTACTGAGATTCTGGTATCGCCATAGAACTTTGCACAGAGCCAACCAGCTTCCCGTATATATTACGTTGACAACTTGAAAAGTTATCTCAATGTTAACTGGAGTACCGAGTATCAATATCAAGTAATCCTCTGATCTTTAAGTGCACATTCTCAAGAGCTTTTGGGGTTCCTTTCTTCCACGTGAAGTAGAGATGAGTGCCGTACGTGACCAGTGAAAATGGAAGAGTCATGGTGTAGTGGAATTGGATACCCCGCTTCGCTCGTCTTTAAAAATCGTGGGTTGCGAGTTCAGGTCCTAGTTTATTCCTGGTGTCTATTCCCCCACGGCACTTAAAGGGACTTAGACCCCGTTTACAGTGAAAAAAAGGCCGGGCCGAGACGCGTCTCGGCCCGGCCTTTTTTTCACTGTAAACGCTCAAAAGGCCAAATGCGGGGCCAAAAGTGGCCGCGCATTTGGCCCCGCTCTGGAGGTAGGCCGAGACGCGTCTCGGCCCCGCTTTTTCTCACTGTAAACGCACGCAGGGCCAAATGCGGTACCAAATTGGGAAAACAATTCATTGCAAATAACGCGCCTTTGTTCTGTGACCCCGGCGTGCCTCCAAAATAATGGTTTGTTTACATGCAGAGCGCCACTACGACAAGATATTGAAACTCGGCCGGGCCGCGAGGGCGGAGACCACCACTGTAAACGCACCAAAATTGGGGGGCCGAGTACCGCAATTTAAACAGGGCCGAGACGCGTCTCGGCCCGGCCCTGCACTGTAAACGGGGTCTCAGTAACAAATTGTCCAAATCCTCAAAATCCAATTGAAATTCTAGCGGTTCCCTCATATCTTGTTGTATTCGTATTAACAATAAAAACATGGGACAGGTTTTGGTTTGTCAAATTTCCCTTTCGTTAAAAAGTTATTTACGATTGAAGATTTCACACAACAGACCAGCAGTGGACATATCAGATAACAACAATATACATTTTTCAACCATTCATCACTTTTTGCACATGTCAACAAAGTTACTAGATCCCTTTAATTCACATTGGGCTCTAAACCCAAGTGAATATAGCAATTACTTGGTAGAAATCAAGGGGTTTGTGTAGAGTAAACATGCACTTGCGATGGATAGCCTGGCTGGAATGCTCCCAAAGGAGTGGAAAGTGTGTACATGTACATCAAGTGTTGGTTGATGGATAATGGGTGTGTATTCGATGCCCAGGTTATTAAACACAGCGCAGTTAGCAATGTGACTTGAGCATGAAGACTTGGAAATATTATTATTATTATTACTATCATTTTTACAGAAAGTTAATAGGGGCTCATAACAATTTAGCTCAAGAAATGCCACCCCCCCCCCCCCCCCCTCCCCACACACACACCACCCCTCCCTGATATTTCATTCATTTCAAAGACTTTATTTTCTGCAATCAAACAAATCAGTTATACAACAAATATGGATAATTATATAAAACATAAGGTATGCAAACAATATACAAAATATAGAAACAAATGTATAATACATGAGTAAGAGTAAATTTATACGTTGGGCCATTGCGTGTATAAAGAAAGAAAGCAGAAGGTCGCCGTTATAAGCAAAAGCTTGAGCAGACGGTCAACCGAGCTAAGATAAAAATGAGTTGTGAAATATTGGCTAAGTAACAAGAAGAGGGGGCCATGATACTCAAATGATATATATTACAATTAAATGTGAATATAAACAGTTGGATTCAATATAAATAATTATAGAAATTAGCATAATATGAATCTCATCTTTATAAGCTACTAATTATACGTTAATGACAAAGATAAGAGAGAAACTAAACAAAAACAAGGGTGCGAGTGGTGCGTGTGTGTGCAAGTGCAAGTGCACACAAGGGCACCAGTAAATACTCATACAATGAACAGTTCAATGCAAAATTTGTTATAGAAGGTTAATAAGTAGCAAACCTCCTCCCCCTGTTTAATGAAGATAGCTTAGAATTTTTACAAGCACAAAATGTCAGATTTACAATTTAAAAAAAGGAATTCCAGGCCAGATATTGGCATTGTCTTACAGAATTAGATGAATGAGATGAATAATTGGTGAAAATTCAAACAGAATCCGGAATGAAATTAAGGAATTATGCCTATTTCAACAAAATATAGAAATTAGCTACCCGTTCAAAATTCCTGCAGACCTTTAAAACATTATTCACGAGCTAACCACCATAAATAAATTTTGTACATGAAAACTCTCTTATTTGCCCATTTCCAGAAAATTGAACAGGAATATTGATGGATCATAGATTTTGACATATTAAAGCTCATAAAGTAATATTGCCTAGAAATACACCCCGAAAAAATGTTAACAAGTTAAAGGACACATGTATAAATCATAATGGCAGCAACTCGGAAATGACATCAAGATTAATAGTGGCTACCACAAACGGCAAACGCGATTCTCAGCAAAGTTCAAACTGTCATCAGTTTTTTGTTTCTTTACCATTTTTCGCTCAGATTTCTGCTCCTGGTCCCCCTACCTCATCTTCTTTCAAAGCAACCAACATTTTTTGAGGATGAACTGCCACTTAAATTAATCTGTTTGCTGATTTACATCACAATCTTTGAGCCGGTACTAGTTTTATATCATCCTGTTATCTCCAAAGATAGAAATGAATTTCATCTATTCAGCCCCATTTGCTGAACTTTTTGTGGTTATTTATTTTACGTTTTATGATTTTCGTTTGAGACTGTCAATTTAATGAGGGGCGTAGTCGCTTTCAAGCCAGGTGCTTATGACTAACCCCTCCCAGGCAATAATGTTCACAAATGTTATTTCTTTTATTTATTTAAATGTCTTACAAGTGTATACAATAATGTTATACTGTCAACGGACATAGAATCAAATAAAATTATACAGGGTGGCCCAGAAAGAATGCAACACCTACGATCGTTAATATCATCAACATCATCGACCAAATGTCATTGTTTTTTTATTTGATTGGGTAGAACATTCTTTTTCCAACAAAATGATACCATGAGCATTGACTTTGGGTAAGGCGTTTGGATCCTAGGGCCATTTTTCTAAGGCAATGTCGTTTCCCAAATTTGCTACTTTTTCGTCTCCAGCGATCCTCGGAACACCGAGACATTCTCTATTCATCATAAGAGTTCACCTCCATAAAAAAAAATGGATAGCCCAAGCTTACGTACATATCTTACTGCACGTATTATGTGCAATACATCTCATTGTAGCAATTCTCTAGCATATCTTGTTTAACTTTGTTGACATGTGCAAAAAGTGATGAATGGTTGATTCAATGTTTATTGTTGTTATCTGATATGTCCACTGGGTATTGTGTGAAAATTTCAAGTTAAATGGACGTTATATGGCCGAGTAATGAGCAAAAATGCAAAGTGATGTTCACTAACTCATTGCACTGACTTTGTACACGGTTTCGACGATCCATTGGATAATTTAACATCTGAACACTTCAATCGTAAATATCTTTTTAACGAAAGGGAAATTTGAAAAACTGAAACCTGTCCCATGCTTTTTTTGTTAATACAAACACAAGGTATGAGAGAACCACTAGAATTCCAAATAGATTTTGAGGATTTGGACAATGTTACGAAGTCTCTTTAAAATGCAACGTCATGCAACACACTTTGCATTATTATCTGCACTGATTTAACGATATAAAAAGCAGATGCTGAAACAGGGATAATATAAATGGAGTTTTATAACGCTATGATATGATTTACGACATAAATGTCGGACAGCTCATGAGAATATGCCCTATAGAGCACATACATACCATTCCATCACTATACACTGCTCAGGGATGATGATGATAATAAATATACGAAAATCTCTCAGGAACACACCAGATAAATAAATATTTCAATTTTTATGAGCTATTACTTTCACAGATGTGGGCATTCTTGGCATACTAGTGCTATCCAAGCCTGCAAGGTGGATATTAAGGTGTTTGTGAATGTTTGTGCACATGTGTGCATGCATGTACGATAAAGTGTACCCGGTACCTGTACCTGTAGGCAGCTATTTGTGTTCAGCACAGTTTCCAATATCTAAAGTAATACATGTATGGATGTACTATCTACAGAATAGAAATTACCTGCACATAATATATTAAAGGTAGTTCAGAATCGTCAAATCAGATGCGCGGCGCCATCTTCCGTATGCGTTGCGCACGGTGCGTAATGCACGTTAGCTCAGTATAATGCAGTGCGCGCAAACTAGCCTAGTTCAAAATGGCGACCCGCTGTGTAGCATCCCCACGCTTGATGGCCTTTAACCCATTGCTTACGGGAACTGGATGGGTTATGTACAAAGTCTTTGGGGATTTCAGAATCTCGCAGGGAACGGGTTAATTTGCCTATAATAGCATGCCCAACGCAACAGTAAAAATGAAAATAAAAGATGCGTGTTATGAATTGTTACATAAACTTAACCCATTGCCTGCAGGAATCGGTGATTAGGCTAAGTATGCACAAAGTCTGTGGGATTTTCAAAATGTCGAAGGGAAATGGTTAAATTTACAACGAGTACCTTATTTAAGGTGAATTTTACCAATTGGTATGACAATAAAGAAGATGAATCTGCTGTATGAATCGTATTATCCATCAATTTAGCTTCATATTTAATAGCTTTTCCTTGACATGAATTCATGTATATGTATTACACATTCCTACACAATGTTCTGTACTAATACAGTACCTTATAAATAACTATGTAGTGACTATACATTGTACTAGAATCACAGAGAAGTCTCAATTCATGTTGTTCTGCTTATTGTATAAAAGACACGGTAAATAAGTTTGAAATATCGACAATATTGACATAACATGTTGACATTAATACTTATTCCGTTGTAAGAACACCTTTTCATTAAATAAAAGCTCAAATTACATTTTATATCAAAGTAAACAACATTTATATGCCTGCATTCTACATGGTAAGTTCTGAAATACAACAGCAATTGAATTTCATGTCTTTTCTTTCAAATCCATTTTCCTTGCTCTTACGCCAAATGCGAACTAAGTTCAGGACAATATATAATAAGTTTGTATTTTGTTCCCTGTTCAAATAGCTATGCTATATATGTATGACATGTTTTATATCTGGTGAGTTATTTTGCTTTTGACGACGACGACGACGTCAACCTCACTCAAAACAAGGCAGACCTGACATTTTCCCCCGAGATGAGTTACCCTCTCCATACATATATATCCGGGGAAGGAGAAAACAATATATATATATATATCGGGCAAATGAGCTTTACACGCGAGGTATTGCGGCAGGAGCAGACTTGATCACCCACCCCACCCCCCCCCCCCCCCCCTCCTTCCTTCATCTTTTCATCTGTTCATTCGCTGGCAGCTAGCGCCGCAGTGCAGAGAGCAAATCTAGGGTACGCCTCATCCACTTTGGTTAGGGCACATCCATCTCGACTCACTCGCTCACTCCTCGATATCAGGCAAGTGCCCATGCAGATGATATTTACGAGAGGGGAGAAATAAATGTAAATTGCGTGTTGCTCCTAAGGCACACTCATATTAAGGAATATAAAACAAAACGTAACAAAAGGAGAAGTCTACCCGCTCGCAGTGCAGTTCAGTACTATTGATTGCTTTTTTTCTGCTGGCAAACAATTTATGTGCATTTTTTTTTCGTTCTTCATTTCTTTCTCGGCAGGCAACGTAGCCTACGGCATCTATGTTTTTCTCCTCTCATAACTCACTCATCTAAATGTAGTCTTGCAATGTATGGGTAACCCTCTCCCCCGTCTCAAACAAAATTGCATCTTACATAAATGTCTTTCTTTCTAATCCCTTCATAGTTTCAAATAGCATTATTGCAAAGCACTTAATTATCCTTGAAAAGTTAAAGAGATACTTGAGAACTGTTGGTTTCAGAAAAAAACTGTTTGTATTTTTGTTTGCATAAATTCCATGTGAAAGTGTTTCCTTAGACCTTTAAACTGAGCATGATTCGCCTGCAATTGCCTGAAAATGCATATATAATTTCATTTCTCACTTGTTTTATTCTTTAAGTTGTCTACCAATGTCAAACAGTATATCCATCATGCGGAGACAACAATGCTGTTAACGCATTCATATCGAACCCGAGACCTCTGGATCGAGCCACAAAGACCCTTGAATGGGGGACATTCCTATTAACAATATATAATACCTACCATGCCATTTACGTCTACTTGAAATTGTATTGCTAATCCTTTACGTTAGCGTTAAGTACTTGGCGAAAAAAGAGGGTCATACGCAACAATCTTTTTTTTAGAAATGTGCAAAGCTCCAGCTCTAATGAGATAATCAGATAATCTGATTTAGGGCAGTGATGTATGTCTTCAGTTTTCAAGAAGGAAATAATACTAATAAAATGTGCTCATTAAACAAACTGATTTGACCCTTTTTTTCATGATCTTTAATCATTGACAAAAATATTGTGTAAAATGGAAAATTTAGGAATTTCAATTTAAAATTATATCAATTGTTTTTAAACGGTAAACTCCCTCCCCACCCCCCCCCCCCCCCTTCCCTTTACCGTACCTCAACAGGTTGTTTCCAATAGTGGACAACATTTGGATCAATGTATATTTACATGTAAATAGCTTCACTATTTAAATTGAAACAATACAGTGGTCACTGCGGTAGATTTTGACTCATTTTTGAGATATTGAATCTTGGGCAGTCAGAAAATGAATTAACCATTTATATTTGTAATCAATTGATAATTTAAAAATAAAAAATAAAATCAGCCCATAGTAGCCGCACTCAAATGTGCATAGCATTGGACAAACATAACAGTGAGATGAGTATGACATGAATCAACAAAGGTTGAAACATAATTTCATAAAGTTTAAGTTGATTGATAGAACTACAATTTAAGCAAATTTGGGAAAATACAAGTATGTATCAGTTCATATTTACAAGAATGCAAAGATGTACGCTATTTAAACAAAAAACAATGAAACCTTGAATGATTTTATTTTTTTCTCCACTCATCTTTTATTGATTCATTTTATTACACAGGTGACTTTCTAGTAGGAGATAAGCAGTTTCCAGCAGTAATTTTCATCAATCAACTTTCACTGAAACGACAAAATAATGGATTTGAGATGGAGGGAAACTGTTGTTGATCAACTGTAGATAAAACTACAAGCATGCATGCAGGCATCTGCAGCTGATCCCGCCAAGGACTACTACTAGCTCTACTACATAATACATGTGTATGGACTTTGAACCTACAATATATGGGGGATATATGAGTCCTTGGGGTGGAGGGGTCGCGACCTCACGGGTGGAGACTGAAGTGGTGTCACTGGGAGCCGAGTTCAAAGACTACATACAAGTACATGTTCGCAATATGACTTCATTGCCCCCATCTGGGGCACGTAACACCATGGCAACATCTCAAGATATGCATCGCATACCAAGACTTTTTCTGAGCCTGACCGAATTTATGTTTATTTTTCTAGAAGAACGTGTAGGCAATATGACTTTATTAACCTGCATCTCACCATGGTAACGTACATATATATATATATATCATCCCAGATATGCATACCGAAAATCTCGAGCACAGACTGAATTTATGTTTTGTTACAAGAATGTATGTATGTACATATTATACGCAATATGACTTTATTAACCTGTAAGGGATCTAATAACTTTGTTGACATGTGCAAAAAGTGATGAATGGTTGATATAATGTATATTGTTGTTATCTATTATGTCCACAGGGTATTGTGTGAAAATTTCAAGTCAAATGGATGTTATATGGCCGAGTAATGAGCAAAATGCAAAGTGATATTCACTAACTCACAGCACTCACTTTGTACACAGTTTCAAATATCCAACGGATATTTTATTATCTGAAAACTTCAATCATACATATCTTTGCAACGAAAGGGAAATTTGAAAAACCGAAACCTGTCTCATGCTTTTTTAAATACAAACTAAACAAGGTATGAGAGAACTGCTAGATTTACTATCGGATTTTGAGGATTTGGACAATGTTACTATAAAGTCCCTTTAACATACCGTAAAACTCCGTGTATAAGGCGCACTTTTTTCCGTGGGAAAAAATTTCAAAGTCGGGGGTGCGCCTTATACACAGGTATAGCAAAAAAAAAAAAAAAAAAAAAAAATTTGAATTTTTTTTTTTTTTGAATTTTTTTTGGGGACACCCTGTAGTCATGTTCAATGCATATTACACTGGTGTAGAGCATAACAAGAGCTTGCTGTCTGTTGTAGAATTTTCACACAAAACAAATATTGGTTACAAATTTAAAAATTGCAAGTTTATTGAGCAAATACTGCAGCTAATGAATATTCATACATTCGTGAGCAGCAGGTACTCATTATATATGCAATTATCTAACCAGTGGTTATAAATTTTGCTCATAATTGAAAATAGTTGTTAGTTAATTAAGAAAATTGCATATTGAATGAGTATAAGTGCTTATGAATATTCATGAATAAGAATATGAATATTTATGAGCACCAGTGTTATTGCTCAATGTGTGCAATTTTTGTACTAACCACTATTTTGTATGTGAAAAAATGTATATGATGATGAAAGCTACAATTGACATTAAGCCCTTGATATGCCCTAGACCAGCGATGTAAGTATTCCAACAGCACTACAGGGTGTCTAAAAAACAAAATACAGGGTGTCCTAAAAAAAAAAAAAAAAAAAAAAAGTTTTTTTATTTTTTTATTTTATTTTTTTTTTAGAAAGTTGGGGGTGCGCCTTATACACGGGTGCGCCTTATACACGGAGTTTTACGGTACATAAATACATGTTATACAATCATCCCGGATATAGCATACCAAGATGTTCCCACACAGACTGAATTTATATCTATTTTTTTACAAGCAAATATTCATATATGTGTATGCAATTATATGTCAAATATGTCTCAAATATATGTCTTTATTAACCCTCATTTCACAACAATGCTATGCTAGGCAATGCTTAGAGATGATTATCAAACATATTAGGCGCTATATAAATCGCAAACATTATTATTATTATCGGAAATAATATCGCTAATGATATTCGCTTGTCTCGCAATGTAAAACTAGGAATCTAAACGATCACGACGTTTCGTATGCTACTGCAATACTTTGTCAAATGATAATATCGAATGTAGACACTCGGCTTTTTATGCTCTACCGTGGCTCCAAACATCACAATCTCGCATGAGCGATTGCGTTCCTGATAGGTCAACAACGGAACCCGCTGATTGGCCGGTGCACACGGGCAAACAACCAATCAACGGAACACTGGATCGGCCCGCCTAACGAAACAGCGTACGATACGTCGCCACGACACTACCCCGAACAACCGGCCCACAACGGTTGATGCCAAACCCACGGCAGAACCCCCCTAGCCACCTTCTCGCTACAACGCTCATATCTACGTATCAATTTCAGGGCAGGGTGCCCGTATGTTCAATCAATAATAGTAAATATATAATCCATTGCGGATATAGTATCGGAAATAATATCGCTAATGATATTCGCTTGTCTCGCAATGTAAAACTAGGAATCTAAACGATCACGACGTTTCGTATGCTACTGCAATACTTTGTCAAATGATAATATCGAATGTAGACACTCGGCTTTTTATGCTCTACCGTGGCTCCAAACATCACAATCTCGCATGAGCGATTGCGTTCCTGATAGGTCAACAACGGAACCCGCTGATTGGCCGGTGCACACGGGCAAACAACCAATCAACGGAACACTGGATCGGCCCGCCTAACGAAACAGCGTACGATACGTCGCCACGACACTACCCCGAACAACCGGCCCACAACGGTTGATGCCAAACCCACGGC
This sequence comes from Echinarachnius parma, assembly GCA_037951105.1. NCBI lineage: Eukaryota > Metazoa > Echinodermata > Echinoidea > Clypeasteroida > Echinarachniidae > Echinarachnius > Echinarachnius parma. Next base: position 227,505 of record JBAMJV010002086.1, read on the forward strand.
AGAACCCCCCTAGCCACCTTCTCGCTACAACGCTCATATCTACGTATCAATTTCAGGGCAGGGTGCCCGTATGTTCAATCAATAATAGTAAATATATAATCCATTGCGGATATAGTATCGGAAATAATATCGCTAATGATATTCGCTTGTCTCGCAATGTAAAACTAGGAATCTAAACGATCACGACGTTTCGTATGCTACTGCAATACTTTGTCAAATGATAATATCGAATGTAGACACTCGGCTTTTTATGCTCTACCGTGGCTCCAAACATCACAATCTCGCATGAGCGATTATTATTATTATTATTACAATCATCCCGTGCAGTATACCAAGATTTTTAAACACAGATTAAAGGGATCTAGTAACTTTGTTGACATGTGCAAAAAGTGATGAGTGGTTGATACAATCTATATTGCCGTTATCTGATATGTCCACTGGGTGAAAATTTCAAGTTAAATGGACGTTATATGAGTAATGAGCAAAAATGCAAAGTGACAACACTTGTTTTTGTTTTAACTGATGTGGGTGACGTTGTAACTAGTAGTATTAGCGAACAAATAAAATGGCTTTGTTAACCACATCTGGTAGGCTACCAGCATCATGGCAACGCGTGAATATCATATTTCATCTCCAGATTATGCATATATATATATGTAACAATGTCCGACTGATTTCAATTACAAGACTGTCCTGTATGGGGATGCTACAAAGTGGGTTCACCTTTTTAAACTAGGTTTAGTTTGTGGGCACTGCATAACACTGAGCCAATAAGTACTTTGCACGGTGTCGCGCAAGTCGTTCACAAGTTGGCACTGCCTGTCAGATTCACAAATTTTAACCAACTTTATGATAAATATACATGTACATACCAGAATATTCCAAGATTGATTAACATACCAAATGTTATTTATTTATGACCTTGGTTGTATGGAGTTAAAATATTACATGTAAATAATTATGTAAACTTCTGGACTTCATTACCTAGATTTCTCACTGTAACCATGGCAACCTGTTATTTTAGCTCCAAGATTTTTTAGACTGGCAGACTGATGTCTTTTTTATGAAAAACTTGACTCACGTAAAGTTCATATATTGCATCCACGTTACGCTAGTACAGGTTTACTTTACTTTATAATCCACATCAGACCATGGCAACATGCATATTTCATGATCAACAAGTACATGTATGCAGGAACCAAGATTATCCAAGATTGACCAACCGGGCAGCATGTTTTCAATTATTTAGCTGGATGTTAGGATCGAAGGAGTGGAGAACTTTGATAAATGTGACCGGCGGCTATAGCAAAACCCGGCACTTGTTGGTAAAAATTCATAATGTAGATTTTCATTCCATTACAAAGGCCTCATCACAAGCTTTCATTTTGATCCTTTGTTCTAACTAATTGGCCAATAATTGGTGAAGATATATGACTGTTTCAATTTTACAATCATAGGTCTTCTACAAAATTGTGTGAACTTTAAATGTCCATTTCTTCAAAACGTGAATGACCGACAAGTGCCGGGTTATGCTATATAGCCGGTCACAAATGTGATTTGAGGTGAAAGACTACAGACAAGTACATGTACCCTGTAAACAATACCACTCTATCACCAGCCCCATGTCATTTGATTTCCAGGAGTATCATTAATGCATCATTATATGCATACCACATTTTTACCAACACTCCCTCTTTGAAAATTCATCGACATTGCCTACTGGAATTTTGTTGGTCATGTATTCACTCTATGGAGATTGTAAGCTCTAGTAGGGATTGAGTTAAAAATAATTTATAAAATGCATTGTGAATGTTATAATACAAATTCACAATTAAAAACGACATTATACATGCATGTGCTGTATGTATATAATGTGCCCACAAATTTCATAGATTTATTTAAATTTTGTTTTGTTGACATCTAATAGCCATCATGAAAAGTGCAGCGTGAAATAGATACATACTTAATACATGCATTTCAATATCAATCCATTATTCAACTGATATTCACGTGCAAATAAAACATGAGAACCTTAGACAAGCAAAAGTGCATGCATCTGTGTACATTGTTTGAAGGTCGTATCACAACTGTAATTGTGTTTGGTAATTATGTCCCGTTGTTTTTCCAAAGGGAAAGCATTAACCTGTTCAGGACTGATTGATTTTTCTATAACATGCATTCTCCGTGAAGTACGTGCCCTGCCTGAGTATCTGCGGGACCAGTCCTGGGCCCCGTTGCAGAAAGAGATACAATCGATTGTAAGTTACAATTATTATTATTGTAAGTCAGATCATAATAATAATAATAATAATAGACATTTATATAGCGCAAATTGCAAAGAGCCTCTAAGCGCTTAAATAATTATTTAATTATTATTACCCATGGTCAACAGGTACATTTCAAACCCACACAATGATATTGCATACTTTCTCAACTCCCCAGGGAGCATACTAGCCGAGCTGCCACTGATGATGGCGCTACAGGCTAATTAACACCCGACCATGGTCCCCATTTATACACCTGGGTAGAGAGTGCTCAGCAATTGTGGATAAATTGTCTTGCTGAAGGACAAAGGCAGTGGGCAGGGTTCGAACTCGGGATCTCATGATCGGAAAGCGCGCGCTCTACCAATCTTGCCACAACCACATCAATGTGTTTGAAATGCGCAAATCTGATTGGTTGAAATGCGCAAATTGTCTGACTTACAATCAATTGTAACTTACAATTGATTGTATCTCTTTCTGCCACAGGGCCCTGGAGGGGTTATTTAATTCTCACTACTTTTGGCAAAAAATTCCCAAAGAGTGTGCACAATAAAAACCAGAGATTCATGCAACAAATGGTCCATGATTACTCCAGGTATTTAGTGCATGAAGTCTAATAAAAGATTATTTTAATGATTGAAAATGAGCAAAGAAAAATAGGCTTCGCCGGGAAGCCTATTTTTCTTTGCTCATTTTTAATCATTAAAATATTTCTAGTCAGTTTCCTCTATGTTTGAATTTAACAAATTATTTTAAAAAAAATTGAAATTGCATTATTTGATGACTCACAATGCATGCAAATTGAACATCATTCACAAATAGTTTGAAGCGACTTGAAGTAAATTATTTTGAAATTTGTATATCCTCATTATATATTCAGTCGGTCAGTACAAACATTTCACAGGGCGGATTATTCTTTATTCACGTTTGAGCATTTTATCCACTATGTGAGATATTTTCATGATTCATTAAACTAAGATAGTCAAGTCATGAACGGAAGTAGGTGTCCGTTCACTATGTACATTCAGCGAGGCTGTGCGCAGTGAACCAAAACTTGGATCATGAATTATTCATAATCCCACTTGAGCGGAACTACACGCGATCTTGCTTTTCCAGGAGTGTGCCTAACTGGTCATGGGAATAGCTAAATTACAATAATTTGTTTAAATGTGAGGAATAAGAATTCAAACAATAGCCTAGGCAATACAAAATAATGGATTTATATTTAATAATAAGTTCATGACATTTATCTGGTAACTTTGAACAGTTATTGTTTTAATACATGTATGTATATAATAAGCAAATGTAGTGAAATGCATATTATACATTCCTGTCTAATTGTCGACCTTGGTTATCTGTTAGAATAACAATGAGAAAACACATTCTCAGCCAAGACAACAATCGCAACCGCAGCAGGTTAAATAGATTCCGAGCTGAAAAATAAATCTGTTTATTCACTACATACATGTATACCGCGCAGTCAAAATTAACCATCCTTGAAAACAGATAACCTTTCTGACTTGATTTACATTTCTCTCTATTAAGAAGCACAGTTTTGTTTCTAAGGTCCATTTCTAACCAAGTTTGACAGATCTATTGATCATGTTAAATGCATGCCTTGACCAAATAACTGTCATTGTTATTGAAGGGGAAACTTTGGGGATGTGCCTGCTCTAACTGAAAGTTGAAAGTACTATGAAAAGACTAACTTTCATTTGCCATATGTTTTAATAATTTAAAACACCCGCTTTTCAATAACCCATTTATCAAAAAGTCCCTTCTCTTAATGAGCAGAAGAATATAATCTGTTTGTTGGTGTCACTCTGATAAACGTTTATATGTGGACAGTCATACAAGATCTTTTACCAGAAGGAAAATGGTCTTAACTATTGTATTTATCAAAATCTTAAGTTCTGTGTTTTTTTGTTCAAATTTTCAATTTTCTTAGGCAAGCATATATCTTGTCATATCTTGACATCGCAGCAAATATTGTCCCCCTTCTTCTAACAAAAGAAAAGTAATTTTACGGTCTCTCAACCCGAGAATTATTTTCGTCTTTGGACTTGGAGGGCGTTCCTATTTCACACGTGTCTAGCATCACAACTTTGATGTAAGTGGTCTAAAGCAATGATGTTCCCACTTAATAGTACTTCTTAGATGTATGAGAACGTATTTTAAAAAGTGGGCATATAATTTCGGAACACTTCCTCTTGATACTTCAGTTCCCTACAGTCTATTTACATGACATTTTCCCATTCTATTATTGAGCTTTCTACATGTATTTCCTCTAGAATCACAACTTTGATGACAGAGAGCTATTGAAGCAATTTTTTCCTTCTGTATCTTAAAAAGTGTGCCTATCATTTTGGAGAGTTCCCAATTAAACGGAGCCTCATTTCCCCATTAGTATATTAACCTATGATTTGTTCTTGTCTTAGGGCTTCCTATACCATACATGTCTATAATTGCAACTTTGATGTAAGTGCATGAGCAATATTGTTCCCACTCCGTAGGTTAATAGCGTCTTTTCGCACGGCGACGTAAATGCTGAGTACGGGGTATTTAAATGAGCTGTGAGCGTCTCCGTACTCTGGCTACCGTCGCGATCTATTGCAGTTTCGCAGTGAAGAATACACAGAACGTCTCCTTGCTCGAGTGACCAAGCGCGCTGATTGGCTAACCCCACCGACCTCTGGCTGACCCATTGAAGTAAGGGCTTACCACCACCGATCTACACCGCTCCGTAGTCGCTGTACACAGAACGCTATTTCGGCCAGCTACCGTCGTAGGTTTGGACGCTACGCGGAAATTTTCGCTCTGAGTGCGACCCCCCGCTAAGATTAGCGTTGTAGAAGGCCGCGTCGCCGGTTGCAAAAAGACGCTAATAGTACTTTTAAGAGGTATAAGAACGTATCTTAAAAGGAGGCCTTTCATTTCGGAGCATCCTATAAATATTATGTACCTATTTAAGTAAACTAAAGCATTGGTGCTTCTACTACTGTACTAAAAGGCTTTGAAGATTGTATTTTAAAAAGTGGGTCTATCAGTTTTGAAGCACATCCTAGATCTGTACTTGGGTTCCCCGCGGACTAGCGAGAACCAGTTCTCCAGGATGTGATACACCCAATGCCAGCCCTTTAAAGTAGTGCTGGGCTTTGAATACCTGACCCATCTTAATTTCTTGACCTTTATCCGTCAATCACCACACTCCACTGGCAGACAGACTTATAAACAAAGCTCGGCTAGGCAGTACTACTGTCATGGGACTGGGCCCAGGCAGCCTGGCGCACTTACTAGGATATTTCTGGAATATTTATTCAAATTCAAAATATTGGAGGCACACTGACAGACTCCTGAAGGGATACACAACTAGTATAACTCGGGAAAAAAATTATATTGAAATCAACTTATGACTGAAACCTGAATAACCGTATCTAAAAGTACTGGTTTACTTTATTGTTGTCATGTGAAAAAACTTAAGTTGGATGGGCAAGTCATTTGTATTTGTGGCAAACGGATTAATTTTGGAAAAGATTTTGCAATAAACCTTCTTACAATGTTACTAGTAACGTTAAATTGATACTACAATAGAAATTACACATAAAATACCTTGGAGGAAGCAGATTAATATACCCCTTTCATATTGGTTCTATCAGTATCAATCCGATGTAAATACCAATAGAATACATGCCTAGGGTTAGGCAAATAAAGTAAATAAAGCTGAAAAGACGCTTACCTGCGTATGCCATTCATATTTATACAATTCATAGGGAGAATTTTATTCGCTTGGCGAGCCTCGGCCCAAAGTGGGGAAAACAGTCAAGTACTAAATGTAAAATCGTTGGCTTGATGAGCTAGCCTGACTTGCATACAAACACACAAAATTGTGATTACTATCTTGACATTTGACCGTATTCTCTGCACTTTCTCTCTGCTCTTTTCTCTTGAACCCATTTAAAAACAGCATTTCATCAGTGTGCACACCGTGTCACACCGATAGAATGAACAAATTCTCCTGCTCTTCAGCAGAAGAACGTTTGCTGCCCTTTGTTCTTCTTTCTATCAGATATTTCCCCTGACTTTTCTCTTTTCAACCTTTTATATTGCGCATTTTTCCGGACAGAAGTATCCGGGGAAAATCAGGCTAATATGAAAGGAATGCTAAAGTAACGCCCGCACAAACATTACCCGGGTGGATTGCTATGACAACCACACTTACCCAATGGGTGCAAGAGCGAGCTTGAGCGAGAAATGTGCGGGCCTGAAATTCTGAATCGTAGCCAAGCTATATACTACCAGGGACCAACCCCGGACAAAATGTCCGGTCCCACCCGACTATTGGGGCCTGTTAAGACGGTGTAGCAGTTGACGTTTGACCAAATTTGAACCCTAACGTGTTGTATCACAAAATTCACCATAGAACAAGAATCTCACAATCAAAAAATTGCTGATCCGAGATTCTCGAACAACCAGTCATTTTGTTCACATCATCACATGTTATGAAAAGTATGCCATTCCATTTTTTGCTGTGCCATCCCATAATAGGTAGTCATAAACATACCCAGGATTTTTCCAAGGGGGTTGTTTAAGCTTCATTTAGTGGCGTAGTTGGGGTGTGTTTGTATACCTAATACAGTATTTTTTTTCTCTAAAGGGGATGTTGAACACCCCAAAAACTCCCCCCCCCCCCCCCCCCCCCTCGGTATACATAGTAGATCTATGTTATTGCCAAGTAAACAGGTTAAATGCATTACAAATAACAATAACTGCTAACAAGCAGTTTAATAGTCAGAACACTTTTAAAGGAGGCTGATTGGCCTGAAAATTGGGTATTAAGAATTCAAGCGAACGCTAATTAGCACTTGGCTTCAAATTATGCTCTTACATTGTATTAAAAGTAGTACATCCTCAACAATACATGTAATTTATAATCAATTGAAGTTTATGGCAACCAAATAAAGTTAGTATACAGTACTTTATAAATAAAATTAGCATACTTGTGCATTTATCGTCTTCCCTTTTTTGTCCCATAATCACCATTTTCAATCATGTTCCATGCTAATCATGCAATTCTCTGCAGTTGTTATTAAACTAGATATTAAATTAGCATACTTGTGCATTTATCGTCTTTTCTTTTTGCCCATAATCACCAATTCCTATCATGTTCCATGCTAATCATGCAATTCTCCGCAGTTGATATTAGCGTAAACCCATTTTCATTTGTAATTAGCCTTACTGTTTGAAAAATTCAAAATTGTCTTCCAAAGAGGAGATAACATGCAAAGCCATTTTTGTTTCAATATGCGAATAGAAACCGCTTTTCTACATGTAGCTGTATACATGCGGCAACAATAATTGACAAACGCATCCAGTAAAAAACACACATTTGAATCCCGATTTATGTAACTTTAGAGAAATCGACACGGGCATTGCTTTGTGAAGAAATTCTTCTGCTCAGGGGGAATTATTTATTGTCTCGTATTTGACCTAGCTATTGACTTGTAGATGACCTACTGTCTCGTCACCCCCCCCCCCCCCCCCCCCCCCCCTTGGTGAACTATTGGGATAACTGGGAGAGATATTTTCATTTCATTTCATTTCATTTATTTTGCAACTTTCATCAAAAATATAAACATAAATACAAAACAATTATATATAATCGGTAGTGTGAATGGCTTGACCTCAAAAACACGATCTGGGAGGCGGAGCTTACGTGACCTTACATGCACTTCCGCCAATAAACCGCGCTCTAATCGCTTCGAGTGCAGTGCATGTAGTGTATTACCACAGATGGCGCTCAGTTTGATTGACAGGTACACATAAACACGTCTCCAGAAATGCGATTACATATAGTGCTACTTTTTTTAATTAGACAATTCTAATTGTCGGAGTCAATTAATTAATCGATAGAGTTCTACACTTACAGTCTGAATAGGAAAAACAACACATCCTCATTAAATTAAGCCACTGATTGTGAACTTTTTGGTTCACTGAACAGCCATTAGGATGCGAATGCAGTCAATGCCGTACGCATGTACAGGTCTGATTAAATACATACTAAAAGCAGCCCAAATTTTGCGCGTGATATTGAACAATAGAAATTAAATGTGGATTACGTAATGTGTTCACGAGCACACAGCGTTGGCCGGGTTGGCAACGGATGTGCAGTGTGCAAAACGCATTTGGGCAAACCATTTAACTTTTCCGAAGGAAATTTTTAGAGACAGATTCAACATAGGTAAGAAAAAATAGATTTTTGGGGTAGTTAGAGTTCAAATTTTTGGTCCAGATTTTCAGGAGTGGTAGATGAATAATTGAAGAGTCATAACACGTAAAAAGGTTTTTTGACATCGAAAATGAAGTTTTGAACTTTCAAGTCGATTTTAGAAGAGCGACTTATGCGGGGTTTTAACCGAGCGGGTCTCATATGTGGGAATTTTGTTACTCAAAGTTTGCAATGAACGACATATTTCAAGCAAAAAATATATATCTCAAATCGAATCATGCTATTTTGGTTAAATTGCATTCTCTCATCTTCTTGCAAACAAAGCTTTACACACTGCATATTTAATGACAAGCACAGGTCTATTAAAATGCCTTTACTTATTCAATAACCTAAGTTTCACTTTCAGAATGATATAGGAAAGCACACAAACACATTCTCGGAAGCACAATAAAAATGATATCATTGGAAAACGCATTGATCACCATAATAAAGCATGTGTTCATGGGTCTGGAGAAGAAGACTAAATTTTGTGTAGGATGAACGCATCGTCCAAACGTACGCGTGAATATAATTAGCGCACTCTCAGACGTTTGGCGCATACGGAACCATGAGGCCATGTTTGTTGACAAGGGCAATCCATCCCATGAGTGGAGAATAAATAAATTTAAAAAAAAAGTAATTAATTGTTTTGTTTACGAATTACAGAACCCTTTGCAAAGTGTTTGCAATCTATTTGATATCACACATGGTATCAACACATACTGTATGTGTTGTTCTTTGCCTGGTGGTCCCCTTTAACATGTTTTTATTTTATTTTCAATAGACAGGATTTATGCAAATATGTTGCCTGACCACTTCGAGACATGCTATTCGATTAACATGTTCCTAAAAAAAAGTTCAATTCAATCCTTGGAATCCAACTTGCATCCATCGGCTGTTGCTATGTCGGGCAAAGCAAAACTCTGACAAGTTTTTAAGGTTGTCAGGAGTTAATATGTTAGCAAACTGGCTAATTGTAAAGTTTACTGAATTAGGGGTAGACAGTCGAGGGAAACTGGGTGGTTACCTCTAATGATTACAGACTGTAACTCGAAGCTGTCAAACAAAGCCACAAACACTGCCCAAAAAAAGCAGGTAAAGACAGTCGAACAAAGCCGTAGAGACTGCATACAATAAATATGTTTTTATTGAATTTACTGAAATTATTCTTTCCCATCACTTACAGAATTAGGGTAGAGAGTTCAGTGGGAAATTGAGAGTTTACCTAGCAACTTCCTACTCGAGATTCCAGGAAACTCAAAGCAGATGGCCGGCATGGGGAAGTAAACTTGATGCAAGACCAAAGCCATGGTGGCTTTAACGCGTCGCAAGGAAATCCAACAAAAACCCTACATGTATATTCCACTATCTATAAATACAAACCAAAGAAACCTGTACCAAAGGCGGCAATATTGGAAACTTAAAAAAGTGGAAAGTTTGGAAACTGACATTGTAAAAATGCTTTGAAAATATGTGACAATAATTCTGAGTTTGAAAGTGTTTATTTTGTTTAAATATTTATTCAATGAATTTTCTTAAATTCTGGTTTTGTTTATCAATTTCCAATCTAAAAGAGAAAAAAAATTATGCAAGCCAAACATGTGAACATGTACCAGATTATGCTACCTTATGGCTATAAAAAGAAGGTATAGAGCTAAAATGTCATATATATGCAACGAATGAAAGATGCCCTTGCATAAAGACTGTTATAAAGTTTGAGGTCAAACTAGAGTTTGACTGGTGATATGTGACATGTTCTAGAATTTTCTTCAATCATAGAAAAAACACATAATATCAGTATGAATTAGGGCATTATTAGTGTGTATGTGTCATGGGCGTCGATAGTTACGTAATACCCATTCATCAGGGGGGGATGGATGAATGAATCATCCCCCCCTGATCAATGGGTATCAATGACATATCGACGCCCGTGGTATGTGTGTGTGTGTGTGTGCATGTGTGTGTCTATATCTGTGCATATGTTACTAAATGTGTATATATTGTAGTAATAAAGTGTTAAATGTACATTGTACGCGTGTGTTTTTAAAATGATGCGTTGAGTGTGTGTATCATCCACGACAAAAAAATTTATTATTTCATTCATGATTTATGATTAATAAGATTACATGTAGGCCTACCAAAATAATTGTGCTTCATCAGCCGCACCATGACATGAAGTTTCTTAATTCTTTATGAATACATATTTGACCCTGATAATAACAAGCCTGACCCAGATAGGCTGTGGTCACCATCTGCGATCATTCTTTCATTGATGACAATTTTATACAGGCCAGGTCCGTAGCCAGGATTTTTCAAGGGGGGTTGCGTAATTTTTAAAAAAGGTGACCGAGACCGAACATGACCGAGACCACTGGTTGAGAGTCGTGTTTATAAGCAGGAGGGGGGGGGGGGGGGGGGGTGTCCGTCGCCAACATTTTTCGAGACCGAGAACAGCAAAAATTTGTTGTGTAAGGGGGGGGGGGGTGTTTAAGTGGACCCGAGGCCGATAAAAATTGGACCTTTCTGAATTTGGGAGGATGCGCTATACAACATGTACAAATTGTATAGAGCATCGGTTAGTTTGTCATGAAAATAAAATTGATAATTTCCGCAATAATTTTTTTTTAGCAACTTAACATATGGTATAAAGACCAGTTTGTACGTGAAATTGTTAACGATCATGGGTACACCTCGTCAGTGTGTGGTGTGGCTGTCGCCAAAGCGAACATCATGGAATGTCTGGTGCATTTGTGCACCAATCAATATATTAAAATAAAGTCTATGAAGCTGGCTTGTTATTCCCTTAGCATTTACCTATATTTTAATGCAGAACTTTTGACCTAGATAGTTTCCAACTTGACCCAGATAAGCTGTGGTCATCGCCTATCATCTGTGCCAAGAGACCACAGGACTTCAGGCTGATCAGCTGGACACTTTTCTGACCCAAGGCTGAACTTGCATTCATGTTTACCATTAGCCCCTTTTCTATAATTACATGTTAAAGGGACTTAGTAACATTGTCCAAATCCTCAAAACTTACTTGGAACTCTAGTGGTTCTCTCATACCTTATCATATTCATATTAACAATAAAAGCACGGGACAGGTTTCGGTTTTTCAAATTTCCACTTCGTTCAAAAGATATTTACGATTGAAGTGTTCAGATATGAAATTGCCTACGGGATAATTTCATGCCGTGTACAAAGTAAGTACAATGAGTTAGTGAATTTCACTTCGCATTTTAGCTCATATCTCAGCCAAAAACCATTACTTTGTGTGGACATATCAGATCACTCCAATATACACATTTTATTAATCATTCATCACTTTTTGCACTTGCCAACAAAGTAAGTAGATCCCTTAAAACCTGGTAGGCTATGTACAAAGTCTAGACGGGGATGGTTTCAGTCTCTCGCAGGGAACCGGTTAACTGACATTCACGCTATAGCTTTATATCATATCATCAACAAATTTACGAATACCTGGATGCGACAATACAGGCCATGCATTCAATGCATTGTAGGCCAGCATTTGGGACTTAACGGTTTAAAATTAGGAGCATAATGGCATGAAACTAGGGGTATAATGGATGGTGCATAAAGGTATGAAACTGGCGATATTGTACTTGTAGTACACAATTGGGGGCATAATGGTATAAAATAATAACGCTGGAGGCATAATCGCATGAAACTAGGGGCATAGTATTAACCCATACAGGACCCCAAACAAACTTGTGCATGGGTCTATGGAGAATACATGTTATATATAGCAAAATCAATCAGTCCTGAACGGATTAAACAAAGGGGCATAATGGTGAAACCAAGGAGGAATAAGAAAGTACCTTCTTATACCTCCTTGGTGAAACAGTGGGCGCAGTTAACATTGCATTATACACGTACATGTGCAATAGGCTATTTGTATTGATTTTAATTTTTTGTTTCAAAAAAGGGGGCGTCCCCTGGCTACGCTCTACGTATATTTACAGTATATAATTTTGGCTGGCCTTGAGTAGTATCAGATTGCATGTGCTACGATCATATTGCACGAGTCAAAGACAAACTGTGCAATATGATCCACGCTCATGCACTATATACGGTTCATCACGAAAGAACAATCCAGCTTTATAATTAATTTTCATATATGGAAAAAATGTTTTCATCTGCTACGCATATTTTGCAATGCATTTCGCAACACAAGGAATTCAGCCAAATTTAGCCCCATTTTCATGCACTGTGTGAAATAAAACCGTCATATTAGCTCACATTTCTATCCACCAAACCAGGTGGGAAAACAAATGTAACTTGTGGGCCTGAAAGAAAGCTCTTAACGGACACATTCTACAATTTTTAAAAATATTTATATGTTTTATTGAATTAACAAGATCATAATATTTACAAACTACATTCTACAATTTAAGTTATTTGTCCTTTTTTGATCAGGTAAGAGAGAAATCTGATTTTTGTATTTATTTATTTTTTCAAAATCGCTAAATGTCTAGTCTAGATGTTAAGGGGTAGCAGCTACTGTACACACGTTGACCAATACACACATCGTTCAATATAAAATGTGACCGGCACGGTGTATTATTATGTGTGTATGCCTGTCATCGATGGTAGGCCTTGTATTACAACGTATGATCGAAGCTACAGTCTATGTAAGTACAAGGACGAACTATTACTTTTCTGTGTGTGTCGCTGTGTAATCAGCATATTTTGTACTAGTATCGACTAATCAAGTGCGGAATTATCCAGAGGCCATATTTTTTCCGAAGTAAAACAGAAAAACATTAAATTTGTTTATTGAAGAAGTAAGGGGTCAATTGATTTCTCACACATTTTATTAACATCACTCCCTAGCTACATGCACATTTTGAGAAAGATCTGCGTTGTTTGCAAAATATGTGTTAAACTACCTTTAAACAATTTATACCTTCTCGGCTGTATTTTCATTCAATGATAACTTTCCATTTGGATGATACTAGTTATGTCATGTTTCCTTACCAGGAAAATGTTGCACTTTTTCGTTTAACTGTCAATAAACTTTACCAGAAAGATAACACTCTAAATATGGCGAATACAAGAAATCAGCTAATTTGAACTGCTAATCATGTAATTTAATCCAGTTAGGTTTTTATACCGTCGAGCATACCAAAATAGAGAGGACAAAATGCTCTTTCTTCTGATATGTTGCACTTTTTGTATTTATTGACAACCTGATTTGTCCATGTTTAGCCACGCTTACGCTCATACTGCACATAACACGAGGACACGAGGAGAGTATGTTGCTGCGCACTACATGTAGCGCACTGGCAATATAGGGTACAGCGTTGATCTACCGTTGTATTGCATATAGGTGTGCACTGTGCACTCTGTCATCTGGGCATTCTCTTCAAAGACGTGCCCATGACTTGGCATCAACCAATGTTCTATACAAATTGCATTAAATATGGGTTCTTTTAGTCACGCATACCAAGTCGTGGGCACGTCTTCGAAGAGAATGCCGTCATCTGCTTGCGTTATCTTTTGTGGTGGAATAGTTTCCATATACAGTACGGTATGTCGAATTATTATAGCTATGCCACTGCTGCCAACACCATAGAAGTAGGTTAGACCTATCGGCCATGTAGCGAGAATTGTACTAACTAACTTTTATGGAATTACCACTTTTCGCATTAACACATGAATGAATGTTCACATTTTTTAAAACAACGAAGACACAAAAGCATACTTGTACTTCCTGAACAGACTCGGGATGGAGACTTGGTGTGTGCATGCCCTTGCACACGAGAAGAAAATATAATTTGCATTATTCAGCTAATTAAGGGGAGCAAAATGCTGGGATTTCGCTTACTATTACCGATTAATAATGATAAATAATATTGGTGGCTACTTATGTAGCGCACGTTCCGTCTTCCGATGCTCGCGACCATCACTTGGATTAGTGCATAATTACCGTCACTTCTAGTCGTATATTACCTTTTGGGTATAATGGAAAAAACCACACGCGTCAGATAACCTGCTGTTTAATTGGAATCAGGTGACTTGAATGGAGACCAAAGCGCGATCATCTTCGTTCAAAACCTCGCGCTACGACATGGAAAGAAGTCGGGCTGGTGCCGAAATCAAGGATTTTAAATGGGAAATGAGCTACAAATCATAATTTTTATCTAGCAGCAAGTTACATCACATATTTGTGCAGAAGTAGATGGTAAGTATTGTATCATATATAATATATTTCATCAAAATATAGTGCACACAAAAGTGCAAGTTTGGGGGCTTCAGTAGGTGGTTGTAGAGCGCTCTGTAAAGTTACATCTTGCATGGAAAATTACTGAGAGGAAGAAAAGTAATGATCAAAAGAACTAGGAGTAGGATTAGAATTATAATGGGGGGAAACATGAACTCTACCAATAACCTTAATCACTAAAAACACCACCCCTGCACAGCTGCAGTGACCCCACACAGGCTTAGCTTATTTTGGTCCACTAATGCCTGGAGTCAATCCCTTGTACAGTGCAATAATAGGCAGCCAGTACAAGCTTTTCACTAAGCCCTCCAAATGGTCATTGTTACGTAATATCCAGACAGCCCGTTATATGTAGATGGAGGCGCATAAACATACGAGGACACTATCCGTCTATGCCCCCATACAAGGACAATGCAACGGAACGGGCCTTTAGGAAAATGGTACACACAGTGCACAGGTTACAATACCGTATGCAGTTTCATATCATACTAATATATACTCGGTCATATAGTTCCGCGCAGGAAAACATATACACATAAATATATATATACCCCTCTCTACTCACCGTTTCTCCTTCTGAATCGGCATTTTATCTCCTCTTTCCGTTGTCTAACTCATTTGCCAAAATGCGATAAATAAATGTAGATAAAAAGCTCGGCGCACACGCATTGTACTGTAAAGGTTAGTGTCTAAGAGTAGCATTGGGGAGGCTCCATTACATTCCGGTGTTTACCCCATCGTCTCGGCTGCTAGCTGGAAGGTCGGCCATTTTTGCGTGGTATACTTTGGTGCGTACCCGTCGACGTCACGAAAATTGGATATTCCGAAATTGTGTATGGCCGTGCCGACGGCGCGATCACCAAGAGCGAGCAGCGTTTATTACGATACGGCTGCACTGTGTGATGATCCGAGCAGGCTTTGTTTTCTTTATTCGTTTTTTTATGATCTGCCTGTAAATAATATTAATACAAATGCATTTGCTGGGCGGGGAAACCCGAGGATACAGGTGCGTGGCCCCCGTACAGCAAATAAAGCAAAGGGGAAATAAATCAGTATTATTACTATTTATATACCTTTGTCTAGTATATACAACGTTTCGATGGACGCGAGATGATCGAGATATAAAGTGATGCTGAATCATACCCAAACTGATATTAGATAATATCTTACTCAAATTGTTACACGAATGTTATTTAAGTGATCTATTAACCTTGTTGTCAACGTTCATTAAAACATTACTTAGAACTCTACATTAGCGGTTCTAACACATATATACCTGCATTTGTATTTGTATTACCGATACAAGGATTATATAACTGATTTTGGGTTTTTACAAATTTCTCTTTTGTTATAAAGATGTTTATGATTGAAGTGTTCTTATTTAATAATCTCCTTGACATGGGAGTCGATCCTTACGTAATACCTATAGTTCATCGGGGGATGAATGAATAGATCATCACCCCTGAACGATAGGTATCAATTACAGATCGACGCCCATGCCCGTGTGAGAATTTATGAAGTATATAAAGTTAGTAAAATGAGTTAGGAAATGTCATTCCCGGGATGTAACTTCGCATTTTCATAATTATGACATTCATGAACCATGGAATGTTCACACATTGCATTCAGAGGACATAATATCAGAGTCATTCATACACACATGTTATCACCCCCGTAAAATGTTGCACATGTCAACAAAGCTACTAGATCCGTTTGCAAAGACAATTTCTATTTCCTCTTTTTATCTCTGTATCCCTCATATTTAGAATATATATATATATATATACCTTTTGCGATTCGATACCTTCTAAAAATTACCCCCAAATAACCTTATTAGTTATGGGTTTTTTCCATGCACTTTGCTGTTTCATGCGTATTGCGGTAAACAAACCTGATCCCTGGGCGTAGCTGCACAGAGGGGGAAGGGGGGGGGGGGGGGGGAGAGACGTGCCCCAATGAACTTGCAACATATAATAATAACAAACAGGCATACAATATAGAAATACATATATTTGTCTTGACAACAATAGATCTGCCCTTGCTATTAAAAATGTAACGCTTTACATAATTATGTTTTTAATTCATATAATCCTACCAGTTCAAAACATATGTGACAGCCCACAAGAGAAATAGTCAAATACGGCCTTAATTATTACATAAATCAGGCCTTATGTTTATAAGTGTATATTAAGTTTAAATCATTGTTTACTTATAAGTAGCAGTAGTACTAATCACCAATCATCATCAGTAATCATCACCACCACTTCCACCACCACATGACCACCATCATCATCTTCATCATTACCATCTCCACCTCCGCCACCACCACCACCACCATCATCATCATTATCATCATCATCATCATCATAATTTATTCATTGTAATTGAATCTGGCACGAATATTGAACGAACAAACTGTATTCCCTGGATATCGCAAACAATAAATAAACAAATTAATTAAATATTTTGAAAAGTATGTCACGTAATCTTTCAGGAATAAACCATAAATATATAACTCTATGAGAATAACAGACTACTAAGGCATACGGTTACATAGATATTGTCGAGAGAGGGAGTCTTCTCAGCAGAATTGGTAGGGACTCCAGTTTGGTCAGTGTCCTTCAAAATCAGACTTATGAACAATAACGGGCTTCCTATGCCTAACATAAAATGTGTGTAATGGAGTTTGGTATTATTATTTGTTGCGTTTTTTGTTTGTTTTAGGCATTTGCATAAGGGGGCTGGGGCGGATCGATAATAAATGTAACATAATGATGGATCATCGGGCTACAATACACATGATATAGTAATAGTTACGTACATTTATATTAATTCAAACCTATAGGGAAACTGACCATAAATATATTGTGATTAAAAGAAGGCAAAGAAAATGGGATTCCAACGGGATGCGAACCCGAGACCTCCGGATTGCTAGATCGGTGCTCTTACCGACTGAGCTATAGAAAACCCTAGTACGGCATTCATCAAGTTCATCCCAGAAACCCCTTAATTTTCATTGCTCGTGAGGTCAGAAGCTATTATAAACCTGACATAAACCCGAAGGATAGATATCAACTTGGGATATATGCGAGGGATCACCGAAGTGATGCAGCTTTTTTCTTAAATAATTAGACCAGAAATATATAATGCGATTGAATCCCGTTTGAATCCCATTTCTTTGCTCTTTTTCAATCACATACATTTATAATTATTAGTTATTACATATGCATGCATCGCGAACTCAATTTATGTAAATTTATCCCGTTCCAAAATGTAAATCTTTTGTCGCACATTGACATTATATTGCAGATTTTATATAATGTATTCCATTTACCAGATAGTATATACATTTAAGTTTATCGTACATTCCTACATATAAGTCCAAGACCCCATTGCAGAAAGAGATACAAGCGATTGTAAGTTCAATTAAGTGTAAGTCAGAAAATGTTCGTGTTTCAACCAATCAGATTTGTGCATTTAGAACACATGATCTAACGTAATTGTAACTTTCAATCGATTACAATCGATTGTATCTCTTTCTGCAGCGGGGCCTTCATCATTTTCCATTCATATACGAATCGAGCTACTCCGCACGTGGTCATCACAACTAATTAATACAATTCAGGACACTAGCTGGTGTCATACACAATGATCTAGATACTAGTTATCTAGATAATTGTGTCATACACAATGATCTAGATACTAGTTATCTAGATAATTAAAGTGTGTGACAAACATGCTACGAATTATCTAGAGAATTCAATTATCCAGATAATTGGCCCTTGTGTGACACCGCCTACTGATTTCCTTTCTCATGTTACTTGTCAGATTTATATTTGGCACCCGCCCACAAATTGTTCAATATATTTTTCGGACCTTGACTTCATTTTCCTTTCCTTCGTTTTCTTTTCTGCTCAAAAGGCCCGAAGAACTCCTCGCAAACTCATATCTCCCATTCCTATTCACACATGGCATTTCGAAAAAACACATTATATGTATTTTAACGTTCATTCGAAGGAGGATGGGGCACGGGGTCGGTACGGTTTATCGGGGTTACTTTTGGACTTTTGGGAGAGAAAATGTACAAAAATTAGTATTAGTTCAGAAAAGAGATATATTTTGCATGAGTGGGTTAATCACAAAATTAGTTATTTCGATAAAATAAACAATATATTGAGAGGATACAGAATAACCAAACAAAGGAAGTGAATTATAGAGAGGGGGGGGGGGGGGTAGAGAGGGAGAGAGAGCGAGAGAGGAGAGGGGAGAGACAAACAAAGGAGAATTCTTATCGAAAGAATTTATATTTCAGAGGGTTGTTTGAATTTCTATCTCGAGAGGGCGCCAGAGTAGTAATGAAAACGTACACATCGACACAAACGTTTACAGCTAGTGTGAAAGGGAGTATACAGTTCTGCAGGGGGCCCGATGCAGAAAGGTAATTGATTGTAAGTTACAATTAATTGTAAGTCAGATCATGTGTACGAAATGAGCGAATCTGATTGTTAAAACGCACAAGTTTCTGACTTAACTTACAATATGTTTTGTAGTTATCTTTTATAATTACATCTACACAATTGTTTATAAAATGGTTTTATCCTGCAATTCTACAAGATATATCCATATGATTTACTTAATGATATTGTTTTCATTATTTGTTTTGTTGTTGAAAATGTGGAAAATAATAATGTAAATAATTTTATAAAGTGTAGCAAATGTCAGGGCGTTGGTGGGGGTAATATCCTTCATTCATTTATCCATTAATTTAAAAGTTGTAAGTGACAAATCAAACAAATCTTTATAATAATAATAATAATAATAATATATTACATTTATATAGCGCTTAATACTATGTTTCTAAGCGCATTATTATTACCTTTGGTCATCAGGTACAGGTCAAACCCGCACAATTTATGATCAATAATCACTCTGAAATGAGAAATAATAAACATACCCGCCTCGAAATAACTTATCTAGTAACATTGTCCAAATCCACAAACCCAATTAGAAATCTAGTGGTTCTCTCATACTGTGTTGTATTCGTATTACCATTAACCAATATAAGCATGGAACATGTTTTGGTTGTTCAAATTTCCCTTTAGTTGTTAAAAAGATATTTACGATTAAAGTGTTCGTAATTTTAACTATCCACTGGATAGTTATAACCGTGTAAAAGTCAGTGCAATGAGTTAGGGTATATCATTTGCATTTTTGTTCATTACCAAATCATGTGTTCATGGGTCTGCAGAAGAAGACTTTCCTCAAATGTCGAGCTAAAGTGATCCATTAACTTAATATGTTTTCCCCAAATGTAATATTTGAGACTTTAATTATATATACCAATTTCAGTGTAAGATTCTTGAGAATGATATGGGAAATTTTCACAGAGAAAGCATTACCTATAGTAAAAACAGAGAAAATCAATGTCTGATTTTATTCCGATCGCGTCCATAGAAGGTTTTAAATTGAAATGAAATGTATTTAGTGTCAATAATAGTCAGTTCATTATTTATAATTCACAATATACGGTATATATATATTCATAGTACAAATTAATGATACATCTTGAACTTAACAATACAATATAATAATCGACAAAAGGGGCTAACGAAATAGCACAATGCTAATCGATTTTAGCCCCGATAATAATAGATTACACAAACAAAAATACATTTTTAGTGGAACTAACTTATTTGCACTATGTACATAAATCATTTGTACTTGCTGCAAATATACTGTTCAATCTCCATAATTAGAGAGAAATTTGAATCACAGCCCTCAGAGACAATTCATCCTATTGAGTGTCTTTTAGTGCAAACAATTAATTGTCGGAGTTTCATTGTCCTTCAAGGTTTTATGAATAACAATAGTTATTCAAATAAAGCTTTGAATGTGTTCTACGACCGCCTGCTTATAAAGGACACAATACGTACACCCTAACGATGTGTAGATCCGGTTATTCGAAGCCCAACGCTTCGTTCTGCCCATCTTGTGACGTCATTTAAACAGTCCTGTATTTTTGATCCGAAGAACATTTAGTATCGATCCTGAGATGGGTTTTCTAATTACTGGTTCAATTGGATCTCTTATGCACATGGGGCCTAAAACTTATATGCTAATATGTAAGCCCCTAGTTCACTTATGATGTATAATTTCAAACATATTATTTATCTTCGTGTAGGTACTTTAACTTTCACCTGTCAGTTATCATTAAAAAATTTATAATTGAATGATGCTTGAATGGTTGAAAAAACATACTAACGGATAAGTTACAGGGCTATTTTTATTTAAAAGGCACCTATTAACACAAGAGGGTGCTCTCCAGTCACCTCAAGTTTCAGTAATTCGTTAATAAAAAGATGTGGATTTGATATTGGTTTAACATAATGTTTCAATAGAGAGGTCATAAAAAACAATTTAATGATAATTGTGGTATACATGTATTAGCAAAAATATGTATGGATTTAGAAATATATATTTTTTATAAATTGTTGAATAACTGTTGGGCCATATTACACTTATTCCAATGAGATATAATATAGATATTCCGATTAGATATAATATACATATTCCAATTAGACATAATATTGATATTCCAATTATATATACTATAGAGATTTCAGCTGTCTCTGAACCGATTTAATCTGTCTCTGGTTTTGTTCTTTCATTTTTACACTTTTACTTCTTGAAGCGCCCTCTAAATCAAAACGGGGACAGGCGCGACCAGTGGTGTAGCTACGCCCCCCCCCCCCCCCCCAAACACGGATAAATCCTTTCACACCTGTTGCTATGTGCCAGTGGCGTACCCAGGATTTGTTCAAGGGGGGGGGGGGGGGGGGATTTCGTCGACCAACATTTTCGAGGGGGGGGGGGGGGGTGTCGGTGAAGATTTTTCGAAGGGGTTGTCGGTGAGGATTATTCGAGAGGGGAGTGTCGGTGACGATTTCTCGAGAGGGGGGGGGTTATTTCGTCGACAAAAATTTTCGAGGGGGGGTGTCAGTCAGGATTCTTCGAGGGGGGGGGGGGAGGTGTTGGTGAGGATTTTTTCGAGAGGAGGGTGTCAGTGAGGATTTTTCAAGGGGGGTGTCGGTGAAGATTTTTCGAGGGGGGGGGGGGGGGGGGGGGTGTGTCGGTGAAGATTTTTTGAAGCCGAGTCCAAGATCCGTCAACAATTTTGAGGCGAGACCGAGATCACTTGGTTTTCGGGGGCCGAGACCACTTCGTTTTCGGGGCCGAGACCATTGGTTATGATGGTCGAGACCACTATAAAGTGGCCTCGAGACCACTTCAATTTTGTAAGGGGAGGGGGTTGAACCCCTAAAACAACCCTTTTTGAACCAAAGGGGGGGGGGGGGGGGGGGGTTGAATCCCTAAGCTATGTGCTACTGGAGGTTAACTTGTCTCTCCTCATTCATGTCATTATCAATGCTAATCCATTTGTTGGTCTTAGTAACATCAAGTGAATGGGATCATCTCATGTCCTCTTGATCCTGGGCTCATCAAGTTGTGCCAGTGATGGTTATAATAATAATGATATTAATAATAATAATAATGATACAAATAACGGTTATTTATATAGCGCTATTTCCGTGGGGATAATCCTAATAGCGCTTTACACGATTATTATTACCCCGGTCAACGGATACACACTGCAATCATTCCTGCACATTATGTTCAC
Organism: Echinarachnius parma; assembly: GCA_037951105.1. NCBI lineage: Eukaryota > Metazoa > Echinodermata > Echinoidea > Clypeasteroida > Echinarachniidae > Echinarachnius > Echinarachnius parma. The sequence goes on from JBAMJV010002086.1 coordinate 249,956, forward strand.
ATTTTCCACTCCCAAGAGAGTATTCCAGACAGTCGCCCGTTAGGCGCACACAGTGCTAAGAAAACACGTTCCCATCCTTCCGGGTCTCCATTTATACACCTGGGTAGAGCTAGAGAGCAGCAATTGTGGATAAATTGTCTTGCTGAAGGACAAACGCAGTGGGCTGGGTTCGAACTCGCAATCTTGTTCGAACTCGCAATCGAACACGCAATCTTGCCACACCTTGTTTGCCGTTATTTTGTTGAGTGAAACGGGATATTACAGTTAGCGGATCCCCAAGTCTAACACGAACGGTCCTCTGTATATTATAAGGAGCGCATGGTTCAGTCTTTGGGGGCAACGAACTCGCTCGCCTTTCTCCTCCGAGACCTTCGGGGGATTCCGATTTAAACGTCGCGTACGTGATTAATCAAAGCCATGATTGAACAGGAAGCTTTACAGCTAATGGAGATGAAGGGGAGATGAACATGGTGAACTCTACTCTACTTGTATAGCACTTCCTGTAGGTACTTACATTCAAAATTATTATGTTGCCATAATATGTATGTCGTTCGATTTCAGGGTCAAAGCTAAAGGGGGGGGGGGGGGGCACATGATCAAGGGGGCGCCCCTGTAATGGAGTTGAACATGATAAACCCAGCTCTACTGCGGACATTCCTGTCCAAGGTTGTTGCTACTTGTTCCATGATTATTGTCATTCAAGTTTGGTGGCATGTTTAGTACCGTAGATCGTGTTCCCTCAAGATAAGCGCGCCTATCCAACCAAGGAGGTACTAGTCTAGTACCTCCTTGATCCAACAAATGCTTCGCCCACGGAATAATATATTTTGAGATGGATAAGTCCGTTGTCTCGCACCTGTATCATGATTGTAACGGCACATTTATAAATTATCATGTTTATAAAACATGTAACAAATTTTTAGTGAACATACAATCATAGTACAAGGCAATAGGCATACTGAAAAGAAGACGATACAACATACAGTAGTTACACACACAAACGCACACACACCCACACACACACACACACACCCACGCGCGCACACACACACACACACACACGCACACACACACACACACACACACACGCGCGCACACACACACACACACACACACACACACACACACACACACACACACAAATACAAATACGCATACACATACACACATAAACAACTACCAAACAAACAAAAACGAAACACACACAACAAACAAACAAAAACGAAACACACACCCGCATAAACACACTCGCCACGATTTAGGTAGAATCAATCTTCAATGAATAAGTTTACATAATTTGATATAAATTTTAACACATGTACATGCATTATTAATCTGAATTAAAATACATTGCTATTTGTGTTCTAATTGTATTGTAGATAACTCGAATTCAAGGGATAGTTGAGTATTGGTCAAACTTAACTTTAGTAACCAAAACCGGCACCATTACGGTACAAAGTAATAGTTATAACTTCACCATGCTGGAAAAGTATACACAATTACAAACGACTAAGTAAAACCCCTGTTATCATTCAAAAAGAGCCGTTACAGCTCAAGAGGGCGCTATTTAAAACAAATCATTGGTTTTTTCCCTTTTTCATACAAAATTGTGCATTTAATGTTTGTTAAAATGATGATTCAATAGAGATATCACCAACGACTTTTTAAAAACCTATTCTGATCTTTTTCAAAGTTGTCTTCCAGCATTTTTTGAAATTTTTCTAAAAAGTCTAAATATCGCCCGGTGGTGAAGAACATTTGGAATACAAAATATATTTATGGATATTTCAGCCGTTTCTGAACCGATTTTGATCAAATAAAGTTTATTCTGTCATTAAAATTGTATGTTCTTTCGAATTTGACAGTCAGTTTTTTATTATCTCACAAAGAAATATCGGGGGGCACTTCGGGAAATACCAATACTCAACACTACCTTTAACTCAAATTGTACTGCTTAATTAAGATCTAGAGAAGTCAAACATATTTTTTACTTGCAAAACAAAATCACTCCACAAAATAATTTTGATCTGATCACGATTACTATTTTTTTATTATAACAATAAGTATAAACGAATCACGAACATTGAATATTATTGTATGAAATGTCTCACATAAGTCAAATACATATATGTATGCACATTACAGACCGTGTCGCCTAATTTATTCGTGAATACAGAAGACAATGAAAGGAAAGCGAGTAAAATTACATAATCTTATATTCATATTACAAACAATGCAATAAAAGATCGAATAGAATGATGGTGCTGAAAATAATTATTACAGAATTCCACAGAAATTGTAATATCGTTAGACCACGGCGACTGGGTGGTAGTGCGCTAGCCACATGACCGGGGCCTGGGTCATGGGTTCGAATCCCCCGGACGGTTCATATCAAAGACCATCATACAAAATAGTGCATACTACTGCCTTCTGACATGGCGCTTGGCATACATTCATAGTACGAGCTACATTCATTTTTATTAAACACAATTTTGTGTTTTTTATTTAAAAATGAAATACACATATATGTGAATGTTATAGTTAGTAAAGTAATTAATATGTTTAATACAATAGGTCATTATTTGTATTGATAAAATATATCCATAGTTACACTGTCTTGATTGTTAAAGGGATAGTTGAGTTCTGGTAAGGAGAGTACAGTTTTGGTGAAACTGAATTTTAACCAAAACCTGCATCATTACACTACAAACTAGAAAGGAACACAAAATTACAAATGACGTAGTAAAGATCATGTTATCATTAAAAAAGAGCCGTTAAAACGTAAGAGGGCGCTCTCTAAACACTCATCGGTTTCAACCATTTTGAATAAAATATTGTGCATGTGATGTTTTGTTGAAATAGTGATTAGATAGAGAAATAACCAACAACTATTTAAATACCTATTTTGTAACTTTTTGAAAAGAGGAAGCATTTTTTTGAATTATTAACGGCTGGTTAAAAATTCTCTAATAAACCTGGGGCCCCAGCTTTATTACAAATTGTTATATTTATGGATATTTCAGCCGTCTCTGAACCGATTTTGATCACACAAAGATGATTTTATTATTTAAATTGCTCTTTCGAATTTGACACTCAGTTTTTCATTACCTCACAAACAAAATAAGTAGTCTAGCGCCCTCTCTACCAAAACTCATCTATCCCTTTAATAGAAACTTTTGTTGAACGGACACATATAAAAACCAGAACGCACATCATATTTACACCAAGCACATCATTTCGTCAACACAATACTGTACATGGACCTATTGGCCTATTGGTTAAGGCCTTCTTCTCTCATTACGAAGGTCGTGAGTTCGATATCTTACCAAGCACCTTCGTCTAAAATCAAGGCATAATATAGTGCATATATACTTGGAAGAAATTGATGGTGTTTGTAAGGCCCTCCGCACACAGAGCCGACTCGACCCGATCCGACTGGTTTTCAGTCAGGCTAGCGTCAGTATATTGCTCATTTGAAGCCGATTCAACATGTTGAATCGGCCTCGAATGATCTCCGACTGGCTCTAGACCGGCAAAACAGGATGCGGCAATGCACACGAAGCCGATCCGACTGAAAAACCAGTCGGATCGGGTCGAGTCGGCTCTGTCTGCGCCGGGCTTAAGGCATGATTGTGTGCACTGTTACCGGCAGCCTGCATGGTTAGGTTGCTCCATTGGGAGTGGAAAGTGTGCACGTCACGTGCGGAATGTTTGTGGATATGTCTCCGATTACTGAGGTAATATCGTCGTTGTAAAGTGCTTATATAATTGAAGAGCTTAGTTACAAAAGGCGCTAAATCCACTTTTCATAAAAATAGAGTTAACGATATAAGTAAAATAAGCTGGAAATTCACATTTTAGGACAAATTACACAATCAAAATCAGAATATGGAACTATCAATTTTCATATTCACATAGGCATGTGTACTATTTAAGTTGGACAAAGAAACCTGTCTCCAAAGTTAAACAAGTGGATTTAGCGCCTTTTGTAATTAAGCTCTTCAATTATAGAGATGGTGTTCAATTATATCATGTACTATACATCGAAAGTATTATTAGTATCAGATTCTATAGTCCTCTAAGTTTAGAAATACCAGATATTTATCATAATGATGGGAAAAGAAAGCGTACATTTAGCACCGTTACATAATTGATTATCATAGACCGTAGAAGGAAAAAAAATGAAAGACATTTATGAACTCTGTTGTGAAACGTATATCCAGCTGCTTTGCCTGTCGGTATAATCTAAATTTATATTAAAAAGGCATCTTCCTGTGAAGTGATCCATTATGTTGTTTCAAACGTAATATTGGAGATTCCAATGAAATATTCTAATGTCACTGTAATATTCTTTTGAAACTGATGTCAGATTGTATCACCAAATTACTTCCAATTGATGTTCACTGCAATCAAAAAGCTTTTCGGAACGCGTTCCATTCAATCATGAATATCTCTTTGACTAGGGAGACATAAGGCAACAAACAAGGAACCATGCAATTGCAAAGTGTGAAAGTTTCAAGTGATTTTGTTCGAATTAGGGTACCAACACCCACAAATAATATTCTTATAAATGAAAGGTAACATCTTTAGTATTCTATTCCATCAACAAGTTCACAAAAATATGTTTCCAGAAAAAGAAAAAAAAATAATTGGAAAACGCATCACCATTCTAAAGCATGCGTTCATGGGTCTGCATGTACGAGACTACTTTGTCCAGAGCGAACAAATCGCCCGGGATTCTATTGTCTCCCAACGTACGCGTGAATAGCATTGGCGCACTCGTAAATGTTTGACCCGTACGGAACCAGGAAATAGTAGTGGTTCCGTAAGTGGTGGAAATTAATTGCTTTGTTTATGAATTACATAACCCTTTGCAAAAATGTCGGGTATCTATTTGATATCACAAAACGGTACCAAAACATATAATAATGTGTTGTTCTTTGCCTGGTGTTCCCCTTTAATTGTTGACGGCCGAGTTCAATTTCTATCGGCGGTCTGGCAACTCGACCAGGAACAACTCGACCCAGTGACACTACGAAATCTAACCCTCGTCACTATCAGTTTAAACTTGTAGGAGTAGGTATTTGATTTCATGGGAATATTATATTGCACCCTGAATTTTAAGAATTATAAATATGAAAAAGATTGGGTCGATGTACCCGCTAACCCGTGTCGCTAAAACGCAATTGGGTCCAGTTATCCAGAGGTTGAGTCGTCTCGGAATAATGTCGATAGTGGTTGAATCCATTCAATCAGAATTAGGAACAATTAGAGGTGTAATTGTTATGTGTTGTTTAAAAGTGATCCATTTAACTTTAACAAATTTAACACAAATCACTTGTTTCAACTTTTCCCCCAATTATGGAGATATTTATGATAAGCTTGAAAACACATTCCAGAACGCTTTTGGATTGTAGTCAAATCAAAGGGCAGTTGATGATGAAAATAATGTGGTATAAACTTTCACCTTTTCCCCTAACTTAACAATTTTATTTTTCTGTGAAACATTCACACACCATTCAGATGAACCTTACGGAGATATGAGTATTAAAGTCTCAAATATCACTTTTGGACAAATCTGGATCACTTAATTAAGTAAGGGGTTGGTTTTACTATTGACCATTCCTATCATAACTTCATACTGTATTATTTTTTTAGAAGAATCCGCATGTTTTTTCAAAATAATGATTTTTATATAATCATCAGAAGCTTATAACGTAATATTAGGTTGCGATATAGGGTAAGGCAGAACTGATTGATTACCAAGTAAAATGAATAAGTCTATAAAATACCTTCTTTTATTCTTGAATTTCGAAATAAACAACACATTTTTGTTTTAATTAACTCTTTATAAACTAGACTTGGACTCGATATACCACATTAATTTTTTTTGCTGAAATCTATCGCAAACTATTATTATGATATTTTTGGCTGCGTTTATCTCAACATGTTCAGCTCATAATCAGCCTTTAGAAAAGCTGATTTGATGATCGTTTTTCTTCTTTAACAAAAAAAACAGTCTGAAACCATATTCCAAACGCCAATAGTGGGCTAACGATAATGGGCTAAAAATGGTAAAAGTGAAATACACCTCTTTTCAAGCGAAAAGATAAGCCTAATACAACTTTACAAACGGGAATTATGAGCTACACAAAATACTTGTAGATAAACGCACCCGTAAGATTAGTATGGTTAGTGCAGATAAACAGAATGTCCACAAGGTCTTGAACCTTCCACACATCTATCTCTCAATGAATGCCTGACATAGTTTGAATGGGGGTTACACAGCACCAGCTGTCGTATGTTTGATTTGCGCTCAAAACAATAGTACATTCTATTACTCCTTTGACGATAGCACATCAGAACAAAGAGAATTGTGGGAGAGTCAGAGATGGATTATTACAAGAACATGAATGGAACAATTGCCATTGAGTTGACTGAAGGCATTGCCCCTCTTACATGCGGGTCATGCTATAATTATTGTAATGGTCTCTGCATTATGGGGTAACATTTGAACTTAAAGGGGTAATTCAGTTTTGGTGTAGATGGCGATTCAAGAAACAATTTTTGTTGTGAGGTAATGAAAAACTGAGTGTCAAATTTGAAATAGCATACAATTTTAATGACAGAATAAACTTTATTTGATCAAAATCGGTTCAGAAATAGCTGAAATATCAATAAATATATCCGATCGGAATAAATCTGGGCCCTAGATTTATTTGATGATTTTTTTTTTATTTAAAAAATGCTTACACTTTTTCTAAAAAATTCGAAAAAGGTTTTTAAAATATTAGTTGTTGATGATCTCTCTATTTAATCATTATTTTCCACACAAATCACATGCATAATTTTGTATGAAAATGGTTAAAACCAATGCTTTTTTTAGAAAGCGCCCTCTTGTGTTTTAATGGCTCTTTTTGAATGATAACAGGCTTTTTACTTAGTCGTTTGTAATTTTCTATACCTTTTGAGCATGGTGGAGTTATAACTATTAGTAATATATTAGTATGCTCTTTCAAATTAGCATATATTAGTATGCTCTTTCAAATTCGACACTAAGTTTTTCATTACCACACAAAAAATATTTCTTGAAGCGCCCTCTATACCAAACTGAACTACCCTTTTAAAATGCTAGACAATGAAACCCTGATTGGCTAAGTTATTGTTCATTTCGATAATAAGAAACCCAATGGGTGGAATAGGATGTGACAATCTAGAAATAAGAAAGCAGTGACTGTTTAACACTACACGTCCACTTTCATACCAATTACCGCCTTCCATCATTCATACCATTGTGACGTCATTGCGGACTACATTGTCTTGTGTATGAATGTTTAAAACTGTCCCATGTTTTGTTCTAAAACACCATTTCACAATCTGAACTTAAAACAGATTTTAGAAACTGATTATACGAATGGCTTCGCTATTAGCCATGATCATTACGACAAATAAATATAATAATTACATTTCACTTACAAAACCAAATTGATGACAGCTTGCCGTCATGACATCGCGGTCACGTGATAGACATGTCAGCGGGTGGCCATATTATGGAAAGACATTTTGTTTAAGGCGTCACATATTTTGACTTGGGTTTTGGGGCTTTAAATATATCTACTTATCTATTTATACGCGTGCGTTCTAGGCAGTTGTGTGATAAAATGAATTTTTGACGCCAATAAATCTGACAATATTCCCTCTGAATTGGAAAGAACGCAGTACATGTATAAATCAAGTGCAGTTTTTTTTTAAACGGCCGGTAAAAATATATTACATTTTTAATGTTATGATGCATTATCACAATCAACTCAACTGTAATGTAAATTGATGTTGATTTAAAATCTTTCCTCTATTAGTTCATTAAATTTACGAGGACGATTAATGCTGGAATTATCAAAGGCCTATCAAATAATGTATTATAACATGTTTATACATTATGTTTAAAGCTGATCGCCATTTTTAAAACCACAATTCCAGACCAAAACCAATCTTATAGCAAGTATAATTATACATTATCCCATCGTTGGTCTTTTGACCAAGATTTCAATATGAGGACTTTATCAAATAAGAATTTGCTCGATACATATCGAAAGGAATTATCATGATAATAATATGGGTAAGTTATGAGAGTCACATAATATACATCTGTCTCACTGTGTAATAATAAAACTAATTATTCTTGCATTAACGACCAATTCGACGTTTTGAATTTTTCCTCTTCTGGATTTGCATAATTCACGCCAAAATCACACAAATTAGAATAATAATAATAATTATGATAGATAATTACATTTCATACTGTTAATTTCACATGTCTGATACAAGTATTAATAATTTACCTTAAGTTATACAAATAAAAAGAAGAATCTTGCCCGATCGATCTATAATGTCATTACAAATAATTATGTACCATAATCTATATAAACCGAACACAAAAGTAACTACCCCCCTAAACAGCTCAAAATTCATAACCAAGAATCGTTTCAAGATTTTGTTTCGCCAAAAAGAATGTTATGGTAGGTAGGAAAACAATATGTAAAAATGAGAGGTAACCATTAATCCATGGTTGAGTAAGCACGCATTTAAGAGAAAAAAGTCATATTTCAAAATTCGCAAAATGTATATTATTGCAGTTTATTGAGTATTGGGACATTTTTATTTGCACTGTTTTACAATTGCAATTAATGCATTGACCACATGTGCCATTAACAAATTAAAATGGATGGAATTTCAATCAGCATTGTTTCATAAACCATAAATAATGCATTCAGCCACATGTGCTGTTTCACAACAATGTACAGGCATGCATGCGCAAGTTCTTGTGACTTTTGTAAGTGGGTCATTTGTCTTTAATCTGTGCTCATTCAGCCTTGAAGTGATGGATATCTCTGATTTTCACACAAAATGTTCATAACCACTGTAGAAATATTATGGTAACATGATAGCTTGCGATAATTCTTAGTTATGAAATTATAAGCATTTGTTTAGGGGGTAGTTACTTTTTGTGTTCGGTTAGTTACGGGGGAAATATGAGAAATACACAGTTTAGGAATGTCTGCACATCCCAAACAAACCTTGTTAACGTTGACATAATTTATTATTTGTTTAAAACAATTGAAGACTATTTGATATTTGTAGATCACAAACAATTTGCATGGATTCTTCGATTCTTCATAAATCTCCACTCCACACAGCCCGAGTATTCGGACCGTTCCTGAACGGCTTTAGAAAGATGCACCGTGGCTGAAAAATGATCTGATATTGTAATCATACCAATTATCAGTCGACACACCCTATACTTGTTTATTATGGAAAATGGTTCAGATCTCCTATATCAGTGCAAAGTATGATTAATATTTCAAACGATTACTGTGATCGTTCATGTAGCGAAATCTACCTTACCCCAAGCTGCAAACCCGACATTTAGGGATGTTCATTATACAGATAATTCTGTCAAATTATGATTAGAACTATCACGATGGCTGGTAGAATACGTAGGTAAAAAGAACAAGATTTTGTTTTTGTGAACGCCATATCTAGAAGTCGCTCTACTCCCCAAGTAGCCGAAGGACGGTGATGATGACGACTGGAGTGGCTGATCGGACGACAGGGGTCGTATTGGTGGCCGGTGTCGACGGCAGAGCTTCGGGCTCGCGGCACTGGTACTCGCTGATGACCATCTCGAAGCTTGAGGTGTGAGGCGTAGAAGAGCACCGAGCTGGCGGTTGAACTCCTGGATGCGGTACTGGCTGTTCGGGGCGCGTGAGAACGGCTCCAGGAACAGCAGGTATACATCACCCACGTGAACGTGAGGCCTCGGCGCAGTCCCCGCCGTCGCCGAACCCGGTCACGTTGATCAGCGGCTCGTGCTCCAGCGCAGCCACGCCGCGGAACACGCACTCGATCTCCACCTCCACGCGCAGCACCTCCATGCCCCAGCTGCTCAAAGTTTCTCAGCGGGAACATCCTGACGAAACGGCCCTTGATCAGGCCGCTGATGTCGCGATGGGCGGTACATGTCGTGGAAGTACTTGGGGAGTCCAGCTCTCGTTCTTCACCGCGCACGACGATGCGCTCAGCAACAGGAGGGCTATCACATAACACGGATACGAGGTCCACGACAATGTTAGTCGCTCCATCTTTTCTCTCTCTTTCTCACCATGAGCAGAATTTAGTCTGATCCGATCCTCGTTAAAAGAGATTCCTTCATAACAGGACAACACAATTAACACCGATATGAATTTCGTCTCAATCACGATTCACGACAGAGCAAGAAACTTGTTTCCGAAGACTTCTTGTTAATTCTGACCAAAAACATGTTTTTATCACAGCAAATTAGTTGGCAGCACGTTGCCGATGCTGTATCAACCGCTCGACGCGGGGTCCGACTAAAATAGACCACTTTATGGGTCGAAGTGAATGTCTTGAAATGAATTTGGCGCCCATCCCGGGCAAAAATCAAGAACCAAGATCTACCTTTCTGATCACATTTCAGTAACAGCGCGAAATATAAGATACGGGTGCATGGGGGACGCCAGTCCTGCGACGTGACCGAATGCGCGGAATGAAGTTCATTTCATCGTTTCTTTCTTTACCTCGCTTGTTATACTCCAAGAATTCGTGATTTACGACCTACCTCGGCTAATTGCTCCTGTGTGGACACAGCAGAACTATCTCAGTTGCTTGATTACAATCATCACTTCGGATTACAATCATCACTTTGAACTAGATTGGCTTGAACTGCGATGGAAAAAAAATATCTTGATGAAATCTAATAGTAATAGCCGCGATGTTCGGCGATTTCTTGGTATATTACTTTATCAATAAAAATATTATCTTCTTTTTGCCATTGTGTCCATTAGGAGTATTATAAAAATACGAATCGATCACTCGAGCCCATTATTGTTTTTGTATTAACCCGTTTCCCACTAGAGCCTATATACTGTATATACATACCATGGTTAGTTCGGCTGCCAAATGCATTTTTTATAATCTCTCATAACAGTTTTTGTGATTTATTATGATGATTATTCATCTTTGGGGTCAGGCCTGTAGCAGGAGGGGGTGGGGGGTGCGTTGGGTGCGTACGCACACCCCCCCCCCCCCCCAATTCAGAAAAGTCCACCTGTTATCGGTCTCGGCCGTCTAACCGGTGGTCTCGGGCAATGATCAGGTCTTGTTGATGAATCCCCCCCCCCCCCCACCCCCCCCCCCCCACCTCCCCCGCTACACAACTAAACCTGAGGACTTGGTCTCGGCCTCGAACAATTTGGGGCGACGGATACCCATTTTAGATGGAGAGGGTGTGTAGGTCTTCTGGCAATAATAATAATAATAATAATATCCTCGATCTATACAGCGCCGATCACGATTGATTAATCATCTCTAAGCGCTTTACAATTATATTATTACCCGGTCATCGGATACATTCTGCAATCAATTCCAGCACT